>JAKWJA010002498.1:8681472-9074227 GCA_027704765.1 Solanum habrochaites | reverse complement strand
GTGCCCAACTCTTCCTGAATTAGACCGCCAGCAAAATGAGATTGTAAATTGAGTGCCACGATCTGAATAAAGAAATAGGAACCCCTGCAAACCAAAATATCTCCGAATATAGATTTGGCTAACTTCTCTGAATTTAGTCGTCTGAACTGGTACAACGTGTGCGAATTAGTCAGTAGATCAAAAAGGACCCATATAGCATCAAAACTTACCAAGTTACATTGGCAATCCTTACCACAAATTCCATAAGCAATACGATCCCATTCCACTCAGGTATAGGCATCCTCTGTGTAAACCTCCAGGCTTTGGTGGTTTTGGGTTCATACTTCATTGCTGACAATTCAGACATTGGATACAAAATCTACGATGCCCTCTCTCATACGACACCACCAATATGTTGCTTCAAGGCACGATACATCTTTAGTAGCCCTGGATGAATAGAGTACCTCGTAACTTGAGCCTCCTCCATGATCAATCTAGGTCAAATCACTGTACGAGGAACAACATATGTGACCTTTAATCCTCAAAAAACTCCATCACTATCAAGAATGCGACTTGGCTTCCTCCTTTTAAAACGCTTGTCCCTAATCTTACTAAATCACCATCATCAAAACTGTGAAGCTCCGATCTGATCCAACAAGATGACCTAGCCTCCATATAAGACCGCCACAACTTACCAAATTCGAAATATCAAGTCTCACCAAAAGATATTGGCCAGGGATTGGACAATCCCTAGCTACAGGGACAACTCGCCAACCTGTGTAACAGGCTAGGCTTATCCCATACTACCGCCTCCGACTCAAAGGGCACTGCTACAACATTTGCTTTGCGCTGGGGATTTAAAGACATAGGTCATATCGTAGTCTATGAGCAACTCCACCATCCCCTCGCCTCAAAATTTAGATCCCTCTGATGAATATATACTGGAGACTACGAGATCCGTGAACCACCTCACAATTGCACACCATAAAGATAATTGCCTCCAAATCTTTAATGCAAAAACACCACAGACGCCAACTCTACATCATGAATGGGTAGTTCTTCTCATGAACCTTTAAACTGCTCGAAGCATAGTATTCACCTTCCCTTCTGCATCAACACAACAAACCAAAGACCAATCCGAGAGAATCACCAAGATACGACAAAACCTCTCCTCGAGGGTAGGGTCAAAATCGGAGCAGTAGTCAATAAAGTCATGAAGCTTTGGAAAACTAAATCTCACATTCGTCGCACAGCGGAAATGAAAAGTTCACCTCCTTCTGTGTCAATCTAAAGTTAATGGAGATTGCAATGGATGAGATGAGAAACCTCAACAAACGTTGATATACCTTCAAGGCCTAAGAAACTCCGAATATCAGAGTAACTGAAGCAGGGTTGGACCCAATCTTAACCGCCCAATCTTCTTAGGATCCACCATGATACCTCCTTGGGACACTACATGTCCCAGATGTACTGGAACTAAGCCAAAACTCACCACTTTGAGAAACATTGCATAAAGTTTTTTCTTCTTTTGAATCCCAAGAACAATCACTAAATGATGCTGTGTTCATCCTTCAGTGCAGTGAGTATATCAAATATATCATCTATGAAGGACAATAACAAAGGATCTAAATATGGTCTGAACCACTCCATATCAAGTCCATAAAAGCTGCTGGGGCATTAGTCAATCCGAAAAAGGACATACCAAAAACTCGTGAGTAATGACCCATAACGTTGTTCGAAAAGCCGTTCTTTAGGATATCAATCCGCCCTAACCTTCAGCTGATGATAGCCAGACTCAAGGACAATTTTGGAGAAAACTGAAGCACCCTGTAACTGATCAAATAAATCATCAATACGATTCCCCGCTTCGCTGATGAAGATAATCTATCTTTGCCACCTCGCCCCATCTCTTCCTACCCTCGCCCACTTTCCCCCACTGTCTCCATCTCCCGTTTGCCTCTCCCTTCCCCGATGTTTCCCTGAAAAAGCGAGGTGAGCGGAAGCATGACGGAAAGACCGAAAGAAAAGAGTAAAGCAAGGAGTGAACGAAGAGAAGAGGGGGGAGAAGAGAAGGGGAAACGAGCGCGTTGTTGGTTTCATGATGGTTACCTTGTTAAACTGCGAATAGTAATACACATACGCATATATACATCTTTTCATCACAAATAACACTGGAGCACACAAGGGCTTACACTGGTCTAATAAAACATTTGCTCAACAATCCTGCAAGTGCTCCTTAAACTATTTCATTCAGCCGGGTGGCCATACGATAAGGAGAAATGGAAATAGGCGAGTGCCTGGGCTCACATCAATACAAAAATCAATATCACGATCTGGTGGAAGACCTGGCGAAGCGGTCGGAAATAACTTCGAAAATCACTAACTACGGGAATAGTGTGTGTGGCCTCAAGCATAGCAGAAGTCTCAATACTAGTATCTCGGAATGGGGCCAAGTACGCCAAACATCCTCTCTATCCAACTGAGAGCCTGAAGGGCATGATATCACACCCTTAGAAGGTGAGAAGAGTACCTCTCCATTACTACTATAGGAATTCCAGGCATAGCTAAGGTGATGTCTGACATGACAATTTAAAATTGCGTGGTGGTAAGAAGATAACCAATCATACCAAGAATCACTCAAAAATCTTCAATATCTAAGGACCTTTAAAAATCTGCCATTGAGTGTCACAAACCCCATGCAAAGTCAACAGTACATAAAACGATACACCCGATCTACAACTACAGAATCCCCGACAGGGTAGAAACACTTATTGGCAATCAGAGACTCACACAATATATCCAGACGAGGAGAAAAAAATATGTGGACAAATAAGAAAAGTAGGATCCTGGGATCAAATTAAAAAACAGTAGTGATCGATGACAAACCGGATAATAAATGTGATAAACAAGCATCTGAAGCCTCAGCATCTGGCCGACCTGGAAAAGCTGAATAACAGTGAGAACGACCTCCACTCCGATTGTGAACCAAAAGACCACCACCTAGGAACGCAGACGGAAGACACACCTCTACCTGAATGAGAACACCTCTACCATTATGGCACAACAACCCCAGTGGTTGGTTGTGCGCCTGCGATTTTCCTGGCGGGCGAAAGCCTGCGAACCCTGTGATGTAGACACCCGTCTGAGGGTTCCTAGGGCAGTCCTCACAAAGTGTCCATATCACCACACTCCAAAGAAACCCCTACGAGACGCAGGCGATGAGAGGAACTGAATGACCAGAATGCCCTCACGAACTAAGTATAGAAGATGAACCCTGCGAAGTATGCAATGAGCCGAAGAGTTATGCCCCGCGTAACCAGCCTCAGATGCATGGCACAACACGCACACGCATGAATGGGTTGCTGGAACTGAGGGTGATAACCTCTCCCAGTAACCACGACCTAGGCGGGCACCACCCATAATTCCCGGACTAACGAGTCCTATTGCCCTCTCGCTACTCAAATCCCTCACGCCGAATCATCTCCAACTCATTAGCGCTACTACCCACTTTGTCGGAATGGACACCAGAAGCGAAACTGAAAAACTCCTAGACGAATTGGAATAATCCAACCCTAACAAAACCTCGCACCACTCTCGGACCTCTGTGGGAAGTATCATCGAGGCAGCTAGCCAAGGCGTGAAATTTACCCTATACTTGCAACTGACATACCATTTTGCTGCAAACCCGCAAAACTCGGCCCTCTGCGATTCCCTTCACTGCGTGGAACAAATTTTGGATTAGAAATACCTGAGAAACTCAGTCAAGGGATAGTGGGATTAGATCCAGCTGGCTACTACTAATTAGTAATCCCTGACACCACACTGCTTAGCAGAGCAAGTCATCTGAAAACGACTGGTGGTGTGTCAAACGCCGAAGATGGAGACGGAAAGACTCCACTAATCCAAAGCTTATGCACATCTTCATGACCAACAAAAATATAAACTAATATGCATCCTCAGCTAAGTCACCAGTATAAGTAGGAGGATTCATTGTCTGAAACCTCCCAAGTAAAACAGAAATAGATACGATTTGTGAACTCATCAATAGTCAAGAAGGCTTGGTTCACCAATGTGATGTCATATGTGGAAACTCCATACTATCCAAAACGAGGAGCTACAGTGGCAGCTGGCTGATTCATGGGTGTTGAGGAATATGGAGCAAACGATCGGATCTGGAGTTGGACCTCCAAGCCGGGTCTGTGAGCCATCAGAAGGTATTAGTGACAGGAAAGACTCTTGCCGGGACTCCCATCTAGGGATTCCTAAACATACGAGCCAGGGTATCTTGAAGCACTGGGGGGGACAATAGTAATGGTTGGATGCATGAGCTGGACCATTCCCCATCGAAACGATCTTGCATCCATCCCCATGAATAACCTCTGCATCAGGAAGGGTACGGTCCTATCCAGACCTGGGTAGCTACTTGTACTTGAACACCACAGGTGCTGCAACACGGCCCCTACCCCGACCTCGGAGCTCGTCTCCTACACATCTACCTCGGACAGTTTCCCAGAAGTAGGCGCAGGATAGGATCCTGACCACCAGCTTGCCGATGTACGATCCTCACCATCTGAGAGAGAATGAGATATCAAGATTAGAATTTCTATAGGGTCAAGTGTTGCACGATAAGAAATAAAAAGAACAAATAGTTTACTGTAAATGTCCTACCGCCTCTCGAAGATAGGTATGGACGTCTTCATACCGATTCCGCGAGACTCTACTAGACATTGCTTTGTACTTTTGAGACCGATGAACCGCGCTCTGATACCAAATTTGTCATGACACCAAATTTGCAAGTCGTGATGGCACCTAGTTCCACCAAGAGGGAAGCAAAAAACCAAACATATTAACCCAACTAAAACCCAACAAACGGAGTCAACCAAAACACTAACATTAGGCAAAGAATCTCCAACATTAGTTGGCCGGATAAGTACGAAAGGCGGAAGAATAAAACATATCACCCCAAGAATTGGTTGTCTTAAGTCCAAGAGATTCTAGAAGAAGATGAAAGTCTGAAACTAAAATGGGGACCAAATGAACTTAAGGGGATATCCTGTCTGAATACTGAATAACCGAATACGTAAACATAGAGGAAGGTGGGGGCCACGGAAAAGCCAAGCCAGCCTCACCACAAAAGCTCAAAGAACTTCAATGCCGGACTCAATGTGCTCCACGAGATGTGCTCCCTACTCGGAACTCGAATCTTGCACCCACAAAAGAGTTGCAACAAGCGTAGTATGAGTACGAAACCAGTGTACCACGTATGTCTCATTGACCGACAACGAAGAAGTAGTACGGGAGTTTATAACAAAAAAAAAATCGTTTAAAGTATATAAGTTAAATAATATATAGGATATATTATATATATGATTATATAGAGAGTATGTAGATTATAGTATATTATATATCCACTACCACATTTCCCACATACCATTACACTATTCCCCACCATTCCATGAAAAAAGCATCAAAAAACTAACCTACAACCCCACCCTCTATTATTATATAAAACAAATTACATATAAAATCTAAAAAGAGAGAGAGAGGAACGAAAAAATCGAAAAAAAAAAAAAGGGAGAATATAGGAAAGAAAAAGAGAGAGAGAGGAATACGAATCAGAAAAAAGAAAAAAGAGGAAAATCAGGTAAAAAAAAAAAAAAAAAAAAGAGGAAAAAGGGGGTACAAAGGAAAAGAGAAGAAAAAATTCAGAAATCCAAAGGAAAAAAGATCAGCAAAAGAGAGAGAAAAAAAATAAAATTTTTCACCTTTTTTCCCTAAGGAACACACCCACATAAAAAAACAACTCAAAAAATAGTGGAATTCGAGGCTTCCAATTCGTGGTTCTTATCGAGGTATTTTCTTTGTGAATTAATTTTCACAAAAGTTAACACTTTGCTTTTTATTACATTATTGGTTCAGGAACTCATGCAAGATGAGTTGCAATGATATAAAGTGTTTTAAAATTATGCATTGTTTATTTTTCATTATATGATATGAATAATTGAGATTTTATATTAGTAAATTTAGAGTAAAGTTTATTATAACATGTATTTCTTCTTGGCTGCCTCTTAAAAATTTTTCATTATCTTATTCTGTATTTAAATTCGAAGCTTAATATTCTATTGTATGCAGGTTAACAATAATTAGATGAAATTTAGTTTTATTGTTAAGTTACTTTTTCAACTTTGTCTATTATTAATAACATATGTTATTTAATGTATTTTTAAAAAGAGAAGAACAAAAAAAAATAAAAAAAATCAACACCTACACTATCTTTACAGTTTCTTGTTAAGACGAAACCTTGTTTTAAAAAAAAATCAAGTATCTTATTCGGGTTTGTTGAAAGAATAAAAAATAAAAATTTATATCAAAAGGAAAAGGACGTTAAAAGAAATTTATTAAAAAACTTAAAAGTTATAAAAATAAGAAGGGAGAAGAATATAAAAAAAAATAAGATAAAGTAAGAAGACAGAAAATTAAAATAAAAAAAGAGAAAAACATATTTTAAAGTGACCAAAACGTGCCAAATAAATAAATAAATAAAAATTGATTTAATTCACTGGGTCTTTTATTTAATGATAAAATAAAGAAAAAAGTAAAAATAATTTATATTAAAAGGTGTATATTTTTAATTTATTTTTATCTTATGTTCTTATTAATATATGTTATTTGCTTTTTTTTGAAAAATTAAACTAAGATAATGTATAATTAGGGCTTATGATATACTAAGTAAAAAATTAAGATTTCAAAAAAAAATTAAACTAATTTTAGTCTTTATTTATGTAAACAATAACCAAATATAAAACAATTTGTCGGTGTGGAGGTTGGAAAGAGCTGCTATGTCGATAATAAACCACACACGGAATTAAAAGAGGACAATTGTACAAAGTGAATGTGTAAAATAAAGAAAAAACCAGCGGGACATGGAAGGGGTTGTAGTCAAAGAATAAACAAAAAAACAATTGTTATGTAATAAACATACATATAAAATGAGGTGAAGTCATATTAACGTCAATAACGACCGTGCTAGAACCCGGGAGATCGAAGGGGTTGCCTATACCTCCTTGGTCAAAAAAATGCTTACCGAGTTTGATTTCGCAGACAATAAAATAACGATCAGCTTCCTTTTGATTAGGGATGTAAATAAGGTGACTTGGAACACCAAAACTCAATTTCAAGTGGCGACTCTAAAATAAAATAATCCCTTTTTGAAATGTCACTTTAATTGGAAAAACTCTTTTCTTTCAAGACAAGCAATTCAATTTTGAGAGAAAAATAAGGGGTGTGACAACACTCAACTATCTCCCATGTTCATTCACAACTCTAGTATCTCATCTTTCTTCCTACATTCTAACTTAATATTTTTTCCTTTGTTAGTGTTGTTATTGTATTGTTATTCGGATTCAAAGTTGAAATTAGAAAACAACACAATTTACAGGCACACTATTAAGGCCATAGGGGGCTAAGCTCTATTAAAATATAGTCCACGTCACCAATACATGTTTGAATTACTGGCACCTTCTTTTTTAAAATATATTTTTTAACTGCTGAAATTTTAATTTAATTTAGTCTATCCTAAAAATAGACATTGAATTAAAATCAACCTCAAAAGTTAAAAATAAGATATTAATGATGATAATCACTACTAAGTGCATTAATAGTTCCATACTATGAGAGAAGCTAACAAGGTTGCCGATAAGCTAGCATTCCTGAGTCATGAGAGTGGAAACACTTGTACCTACGCTACCTATAGCTCCTTATCTAGACAAATCATAGGCATATCCCAGAGCCTACACCCTGGACGTGACCGACACCCAATGATCATTCCTGGTCTTGAGCGAACCATTGACCTAACTTACTTAACTCACCGGAAGACATAACTTAACTCAATTATGAGATAATAACATTCTTCTTACAAAAAATGAAAACATAATAGACTGGTCAAAATGACACTTAAATTCTGATTGCAAAACATCGGCAATTCAAGGGAGAGAATCAAACTGACTATCTAACTGTCTATGAAGCCTCTACAATACTAAGAAGGATGTTGGGACAGACCCCACTACATCCTATAAATGAAATTCTAGAAAGAGAATAAAAGTGTCCTCCCAAAATGCAAGGAGGCTCACCACTGACTCCGCATGCTCAAGTAGATCAACGAGGTACTGGGTGTTGATCCTAGTTACATGTGTCTCCATCATAAGACGATACAGGCCATCTGGCATCAGTACACCGATGTAAGAGCAGGCAAGTTGGAATTCTAAATAAAAAATTAAGATTGATAGGATTAAGAAAAATATACTTTCCCAAATTCTCTCTTTCTCCATCCTCCAACGTCTGGTGATCGGATTCAGAAAGAGTTGACCACTTGTTCAGGTTGCATATCACTGTAGGCACACAACCGTAACACTCTTCAATGCTTTAAGGTAGTTTGATTTCCCCTCACTTTGAATTCCCATTCTTAATTGAATATATGAAGTAGTGGGTCTTGACCTTGGGACTGAATTAATTAACTTTGCATGCTAAAAGTTATGTAGTTACGTCCCTTGGTATGATAGACAATGGTTTTATAGCAATTTCACTACCTAAAATGTTGTGTGTTTATGTATTCATGTATGTTTCCACCTAGGGTTCCACTTTTTACTCAATTGGGTTAGATACTTGTTTGGAATAAGAACTATAGGAGTGACGATGTAACATATAATGTTTTGAAAAACATGTTTAAACTTGATTGTGTTAAAATGGGTCACTAAAGAAAGTCAGAAGTTGAATATGAAAGAGGCATGTAATCTGTCACAGCTCAAAGTAAGAGCTCCGTTTATGAACCATCTTTCAATCAACGCACCGTCGTTTAATACATTCAAAATTAAGTTTAAGTGTCAAATGACGGATGTAGACTACTGTCCGCCAATCGATCAATGGGCAGTTTTGCACATCTGTCATTTCTATCAGAGAGCCTTTTTTCACCCATCTAAATGACCGACGGTTTATACAGAACGTATTTTACTTTACGGACCGTCAGTGGGTCTTGTCCACATAAACCTATGGTCAAGAGTTATATTTTTTTGTTTTGATGTTTTCTTCTTTTCGTTGTGTTTCAAGTGTGTCGTTAATCTTCTAGGATACAAACAATTGATCCATAGGTACGCTTGCCCCAAAGATAAAATCACTCTACTCCAAGAAAGACAAATCCAAGTCGTTTACCCCGTCTTATCGGTAGATAGATGAACACATTGATATAGAGCAGGACCGGACCTATGTTCCTTCTGGAATTCAAATACCACCATCATTATCCCAATCCACTAGGGGCAACCCCCGAAAGGTCACCCCCGATTTAGTTACTGCCTCCTACTTTGATGAGGAGAATACACTGATCAATATCAGGTTAAAGGTTGGCTCAGTCTTTAGGGTCCAAGTCGGTCACTACCTCTAGTTCAAACTTTCAGAGAGCCACTAGATCAGGGGATCAAGAACAACAAGACTCGTTTGATAAGACCACTAATGTGGATGTTGCACCTGCACCCCAAAAATATGACCCCACACCGGTTGCAGATGAACCAAATAGGTGGTGCTTGGAGAAGTAATGACAGGTAGATAAATATGCCAAGATGCTCAGTGAGAAGGGGGTGATGACCCGACTGGTCACTAAGGAGCGTCGAGTTCTCACAGACAGTTTGCACACAGTTCCAAAGGTGCACACTCTTTAATACCCATAAATACGACTAGATAGATCAATACTTGGACCCATATAGTGAGGAGACTATTTAGCAGCTTTATGCCTCTTATCTTGCTACCCTCAGTGGGTCTATCCACAAGTGGGCCAAACACACAAAACAAGATCCTCTCACATACACCATGGTTCGAGGATGTCGGGTGGACATATGACCAGCCACCATCCGTCGATTCCTATATGGTCCCACCAATGCTACAATATGGAGCCTAAACATGGCAGAGTTCTATAACTAGTGGGACATAGTTCGGGGAGGCAATCTTCAAAGGAGAGCAGAGAAGAGGGAGGCAGTGAAAATGTAGTTAGCTCGATATATTACAGAACATGGGATAGGGATGACTAGAGTAGAGATCCCAGACTAGAGTAGAGATCCCCGAGAGCTCATCTAGAATACTACATTCACTGTTGTAGCCAAATCTATTAGGATGTTGGTCTGACCGAGTATCCCCCACAAAGGATTACAATGTACTTACATGCGATAGGGTGGAGATGGTGGCAGCACTGATAGCTGGGCTAGAGATAGATTCGCACAAATGATATTAGAGGCTATACACGAGAGGGCATTCAAGACCTCTACTACTTACCCCTTTAATTATCTTATCTTTTGGATGTGTAGGGACACCAGACAACCAATTTGGCACTGTGATCCACTCCATCGACTGACTGAGGCATTAGATATAGGCCTCATCAAAGATGAGGCTACTGTAGTGGCATCCTGTAGAGGTCCCCGTATCGAGGTTCCCCCATTGAGTGAAAATTAGGTAGAGAGAGTGGAGATAGCCCAAGGGGCTGACACTTCTGTACTTGAGAACCTCACCCCGCTCTGGCCTCCTCTTCGCATGTAGACTCCAAGGCCACCAGCTCATCAAAATCCACACCACCAGTTGCAGCAGTTATCCTTCTAGCTAGAATGTAGAAGATGGAGGCGCAGATGACCACCCTTCTCTATCATATTTAGCCATGGATGAAGAATTCCATAGAAGGGGCGGAGGACCGCATGGATAGGCGGGTGGCGAAGTAGGCGGAGCAACAAATTCAGGCAGTTCACAAATGCCTTGATACATTCGAGCTGTATGTTCTAGCGTGACCAATACCAACCACTGACCTCACTGCCATCTAGACTGATCTGGCCAGCCTTCGAGCCGATGTTGATACCATTTTAGAGATGCAGGGGGCTGATCCAGAGATTTCTCCAATTGACCTAGCTGAGGAAACCGTGCTTGAAGCCTTGTTTAAGGAACGTACTGAGACACAACCCGAGCCACGTGTTCGTGGAAAGAGGCACCGCTCCAGCCGCACCACTAAGGCTGGTGATGAGACCCGTGCAAGAAATAAAGAGCGTACGTACGTGGAGCAGGCTATAAGGGCCTCGCTAGTAGATGAGGAAATACGCCTAAGGAGGGTGAAAAAGATAGTTGTTGGGGCATCCAGTTTTGTGCCTAAGAGTGGAGCAAGGAACATTATTGATGGTGTAGAAATAGAGGTGTATGACACTATTGATGGTGCCATCCTTTGAGATGTGATCAGTACTAAATGTTGCCCAATTTCTGATCATGAAGGCTCTCGGAAAAAGGACTCACCTATTTTTTTGAGAGATCTTTGGCGTTGTGCGCCATATGTTTGCTTCACCTACCACCTTGTGTCTTTGATCTCTTATGCATTAGGGACAGTTAAAAAAACATTTGTTAGGAGTGGGGTAAATGTAATGTGAGAGGTAGAATAAAGTCTTAGTAGCCCAGCTCACGATCCTCTCTTCGAGTTTTCTTGCCTCTGGTCTTTTCCCCCAACAGACTACTTAAATTATTGGTCAATCAACATGTATTAGTGAGTACAAGGATAGAAGCATGAATGACAGAAGCATGATGGCTAATAAATAATGATACCCCGTCTATTGTAGTGCTTGCTTATATAGGTTAAGGTAATTTGAATGTGTTTACTCTAAACATGATATAGAAAGGCACTCACTACATAACCTTCGACTAAAACCTAAACAAGGAACTATGATAATCTGATAGTGCAATGATGTGCCAAGAGAGTGTAAGGATATTTGAGTGTTGAACTGTTGGTGCCTAAGTAGAACTTGCCCATTTAGTCTGCACATGGAATCTACTCTAGAAGCTAGGAAGTGATCATAGCCCCTTGTTCGAAATAGCCCCCATATCTATCCTAAAGCAAGTTGACCAAATGAAATAACTGTCCCTTTTGATCCAAATATGTTGAGCCTGTAATAAACCAAATAAACCATTTAGGTCCAGGTTAGCACGTGGAGTTAATTTCCCATTCACCCCATAATGGGACAACGTGCATGCAGTTACGTGTAGCCTGCATCGACAGCCAGCCATCGACGCCCCTTAGGCCGACGACGGGCCGTTGGTGGCCTCCGTCGTTGGGGTCTGAGGCTGTCATTTGGCTGAGCTTTCCACAGGCTAAGTCACAATTTATGCTTCACCCTCGACGGAGCGTTGGTGGACTGATGGATTGTCCCATGGCTCCGTCGATTGACACTGCCAAGACAGTGTCTCGACAACCTTTGGTTCCAGTGTGAAGGCCTTTTGTGGGGAATTTAGGGAGTCGTACCCAGATGTTTCCAAGATAAATATATACCTTAACATTTCAAGGACCTTCCACAGCAGTTTCACCAAAAATGAACACGTAAAACACATCCAAACATACAAGTAACACTTAAGACATATATGCACGTCTCAAGGGCTAACTCTCAACATCTTGGGCATTATTAAACATTTGACCTTCAAACATCATGAAACTCAACATACTACCTATAAACATAATTATCAATCATACAAGGACTTCATAATCCAATGACACACATGAAATCTCATAAAAACACTTAAGGCTTATTTTTGTGACTAATCCTCGAACGTCTTGGTCGTCCCTATACGCTTGACTTCCAAAAGACTTCAAATCACCTATGCATACTTTAGAACACTTAATTAACATGTTAACACAATTATAGATACATGTCCGTCTCTATACACCCTAATTCATTTTGGGGGTCTTAGAATATCCCTTACTTGGGAACATTCGTCCTCGAATGACACTTAGAACATTTTAATCACAACAAGGACTTAAATGAATCGTATAGAATCTCCCAACATTTATAACATCATCTTAAAGAATTTAAAGCACAAAACTTACAAGGAACACAACTTCAAATCATTTAGCACTCAATGCAACACAAGCAAACAAAACCTTTATTCACTCACACTTAAATGCAGCAAACACATATGCTTTCTCATGTTCGTAGGAAGAATATCGTTATCTTTATCATAACATGGTCATTACCCTTGATTTTATTAGGAGCTCATCATGCAACCATCTTTTAAGTTACACTTAGGCAGTTTGAACAAAATTCAATGCTTAGGTAGGCATAATTCCATGGGACCATACTTAACCGTACCATGCTTAGTTATGTTTTAGTTAGTTAGGCATAAACCCCGTTCATTGGGCAACGACCCATTGTTTGGGAGTGTAGCCTCGTACTTAGAATGGGAAACAGCCCCCTTGTAGAAGAGCCTCTGACGCAAACCATGGACCTGCAGTAAGGTTCATTAGTGGTTCGACGAGGCGTAGGTGGGTGTCCTTTGATTGACACCTGCAGATATTCTGCAGGTGTCTAGGCCAAAGGAGGGGTATTTTGCGGATATCACCTTGTGTTATAAAAATAGTTTGGATGGTTACTTAAGGGGATTTTTTGTATTTTAAGTTTTTTTGTAAGTTTAGAAATCCAATTCAAGTCATTATTCAAAATCAAAACCAAATCCCAAAGAAGAACTCTCTAGAACTCCATTGGAGGTTGAAGCAAGGTGGAACTTGGAGCTTGATTTATCCATCAATTCTTTTTAAATTTTGTGGCTAATCATGAATAAATGTATTATGTTTCATCCTTGAATATTCCTTCTTCAAGGAGCCATACTTTGAAGTGTTTTCTAAGACTTTTTAAAAGATGAATTCTCCTATTTTGATATCTAGCCATGGATTGTTGCATAAACATTTTGAATCAATGATTTATGATTAAATTTATGTTTATGTGATAAAAATAAATTCCTATTAACCCATTCAAATCAAGATTTCCTTATTTTTGTTATTATGGATGATTTGATCATGTCTCTATTGTATTGAATTCTAGTGTAGTGTGCTTTGGGCTATTGAATTATGTAAGAAGCATGTCAGAATTGTGTGTAGGTTGTCATAGTTTGGTGAATTTCATATTGTTATCATCTTGTATCATTGTATAGTTTTATTATTGGGTTGAATTGGTGCCTATGACTATTGGTTAGAGCCTTTGTGGATTGAATCGGTTAAATTAACTATGGATTGGAGTTGTTGTGGGTGCAATGGTGGTATGCTGACCTAACCTCTTCTATACTGTGTAGTATAGGTATTTCAATTGTGATTTTTAGTATGGTCCACTTATGGTGTCGGTTCTTATGTAATATATTTGTGAAGGATGTTTCCTCATCGACATTACTTTATGAATTGTGAAGGATGTGGCCTTGTCAGTATTAATTTATGAATAGTGAGAATATGGCCTAGTTTGCATTACTTTATGAATTGTTAAGAATGTGACCTTGTCGGCATTACCTTATAAACTATGATATTATCATGTAATAACTTGTATATGTGAACATTGTGAGGGTCTATATGACTTATCTGTATGTGTGAAGTCAAAACATGTGTTCTTCTATGTTGATTATAGGTATTTATAGTAGACTATGTTGATGTCTTAATATGTTTCTTGATGTTGAAGTATGAAACTTTTTATTTGACTAAATGAGTCTTATGATGAGTTATGTAATGTTTCTATAAGAGTGAATAGGGTCACTAGCAGCATACTTAGTAGACCCTCTGTGCTACTTGAATGTAATTGTACATGTGATAAGATGAAGTACGTGTGTATTTTGTTGTTGTATACCTATGTCCCTCTAGTCGATACATGAAGAATGTGAATATGACTCTTGAGTAAGTAAGATAAAACACCTTTTTCATGAATATGTACGTATGATTGAAATATGATCTTGAACATAGTTAAGAGGGTCATTAATGTGGAACGATCAACCTAGTTAGAAGGTTATGATATCCTTGAAGTTGAAAGTAGTAATGGTATCCTTCTTGTGTGAATGATGGACTTAGGGATTGGTTTGCTGGAATGACATGAAATCATCCTTAGGAAATTCATGAAGCTATGCTAATAACCATTGTGTGGCAGCCCTAGTGGAATCTCTTTTGTAAGGTGTATTATGATTTAGTTATGAGTTCTATATGGTACCTCTTCATATGCCCTTGTGATTAAATTACTGTATGATAACTATGGCTAGCACTGAGAGAGGTACTCGGGGAATGACTATACTTAAGTTGATACTAGAGTACAAATAAACCCATGATATTTCTTAACCATGTGTGTATATGCGATGTTTCCTAGTTCTACCCTTGGCAAGTAAAACACCCTCCATCGCAATAGGGTAGACTCCGGATTCCATGCCTAGCTAGTATGGTCTATCTCATTTATTTCCTATTTTCATCACGTGAGATACATTCTAGAATTAGATAGGAGAGTTGTATGATTATATGGTTTGAAGTGACGATATGCTATATTGTGTAATGTGACTTAAATGTGCTTGTGATGACTTGAAGTTGTGTATTATACTTATATTATGAAGTTTTCTCAAAAAGAGCATGTTTTATACAAACTTTTTAGCATGGTTTTAATTGCATGTCACCATACTTAGTGTATTCTAATGTACTAATTCCATATATTTTGTATTATTTCTAAAGGTCTTGGTGGAATTTGAGAGGAGTCATTGAAGTGAATCTTGGATATTAGCATTCATTCAAGAAAAGTTGTGGTATGTCCATAATTGATTCGAGGAAATCACTATTTTTAGTTTTCTTGTTAAAAACAATGTAATAGACTTAGATATTTCTATTTTGTTGACGTATGGTCCGTGACCCAGGATATTTGTGTGTCTAATATGGAGACTTTGAGACTTAGTATTTCGTACGATTTTCTCTAAAAGATATCTTAAAGTATTATTCATTTGTGTGAAAAGTTTTAATTTCTGATTACTTTAGATACATGTATGCAATGAATGATTTCAAAGAGATTGTACTGGAACTCTAAGAGGTCAAGTATGCCATATAATGATTTGAGAATACCATTTCTTCTAGGCTATACTCTCGGGTCGTGACAAACTATATATCAGAATATAGGTTATGAAGTAGTCCTTAGGAATCTGAAGTCTCATTAAAGCTACTTCTACTAGAGTCTTATTGGTCGGTGTGAGTCGCGACATATCTATGAGCGAGAGATTATAAGACGATAGATTTTCAATTTCTTCATTAGTTTTGTGTTGTGCCTATAAAGTTGAGGCTATAACTGTCTATTCCTAATATCTTCTCTTGCGATTTTAGGGTATTGCTACAAGAAGAATGGCCGCAAGAAGGTTGGAAGAGGAAGGATTGCATGAGGGAGTTCCCCAAGGTTGTTTGGATGCACAAGGATTTCAAGCTCCTCAAGGTGTCCAAGTTCCTCCACAAAGTGATCAATTGCCTATTAAAGGTGAAAATTTTGAGGTTCCGGTGGTTCCACGGAACATGACTAATAGGGAGATTAGATAGGCTCTAATTTCTTTAGCCCCATCCATCACAACTCAACTGAATAGGGGTATTGAGCCTAGGGTGAATACTATAGAGGGTACTATGACCTTTAGGGTTAGGGACTTTATGAGGATGAATCCTCCTATCTTACTTCGCTCTAAGATAGGAGAAGACCCCAAGAGTTTCTTGATGGTGTGTACAAGGTGTTGAGTCTTATGGGGGTGAATTCTAGGGAGAATATTGAAGTTGGATTCATACCAATTGAGGTAAGTTGCTCAAGTGTGGTACACCTAATGGAAAGACAATAGGCCAGTTGAGTTGGGTCCTATAAAGTGGGAGGAGTTTAATGAGACTCTTTTAGGAACGTATTTTCCCCGTGAGAGGAGAGATGTGAAGGTTGAGGAGTTCATTAACCTTCGGAAAGGGAACATGAGTGTTAAGGAGTATTTTTTGAAGTTTACCTTGTTGTCTAGGTTTGCTCCATATTGCTGTCTAATCCTAAGGCTGAGATGAGTGTCGAACCCCATTTTCGCAGAAAACAGGTTTTGTGCACGACCTAACAACTCTTTTGGGATTTCGAGTTTGGAGTCGCCACCTAACGAATTAAGGCGCGTTAGGGCACCTATCTAACCTAACTAAGTCTAACTAAGGTCAACGAGCCAGGGATTAGGGTAAGGGTTCAAATTACCTCGAGGGGAAGGTGTTAGGCATCCCTCGAGGTCCACAAGTGTGGGTCCCGGCCGTATCTCATGCAATCTATGTGGGGGTTACAATTAGCAATCAAGGTCACTTCATTTATTAATTTATTTAATCTTGCTAACTGATATAAAACAATTAATACTATTTTATTATTTTTCATTAATTCGAGCATGTAAGGCTAGGTGACAGCAATAAATAAACAATCAAGTTTTTTTTTATTTAAGCATATGAGACTATGTTATAAATAAAATTTGCAAATATTAAGCAATTAATATGTGCGAAGTAGTTTGTTAAATGCATGAAATGATTTTAATTTATCATCACTATTAATTTAAGAAAACAACATATTGCATCATAAATGCGGAAATTTCAAGAGGACAAATAAGATTACTAATAATAGAACAAAGTGTTCATACAAATGTAAGAATACAAAAATAATGTAAATGCTAATTCCGAATACTAACCGGTTAAGTAGATTAGGAAGGGTAGCAATGAAAAAAAACAAGTTGATCCAACCTTTACTCGAACAAAAGCAAAATAGCCAAGTAGCGAAGAAGAGCACTTGAATGTTTACCGAAATCTTAATGTATTTAAAGTAGCAAGAGAGCAATGAGAGAATGAAGAGTGATGAGAGAACGTGTGATTGGGAGTGAATGATTGTATGAGTTGATTATAATGAAGGGAGGGGATCTTATTTATATAGCAAAGAGGCAGAAACAAATAAGAAAAAGAAATATTTAAAGGAATCAATTAAATATATTATTTTCCTTATTGTAAAAGAGGACCAAATCAGAATTTTTTAAAATATTTCATTACCAAATACAAACAACTAATAATAAATCAATAGAGGATATTATATTTTTTCCTTAAATAAAGAAGAGCTAAAAATCAGAAAAATATTATTTTACCATAAATAAGCAAGTAGGAAATCAGTCACTTTCACTTAATATTAATTTCCTTAATTACGAGGAAAATAAATATGATTTATTTATATATATATACATATATATATATATATATTACCAAATAAAACAGCAAGAAATTGTCCAAATTTAAATAAGGCAAAAGAAAACCAACACAATTTTTACCAAATTCAAAATTACGGTCAATCATGATTTTGCATAAAATCAGCACAAGATTTTTTCAATTCACATTAAGCAAATAAGGAATCAATCCACTATTGAAGCCATACAATCAGAACATAATCTTCCATCAACTCATTAGCTATGTAATTTACATATGACCTATTTCACGACTTAATTAGACAAGAAAATCATGAACTGATTTAACATACAATCTTACTAATTTAATCAAGAGATCAACAGACATGATATGATACTACTAGAAATAAAAGGGCAATGTTTTCACACGACTTACTTGTGAAGTAAACAAATTAACCCATCAAACAAGCTAACACAACAAGCGAAGATGCAGCGAACTATAATGACTCAAAACAATAATATTTTAGATAGAACGTGGCAAAACATAATTCTTGTATCAAAATTTTTTTGAACTATTGCTTCGAACTCTAAAATGAAAATGATTTTCACCTTTGTGAAGCAAGCAACACCTTAATTCATGTAATAATCATGTTGAGAAAACTGTTCTGGAGATAAAAATAATGTTTAAATAGAAAGACGTAACATGGATGGATCTAAAATTTGAGCTAATTACCAGAGCTTGTAGCTTGTTTACTTTTCTCATAGTTGCACCATCATTGCTCGCCGTAGTCGGAGTTGGAGCCGCTGGTTTTCGTCTAAAGTTGCAGCTGCTCGAAGATCTCTCCGGATTTGGAGTTGAAGCTGTTGAAAATCATAGAAGAGAGGGGGAGGGTCGAGGTTTCCTGTGCAGCTGCTGGTCGTCTAGCTGCTCGCTGAGGCTGTCCCATGGCTGCTGGAACCGGTCGAAGCAGCCTCCATCGCTGCTGTTCTCTTGCTGCCTCCCTGGCAAAAGGAGAAGAGGAGAGCGAGGGGGTAGCGCCACCTAACGCCGGTGGCTGCTCGCTGCTAGTTGTTGCTGCCTGCCATTGCTGGAGAAAAGAGAGAGGAGGAAGTAAGGAAAGGAGAAGAGAAGAGAAAGGGACGAACAAAGGGTGGCGTCGAAGTTGCTGCTTCTCGCCGGAAAAATGGAGAGGACGCAGGTAAAGGGGAAGGGGAGAAGAAGAAAGACGGTTGGAGAGAGGAGAGGATGAGGGGAGAGAATGGCGGTTGGAGAGAGGGGAAGGGGAGAAGGATGGAAGCGGAGGAGAGAAGGGAAAGGAGAAGAAGAGGGAGAGAGGGAGGCGCTGGGGCTGCCAAGGAGAGGGAGAAGAATGAGTTAGAATTTTAGGTTTTGGGGTCTTTTGGTGTTGAGAGAATAGGAGATTAATCACAATCGTTGATCTAATTTGAAAATGAAGGGCTAGGATTAGATTAATAAAATAGATGGATGAGATTAAGAGATGAGATGTATTGAAATCAGATTGGATTGAATATGGAATGGCTACAATTGCAATTAAAATGGCTAGAATTGAAATGAAAGAGGTGCTATGATTGAAATAAAATTTAATTAGAGTAGCTAGAATAGAATAGGCTAGAATTTAAATAATTTTAAGGAAAGTGTTGGAATTACTATTTAATTAAAATACTACATACATTAAAATATTTTTATGTAATTGAAAATCATTTAAATTTTAAAACATTTGAAATTCATTAATAATTTTAAAATATAATAATATTTACAATAACTTTATAAAATAAACGATACTAAAATATATAATTTTGAGAAAAATTGACTAAAACTTCAAAACTTTAAGTAAATTTTAAAATACGTATTTAGTCCAATATAACTCCTAAAAATGGTCAAAGGTCGGTCAAAATTCGGTGTCAACGTTTACTTAGTAGCCAGTTTTGTCCGACCGACGACAGATGTCAGTGGGGTCAATTGAAACGATATACAGTTGAAAAAGGGTACGAACGAGACTTTGGTTTTAAGTCGCCTACATATCTCTGGTTGTACGAGAATCAGGTCGTGTGTAGTTCTAGATTCAAGAGCAAATGAAACTCTTAAAAGTTGAAAGAGCGGTACGGTATTCGTAAGGCACGATATCGACTTGAATGGACAAGATTAGAGTAACGAGAAGAGAGATATTGAGAGGCTAAAAGAGCATGACAGAGAAGCGAGAAGAGCATGATTGTCACGACCCAAAACGGGCCACGACTGGCACCCACACTTATCCTACTATGTGAGCGAACCAACCCATCCAATTCCCAAAGTTTCAACCATAAATAACAAAATATAATGCGGAACACTTAAAACTCATTAATGAAAATCGATTAAATAACTTATAAAAACTCAATACTATTTATTCCCAAAACCTGGAAGTCATCACCACAAGAACATCTATCCTCAAATTACTAATCTAAGAGTATCTAAGAACCTAAAATAAGTAAAAGCTAGTCCATGCCGGAATCTCAAGGCATCAAGACATGACGAGGAAGATCCAGTCCAAGCTAGAAGCAATAGCTCACCCTGAAAACTGGCTTGATGAAGACTGGCTAGAGTTGCGGCTGAGTTGAAGACGATGGTACGTTTGCTGCACTCCACAAATGACAAAGAGAGAACATACAAGTAGGGGTCAGTACAAAACACAAGTACTGAGTAGGTATCATCGGCCAACTCAAAATAGAAAACAGTATATATCAAATAATATCATAAATCAACTACAATACTCAACATGTAGCAACAACAAGTTCTATAATCATTAATAAGCACCGCCAAGTTCACCCATGAGGAATCAAGCCTCAATGCCATACCTATTTGGGAATTAGGTTCATTAGATTGAGTATATTAACGTCTTTCAAGATTCATTATGCTTATTTCTCTCGTGTCGGTACGTGACACTCCGCTCCACATACTACGTGTCGGTTCGTGACACCCGACCCCCTAATTCTGCGTGTCGGTTCGTGACACCCGATCCCCTAATTCCACGTGTCGGTTCGTGACACCCGATCCCCTAATTCTACGTGTCGGTTCGTGACACCCGATCCCCTAATTCTACGTGTCGGTTCATGACACCCGATCCCCTAATTCTACGTGTCGGTTCGTGACACCCGTTCCACTACTCTCATCACTTTAGTTCATCAAGACTTCTTTTATACCAAGGCATCATCAATATCATTAACAAGGAAGATTAGGGTTTTTTAAGATTTAGGATTCAATAGCTTTACCATGCTTATTTTATCACAATTATGTAATCACGTTCATACAAGCATACAATTAAGCATATAGAAGGGTTTACAATACTACCCAATACATATCATTAGCTATTAAGAGTTTACTACGAATAGCATAAAAACCATAACCTACCTCCACCGAAGAATTCGTGATCAAGCAAGTTAATCTTCAAAGTCTTTGCTTTCCTCTTCGTTCTTCTCTTTCTCTCGTTCGTTTCTCCCTCTCTCTCTCTGTTCTTTCTATTTTTCTTATTCAAAACCCTTTTTCTTTTACCCTAATAATCATATAATTAAGTATAAAAGATGATAAAATACCCCACTACTTGTTTCAAGGTTCTCCCTTTTAACCCCCAAGTAATTAAATTATAAACATTAAACCACTCACTTTATAATTATAAGCAGGAATAGTCCAAAACGCCCCTTAAAACATTTAACAGAAATTCGACCCAGCCTGGGATTACGCAGTCTGTGACGGGCCATCGTGCCTGCGATGGTCCGTCCTGCTGCTTCCGTCATAGAGTTCAGAGACTAGATTTTTACCAAGGGTCTGTGACGGCCCATCATGCCTGAGACGGTCCGTCCTGCCACCCCGTCGTGACGTTCAGAGAGTCGATCTCAGTACCCAAATTTCTAAATTCTAAGTATTTTTGAACGAGACCCCCACGACGGTCCGTCGTGCCCATGACGGTTCATCGTGGGATCCGTCGACTCAGCCAGTTTTTCCAGAAATAAAATCTGCTGCTCAAAATGACTAAACATGTCGTTACAATAGATACCAATTTACCCATCGCTCGTCCTCGAACGATCATAAGAAGAAAAACAAGGGCAAAAGGGAGTACATGAATCTGTAAACACGTGTGGGTATCTTTCTTGCATATCAACCTCCTTCTCCCAAGTGGATTCTACAACTGGTCGATTCTTCCATTGAACTTTGATGGATGCAATCTCCCTTGATCTCAACTTGCGAATTTCTCTATCTAGAATGGCAACTGGCTCCTCCTCATAAGTCAAATTTTCATCAAGCAGAACTGAATCCCAACGAATGATGTAGTTTCCATCCCCATGGTAACTTTTCAGCATAGACACATGAAATACCGGATGCACTCCTGACAGCCCTGGAGGCAAGGCTAATTCATAAGCCACCTCCCCTACTCGCTTAAGTACTTCAAATGGCCCAATATACCTTGGGCTTAGCTTACCTCTTTTACCAAACCGCATCACATCCTTCATGGGTGAAACCTTCAGCAAAACTTGCTCACCCTCCATGAACTCCAAGTCCCAAACCTTTCGATCTGCATACTCCTTTTGCCTACTTTGAGCCGCTAAAAGCTTTTCTTGAATAGATTTCACCTTTTCTAATGAATCCCTCAAAAGGTCAGTACCCCAAGGTCTAACCTCGAATGCATCAAACCAACCAATGGGAGACCTACATCTCCTCCCATACAATGCTTCGAAAGGAGCCATATCAATACTTGAGTGATAGCTATTATTGTATGAAAACTCTGCTAAGGGTAAGAAGTTATCCCAATGACCACCAAATTCTATCACACATGCACGAAGCATATCTTCCAGCACCTGAATTGTTCGCTCAGCATGCAATGTTCTCCAAAACTTAGAAGTAAACTGCGTACCTCTATCTGATATGATGGAAAGTGGAACTCCATGCAACCGAACAATTTCTGAGATGTAGAGTCTGGTTAGCTTCTCTTCATTGTAAGTCACCTTAACCGGAATGAAATGAGCAGACTTAGTTAATCTGTCCACAATTACCTAGATAGAATCAAACTTGCCCAGTGTCTCTGGAAGACAAACCACGAAGTCCATTGCAATTCTCTCTCACTTCCATTCAGGAATGGGCATTCTCTGAAGTGTTCCTCCGGGCCTCTGGTGTTCATACTTTACTTGCTGACAATTTGGACATTTGGCAACAAAATCAACAATGTCGCGCTTCATTCTACTCCACCAAAAGTGTTGCTTTAGGTCACGGTACATCTTGGTTGCACCAGGTTGTATAGAATATCCGGAATTATGAGCCTCTTTAAGAATTGTGTGGATAAAATCATCAACACGGGGCACACATACCCTTCCCTTAATTCTCAAAACACCTTCCTCATCCATTATCGCTTCTTTAGCCTCTCCTCTCAACACCCTATCCCGAATTCGGCTTAGTTTCTCATCATCAAACTGTTTTCCCTTGATCTTGTCAAGAAAAAAAGATCTCGCCTCCACACTGGCCAACAATCCTCCCTTCTCATTTACTTCTAACCTCATAAAGTCATTAGCTAGAGTCTGAACCTCTCTAGCCAATGGGCGTCTAGAAACTTGTAAATGGGCTAAACTACCCATGGTCCATGCTTTTCTACTTAAGGCGTCTGCCACAACTTTAGCCTTTCATGGGTGATACAAGATGGTAACATCATAATCCTTCAGTAGTTCCATCCACCTCCTCTGTCTCAAATTCAAATCCTTCTGAGTAAAGACATACTGTAGGCTACGATGATCCGTATAGACTTCACACTTAACCCCATATAGATAGTGTCTCCATTGTTTTAATGCAAACACTACCACAGCCAACTCCAAATCGTGGGTTGGATAATTACGTTCATGCACCTTTAATTGCCTCGATGCATAAGCAATTACGTTCTTCTCTAGCATTAGCACTGCACCCAAACCAGAATAGGATGCATCACAATACACAACGAAGTTCTTACCCTCTACTGGCAAGGTAAGGATAGGTGCGGTAGTCAGCAAGGTCTTGAGTTTGTGAAAGCTTTCCTCACATTCATCCGACCATACAAATGGAACATTCTGCTTAGTCAAGTTCGTCAATTGGGAAGCGATAGAAGAGAATCCCTTGACAAATCGACGGTAGTAGCTGGCTAACCCAATAAAGCTCCTTATTTGCGACACATTAGTAGGTCTTACCCAATTTCTCACTGTTTCAATCTTAGAAGGATCCACCATCACCCCATCTTTAGAAACCACGTGCCCCAAGAAAGACACTGAATCTATCCAAAACTCACACTTGGAGAATTTGGCATAAAGCTTTTTCTCCCTCAACATTTCCAACACAATTCTCAAATGCTCCCATGTTCCTTCTTACTTTTGGAGTATATCAGTTTATCATCAATAAATACGATCACAAAGAGATCCAGATATGGCTTAAAAATCCCGTTCATCAAGCTCATGAAAGAAGCAGGGGCATTCGTTAGTCCAAAGGACATTACCAAGAATTCATAATGCCCATACCTGGTTCGAAAAACAGTCTTTGGCACAACTGCTGCCCGTATTTTCAATTGATGATAACCAGACCTCAAGTCAATCTTAGAGAAGACACAAGCACCTTGTAACTGATCGAACAAATCATCAATACGAGGAAGAGGATACCTGTTCTTAACAGTTACTTTATTCAGTTGCCGGTAATCTATGCACATCTGAAGACTCCCATCTTTCTTCTTCACAAACAAAACAGGAGCACCCCAAGGGGATGCACTCGGTCTAATAAAGCCTTTCCCTAACAATTCTTGAAGTTGGGCTTTTAACTCCCTTAACTCAGCGGGAGCCATTCTATAAGGGGGTATAGAAATGGGGCGAGTACCCGGTTCAAGATCGATGCAGAAGTCAATATCTCTATCCGGTGGGATACCAGGAAGGTCTGCAGGAAATACATCTAAAAACTCGCGGACTATTGAAACCGACTCAATTGAAGGTACTTGGGTAGTATCATCCCGGAGGTGTGCCAAGAAAGCTAAACAACCCTTGCTAACCATTCTCTTAGCACGAAGAAAGGAGACGATACGAAACGGATTGGAAGTGTAGTCACCCTCCCACACTAACGGATCTGTCCCAGGCTTGGCCAACGTTACAGTTTTAGCATTACAATCTAAGATTGCAAAATTTGGAGAAAGCCAAGTCATACCCAGAATTACATCGAAATCAACCATTTCTAAGATAACCAAGTCTACATGATTATTGCTCCCCACAAAAGTCACCAGACAAGACCTCTATACCTTTTCAACTATCACAAACTCACCCACCGGAGTAGAAACACGAATAGGCATGTCAAGCAATTCAAAATGTAAATTAAGACTAGTATCAAATGAGGAAGATACATATGAAAATGTGGAGCCAGGATCAAATAATACAGAATCCATTCAATCACAAACCAAGAGATTACCTGTGATAACAGCATCTGATGCCTCCGCTTCAGACCACCCAGGGAAAGCGTAACAATGGGCCCTATCACCTGTCTGCCCGTTGCCCTACCATGTTGTGTTGTAGTGGCTCCAGTTTGCCCGTTACCCCGGCCGTTTTGGTGACCACCATTACCTCGGCCACTGCGTTCTCCAGAATAACGGCCTCTACCATGACCACCTCTACCTCTAGCTATTGGGGGTCTATAACTCTGTTTTGGACAATTTCTCCTAATATGTCCAGTCTCCCCACATCCATAACACTCCCTGGAGTCAAGCATAGGTCTCTCAGAGAAGTGTTGACCGGTCTGAGGTGGACCCCCAACTAAAGTCTGTAGTGAAGACTGAATTGGTCGGACTGAGTAACCTCCTGAACCCTATCCTCTAGAGTAAGAACCATTAAACTCACCTCCCTTTCGAAACCTTTTTGATGCCGATGCCATGGTGAAGTCATCTGGCTTCACTCCTTCCACTTCTATCATGAAGTATACCACTTCTTGAAAGGATTTTGCCGTAGCCGCTACCTGTAAGGCTGAAATCCGCAATTCTGTCCTCAACCCCTTCACAAAACGGCGAATCCGCTATTGTGGACTGAAACAAAGTTGGGTGGCATACCTGGATAATGCACGAAACTTAGCCTCATATGCAGTAACCGACATCCTACCTTTCTCTAGGCTAAAGAACTCATCTCTTTTCCTATCTCTCAAAGTCCAGGGAATATACTTCTCCATAAACAAGCTAGAGAATGATGCCCAAGTCATAGGTGGTGCCTCTGTTGGTTGACACTCTATATGTGACCGCCACCACATTTTGGCGTTCCCTTGAAACTGATAAGTCATAAACTCAACACCAAACCGTTCTACTATACCCATCTTGTATAGTAGCTCATGACAGTCAACCAGAAAATCGTAGGCATCCTCAGATTCAGCACCCTTGAAGACTGGAGGTTTCAATTTAAAGAACTTACTGAAAAGTTCATGCTGATCATTTGTCATTATATGCCCTGTGGTCAGACGAGGAAACGTGCCTATTTCCAATGAGGCATCCATGCGGGGAGCCATAGTAGCTGCATGTTGTACCTCCGGAACCTGATGTGCTGGTGCAGAAAACACTGGAGGTGTCTGACCCGGATCAGATAACCCGCTAAGATAAGCAAGAACCTAATTGATCATCTCTGGGGTAGGTTGGGGTGGCAATTCCTCATTCTGCACTTGTTCATTCTCCCCATCCTCACCCTTTCTTACCACTTCCTCAGTTGGTGGAGGATTCACCTCCCTATTACTAGATGGGATAAGTGCTG
The DNA here is from genome assembly GCA_027704765.1 of Solanum habrochaites. Lineage (NCBI taxonomy): Eukaryota > Viridiplantae > Streptophyta > Magnoliopsida > Solanales > Solanaceae > Solanum > Solanum habrochaites. Next base: position 9,047,497 of record JAKWJA010002498.1, on the reverse strand, counting down.
GTCCTCTTCCTCTAGAGGACGTCCTCCCACGACCTCTACCACGGCCTCTTGTCGCTGCTCCTCCTCGAGCTACAGCCCCAGTGGCTGGCTCAGACGCATCCTGTCCCGCCGGTGCTGGTGTTGACGTAGTCGTTGCTCTAGTTCTAACCATCTGCCAAATAGACTGAAGATGGTCAGATACCAATTTGTATCACCTAGATACCAATTGGATCCAAGTAATAGCACGAAAGAAGAAAGAAAGAATGGAGTTTTCCTAAAGTCTTATAGCCTCTCAAAGAAAAGTAAAGGTGTCCCCCTACCGTTCCTTAAGACTCTACTAGACCTGTTCTTGTGTGATGAGACCAACGAACCTAATGCTCTGATACCAAGTTTGTCACGACCCAAAACGGGCCGCGACTGGCACCCACACTTATCCTACTATGTGAGCGAACCAACCCATCCAATTCCCAAAGTTTCAACCATAAATAACAAAATATAATGCGGAAGACTTAAAACTCATTAATGAAAATCGATTAAATAACTTATAAAAACTCAATACTATTTATTCCCAAAACCTGGAAGTCATCACCACAAGAACATCTATCCTCAAATTACTAATCTAAGAGTATCTAAGAAGCTAAAATAAGTAAAAGCTAGTCCATGCCAGAATCTCAAGGCATCAAGACATGACGAGGAAGATCCAGTCCAAGCTAGAAGCAATAGCTCACCCTGAAATTTGGCTTGATGAAGACTGGCTAGAGTTGCGGCTGAGTTTAAGACGATGGTACGTTTGCTGCACTCCACAAATGACAAAGAGAGAACATACAATTAGGGATCAGTACAAAACACAAGTACTGAGTAGGTATCATCGGCCAACTAAAAATAGAAAAAAGTATATATCAAATAATATCATAAATCAACTACAATACTCAACATGTAGCAACAACAAGTTCTATAATCATTAATAAGCACCGCCAAGTTCACCCATGAGGACTCAAGCCTCAATGTCATACCCATTTGGGAATTAGGTTCATTAGATTGAGTATATTAACATCTTTCAAGATTCATTATGCTTATTTCTCTCGTGTCGGTACGTGACACTCCGCTCCATATACTACATGTCGGTTCGTGACACCCGACCCCCTAATTCTACGTGTCGGTTCGTGACACCCGATCCCCTAATTCTACGTGTCGGTTCGTGACACCCGATCCCCTAATTTTACGTGTCGGTTCATGACACCCGATCCCCTAATTCTACTTGTCGATTCATGACACCCGATCCCCTAATTCTATATGTCGGTTCGTGACACCCGATCCCCTAATTCTACGTGTCGGTTCGTGACACCCTTTCCACTACTCTCATCACTTTAGTTCATCAAGCCTTCTTTTATACCAAGGAATCATCAATCTCATTAACAAGGCAGATTAAGGTTTTTTAAGATTTAGGATTCAATAGCTTCACCATGCTTATTTTATCACAATTATGTAATCACGTTCATACAAGCATACAATTAAGCATATAGAAGGGTTTACAATACTACCCAATACATATCATTCGCTATTAAGAGTTTACTACGAATAGCATAAAAACAATAACCTACCTCCACCGAAGAATTCGTGATCAAGCAAACTAATCTTCAAAGTCTTTGCTTTCCTCTTCGTTCTTCTCTTTCTCTCGTTCGTTTCTCCCTCTCTCTCTCTGTTCTTTCTATTTTTCTTATTCAAAACCCTTTTTCTTTTACCCTAATAATCATATAATTAAGTATAAAAGATGATAAAATACCCCACTACTTGTTTCAAGGTTCTCCCTTTTAACCCCCAAGTAATTAAATTATAAACATTAAACCACTCACTTTATAATTATAAGGAGGAATAGTCCAAAACGCCCCTTAAAACATTTAACATAAATTCGACCCAGCCTGGGATTATGCAGTCTGTGACGAGCCGTCGTGCCTGCGACGGTCCGTCCTGCTGCTTCCGTCACAGAGTTCAGAGACTAAATTTTTACCAAGGGTCTGTGACGGCCCGTCATGGCTGAGACGGTCCATCCTGCCACTCCGTCTTGATGTTCAGAGAGTCGATCTCAGTACCCAAATTTCTAAATTCTAAGTTTTTTTGAACGAGACCCCCACGACGGTCTGTCGTGCCCATGACGGTTCATCGTGGGATCCGTCGACTCAACCAGTTTTTCCAGAAATAAAATCTGCTGCTTAAACGACTAAACAGGTCGTTACAATGATAGAGTAAGGCTATCATCCTTTGAGCGATGTTTGGAGTATGAAAAACGAAGAATTGATTGGGTCTTCGTTGTGATAGATGATAGCATGATAATTGTAGTCAGGGTGATCGAGCATATCTGCAAGTTCTGGATAAAATGTTAGCTTATAAGTAGATAAAGCATGAACAATAATGATAAAACATGAGTTCTAAATAAATGACAAAATGTGATAAAAAGTGTATCTGTTTTGAGACGTAGTGCAAGCCTTGATAGTCTTTGGCCCATCTTTGAAGAATAACGTCAAACTCCAAGATATTTGATAGTATAAAGATATAATAATATAGATGGAAAATGTCTTGTTGTAAGGAGAGTCTAAACGTAATTTTAAGGCGGACGAGCCTAAGTGTCGTTTTAAGGCAGGCGGCCTAAATATCTTATAAAGCGGCCGGATAAATGTCCTATGAGGCGGACAAACCTAAATGTCCCTTTAAGGTGGACGGCCTAAATGTCCTATAAGATGGACAAACCTAAATGTCATTTTATGGCGAACGAGCCTAAATGTCCTATTGCAAGGCGGACGAGCCTAGACGTCGCATTGTAAGGCGGACGAGCCTAGATGTCACATTGTAAGGAGGACCAGCCTAGATGTCGCATTGTAAGGCGGACGAGCCTAGATGTCGCATTGTAGGGCGGACAAGCCTAGATGTCGCATTGTAAGGCGGACGATCCTAGATGTCGCATTGTAAGGCGGACAAACCTAGATGTCGCATTGTAAGGCGGACGATCCTAGATGTCACATTGTAAGGAGGACGAGCCTAGATGAAGAGACAGTAGGTCACAGTGGCGAGTTGAATCCGAAGATATCTTCATGGTAGCCTGAATGATAGATGAGTAGCGAAACGATAGTGCGAGTCGTCAAGAATTTGTCGTAGCCTTTGTTTGTAAACAAGTGAACAACCATTCAAAAGGCGACTTTGTCTGTAATCTGCACATCTGTAACTTTTAATATAGCCTAAATAGAGTAATTAGAACATACACATCAAAATAAATGGTAAATGTAAATATGATGCAATTCCCATGTTGACCATGAATGTTTGCCTTAAGATCGTGAAAAGAAGACGTCTTAGGCTATGATGTCTAGGTCCATGATATGCAGGGTGTATCCTCAGGTCATGAAAATGTTGTTTGTAGGCCATGAAAATGACGCCTTTAGATTATAACACCTTCGGATCATGATAGACATAAATTAAACCCTTAGGCTATGATATGATTTCTACAGGCTATGAAGATGATGCCTTTAGACTATGATACCTTAGGGACATGGTAAGCATAAAATAAGTCCTCATGCCATGACATGAAGTCCGCAGGCCATGAAAGATGACGCCTTTGGAGGATGATGCCTTTGGAATATAGATAATGATTAAAGAGGGAGTATCTGTTTTTGGCATCTGTTGATACTTATGACTTGATTTGATTCGGGCACCTGTAAACTTCAAGCACGATGCAATCTTGGGATTATGCAAACTTCAGGCACAATGCAGTCTCAGGCACAATGCGATGATGCAATTCTTCGGGCACATGCAATATCGAGCACATCCAATGATGCATTTCTTCGGGCACATGGAATGATGCATTTCTTTGGGCACAAGCAATGATGCATTTCTTCGGGCACATGCAATGATGCATTTCATCGGGCACATGCAATGATGCATTTCTTCAGGCACATGCAATGATGCGTTTCTTCGGGCACATGCAGTATCAGGAACATGCAATGATGCATATCTTCGGGCACATGCAATGATGCATATCTTCGGGCACAGTGCAATGATGCATTTCTTCGGGCACATGCAATGATGCATTTCTCGAGCATAATGCGATCTCGGACAAAATGTAGTCATGCAAACCTAGATCTCAGGCATAGTGCAACTTCATAATTGAATAAGGAGGGTATGTCGTAGCTTGGACATCCGCCTTGTTGGAAGGGTCGAGTGTCATTTGTCGGGCTCAAAAGTGGTATGTTGATTGTTGAAACTTCCTTTGTATATGTACCTGTATTTTCTACATTCAAAGAAAAATATTTAGTTTAAAAGGGAGGTTGATCTGTATCCATGATTTGGCGCAGCGCTTCTTTCGTGTTTGATAGAATGCTCTTCGGAGTATTGTCGAAATTTTTTAGATTTTCTCAAAAAATTTTCCCCAGTGTAGAACTTCTGCTATTCTGATCTGTTGTAGTTGTAGCTCGAGATTTTCAAAAAAAAATTCTACTCAGTCCTGATTTTCAGCAATTTTGAGATCCTCTCAAAATTCTGCCCCAGTTGTTCAGAAGAAATGTTTTTTTGATGGAATTTTTGAGTTTACTCAAAAATTCTGCCCCAGTATGGAGATGTGCAAGATGAAATATTGATGGAATTTTGGAGATCCTCTAAAAAATTCTGCCCCAATTATTAATAGAAGGGGAAAATGAAAGTTTTTGTTATTGTAAGACCGAACTCCATAGGAGCGCCTACATATCCCGTCTTAAACGGGAATCAGGTCTGACGTAGTTCCAAAAGATATGGCATAGGAGGTCTTTGGTATAGAGACATTTGATATGGAGGCATTGGAAATGGCATGAGAGGCGCATGATGCCAGGGTACTTGGTGCAAAGTTGTTTCGTATTGAGGAGCTTGCATAGTGGGATGATGCGGATGTAAAGTAAGGTGTTGAGGTTTAGGAGTATATGCATGATGATGCGGAGGATATGGGTGATTTGGAAAGTAGATATTCTTTGGAGGTATTTGAATGGACCTCGGTCGACTTTGAGAGATCGAGTAATTTGGAGGAGGATTATTTTTGAGAGTGACTTGACTTTCGAAAGGTGATATATCCATGTTCGTCTCCAAAGTTGGATTGGCGGAGAGTAACAACTTTGCCCACTCGCGCATGTCCAACAACTCTTCTTCTAACTTCTTTATTTTCTGCTCAAGGTCTAATACCAACTTGTCTGAAAGACACTTTTTTTTGTCTCAATAGTTTTGCACATAACCTTAGCATTAGTCACTTTCACTTTTCCTTTGCAATTCTCAGTCGGACGAGGAGGAAATGAACCCTTTAATCGCGTGTGATAAACCATGGTCGGTTACAGATCAACCATTGGGAAAGGGTAAAAAAAAAAAAATAAATAAATCCCAAGTTAGAACATTGCATAAATTGGGATATCAAACACGTTATTTAAGATAAACGCCCTAAATGCAAAAGAGCCTCGTTGAGCTAGAGGTAGGCTTAAGCGACACATAAGTGATGCACAATAATTAATTCAAGCCTTATTTGCCAATTTGGAGTTTAGATTAGACAATAAAATGACTTTCAATTATTAAAATAATTTTTATTTATTACATCAATCTAGAGATAACTAGAGGGCTAGAGATAACACATGGGGAATAAAGAGAAATAAAAAAAAAACTTTAATTATGTTGCTCTCCAATGTTAGGCACAATCTGCTTCCTCATTTCTGGGGTAATGTCATAATCGGTGTTGAGGAGCTTGCGATCCCATCTTCTCTCTTTTTCATCGCCAAAACCAGGAAGACCTCCTTCGCTCAAATCTCTATGCTCTGCATCTTCTAAAATCCATATGTAATATTCAGGTGTGCATAAGGGTCGGTGCTCTTGAACATCGATAATTATCACATTCTTCCATCTTCGCAGCATAGTGTCCACTTGCGGTAATTCTGACCCAAAGTCATATCCATAGTGGCTCATGTGGGATCGCAGAGGTATCATTTGGATCTGTCCGAATTGTCGAAGAACTCGATGTGGTGCGTATGGTTGCACACCATTCAAACCGATAAGCTCAATGAAGTAAAGTTCATTTCCTCTTATGATGGCATGTCGTGGCTTCAACCAATAATACTTCCATTGGATTTCAGCGGCTGAGCGCTCCTTTAGGTATGTGAACCAGTCCTCCGTTCCAACAGGGGAGATAAAATATTTCATCCTTAGGTGATGGTTGATAATTTTGTTCCGCATAGTCCTCTAACAATGTCTACTTTATTAGCTCTTTGGTAGAAATGTTCGACGGCCCAAAGTTGCAGCAGAAAGTTGCACCCCTCAAAGTATTTTTTGTCTTTGGTGCATGAATTCAAAGCTCTTAGAATTTCTGCAAGTATCATGGGGACCAAGGTCTTCCCACCTCGAGCCAACATACGAACCACGTAACACAAGCCGGTGTGGATCTTTCCTCTTTCTCTAGGAAAAATCAATGAGCCTAATAGGGCGACGGCGAATGCATTAAGACGATATCTTTCCCATTTTGCAGAAGAGCAAGCAAATTCTCTATGAAAGTTTTGATGACCTTCGTCATCCCCAAAGAGTGAATATAAGAACTCTAAAGAAATCCAACCTTCTTTCAGACAAAGTAGACTTGGATTATGACACATGCCCATTTGCTTCAGAAAAGATCTTGGACTTTGCTTGTGTGGAACAATCATTTCCAGCTCTTTGTATGCGAGACCCATGAATCCTCCAACCTCTTCGATTGTTGGGGTTAGCTCAAAATCCTTGAATTTGAAGACTAACCTCTCAATATCCCAGAATTTCAACAATGCCTTGATTAAGTGACGATCTGACTCTACGGAGATCAAAGCAGTGAGGCCGCCTAACAAATCATTTGCTTCTAACTCTCAATTTTTTTGAATATCTTTCCACCAAGTCTTCAAAATGGGATTAACTTTGACCACCATTTGCGTGTTGGGAAAGTGAGGGTGAGCCATGACTCTGCAAACAAAGTAACAAACGACTTCTAAACTCCATTTTGACAATGTTGGCTTGATTTAATTATTATGATCACGTTGACACATGAATATGCAATTTGTCTAAGGGTGTTGGGGCCCTTTTGACGAGAGGGTGGCTACTAATTATGTGGATTGACACAAAGGGTCAAACCACCTAGGGCTTAGGCAGCATGTATGACTTAACCAGGACTTCTAAGAGTTGGCTTGACACGGACATGAAAGGGATTCTATGCAAGAGGCTCGTGGCTTCGCGGTAGTAAAACTATTTGTTACGTCCATGCATATGCCGACTCTCTATAATGGGTATTTGAATAGATTGGAGTAGTTGTGAGAAGTGCAAAGGCACAACATCACGAGAACAAAATAAAAAAAAGGAAGAGGGTCCCAATTGGGGAAATATGAGCGGAATGCCAATTATCAAAGCAATAAACATTTAGCATTTAAATAAGAAAGCGGTAACATATAGACATTTTATAAACAATAAACAGATAAATAAGCATGGATAAATAAAGAAATTTAAACATATCAAGATATTAAAATCTAGCAAATAAGGAAAGGATACGAGATTAAACAAATAAGGGAAAAGGGAAGAGGTGAAACATGGCAATAAACAATTAAGGAAAAGGTAAAGGATGAAAACATGGTAATAAACATTTAAGGAAAAGGGAAAAGGGTGAAACATGGAGAGAAGACAGTAAATAAAGCAACAAATAAACTAAACATGGTAAGTACCAAATAATGAAATGACCAAAAATAAAGTAAACCCCACACAACTAACCAATTAACAAGTAATGGTAAGAACCTAATATCCCCAGCGGAGTCTCCATTCTTTCGCGCCACATTTTCACAGAAAACGGGTTTTGTGCACGACCTAACAACTCTTTTGGGATTTCGAGTTTGGAGTCGCCACCTAACGAATTAAGGCGCGTTTGGGCACTTATCTAACATAACTAACCCTAACTAAGGTCAACGAGCCAGGGATTAGGGTAAGGGTTCAAATTACCGCGAGGGGAAGATGTTAGGCATCCCTCGAGTTCCACAAGTGTGGGTCCCGGCCGTATCTCATGCAATCTATGTGGGGGTTACAATTAACAATCAAGGTCACTTCATTTATTAATTTATTTAATCTTGCTAAGTGATATAAAACAATTAATACTATTTTATTATTTTTCATTAATTTCGAGCATGCAAGGCTAGGTGATAGCAATAAATACACAATCAAGTTTTATTTTTTATTTAAGCATATGAGACTATGTTATAAATAAAATTTGCAAATATTAAGCAATTAATATGTGCGAAAGTAAAATTTTGAAAATTGAGCAAGTTTTGAATATGAATTGTTTTTTTAAATGTTTGTTTCTTAATAGGGATGATGCCACGATATTGTTTGATCGCGCTCCTCCACCATAGAAACAATTTTGATTTGAGGTCGGTCTTAAAAAAAACAATAGTTTACATTTTTTAAAAATGATTTAAAAGATTTAGTTTGCATATAGGCACATAAACATTTATATATAAATACACATAATTTCTTTTGAAATTCAAGGGAGGTGGTATTTCCGGGGACGCGTCGGGTTAAAAAAAATTGAAACTAGACCTCGTAGTTCCTTTGACTTTCCCACTAACGATAGGTTAGGAGATAGTGCTTATAATTTATTTCAAAAATAAACAATGTCATAATCAATCCAAAGTTTTAAAGGATGATTGAATAATGACTCTTAAGAAAATTATGTTGCAAAACTTTGTAAGTAAGAAAAAAAACTAGTAGAACATTAAGGTGGTAAATTTATTAAATGCAAAGGTTTTGAAATGAAATATTCAAAAGCAAAGTAGTTTGTTAAATGCATGAAATGATTTTAATTTATTATCACTATTATTTTAAGAAAACAACATATTGCATCATAAATGCCGAAATTTGAAGAGGACAAATAAGATTACTAATTAATAATATGAACTAATTTTAGGGGGAGGGCACAAATATGTACAACAAATTTTATTTTTATTGGATATGCTAAAAGTTTAAGCCCATAGACATGATTTCTAGGTGTTCAAAAAAAAAAAAACAAAGTAACACATATATGCATGATTTTGTAAATCTACATGATATGAACAGTTTAATCCTTAGGCATGGTTTCTATTTGACAAGACAATGATAAAAAAGTTATAACATTTTTAAAACACCTAATCAGCCTACTAAATTATTATGATTTGATTTTAACATTCAAAAATTAATGGAATCTAGTTATTATTTAAGACTTATTAACAAAGCGTCAAGCAAATTGAAAATTGATTATATTATAACACCTACAAACAATAATTCTAGGTGGTTAAAGATAAACCTATAGGCTTGATATTCTAACCTTTCTAAAAAAAATTACAATGAACAAGTAGGCATGTTAATCCCCCTCCCCTAGACGATCCCCCAAATAAATTTATATATATGATCTTTAGAGTTACAAATGTTACAACACTCGAATAAAATAAGAAAGAAAAAATACAGATTCAAATAAGCAAATAAATCTTTCTTCATGGTTAATCTTCAACTTGAACTTCAAGTTTAAAACCTGTCAACGAAATCAAATAACTACACAAGTAATCACATTTATTAGTAAAGGTTAGACAATATGCAATTGTTTAACAAGTTATACATAACAAAAGAATAGAACAAAGAGTTCACACAAATGTAAGAATACAAAAATAATGTAAATGCTAATTCCGAATACTAACCGGTTAAGTAGATTGGGAAGGGTAGCAATGAAAAAAAAAACAAGTTGATCCAACCTTTACTCGAACAAAAGCAAAATAGCAAAGTAGCGAAGAAGAGCACTTGAATGTTTACCAAAATCTTAATGTATTTAGTGTAGCAAGAGAGCAATGAGAGAATGAAGAGTGATGACAGAACTTGTGGTTGAGAGTGAATGATTATATGAGTTGATTATAATGAAGGGAGGGGGTCTTATTTATATAGCAAAGAGGGGGAAACAAATAAGGAAAAGAAATATTTAAAGGAATTAATTAAATATATTATTTTCCTTATTGTAAAAGATGACCAAATCAGAAAATTTTTAAAATATTTCGTTACCAAATATAAACAACTAATAATAAATCAATAGAGGATAGCATATTTTTTCCTTAAATAAAGAAGAGCTAAAAATCAGAAAAATATTATTTTACCATAAATAAGAAAGTAGGAAATCAGTCACTTTAAATTTATATTAATTTCCTTAATTACGAGGAAAATAAATATGATTTATTATATATATATATATATATATATTTTACCAAATAAAACAGCAAGAAATTGTCCAAATTTAAATAAGGCAAAAGAAAACCATCACAATTTTTACCAAATTCAAAATTACGGTCAATCATGATTTTGCATAAAATCAGCACAAGATTTTTTCAATTCAAATTAAGCAAATAAGGAATCAATCCACTATTAAAGCCATACAATCAGAACATAATCTTCCATCAACTCATTAGCTATGTAATTAACATATGACCTATTTCACGACTTAATTAGACAAGAAAAGCATGAACTGATTTAACATACAATCTTACTAATTTAATCAAGAGATCAACAGACATGATATGATACTACTAGAAATAAAAGGGCAATGTTTTCACACGACTTACTTGTGAAGTAAACAAATTAACCCATCAAACAAGCTAACACAACAAGCGAAGATGGAGCGAACTATAATGACTCAAAACAATGATATTTTAGATAGAAGGTGACCAAACATACTTCTTGTATCGAAATTTTTTTGAACTATTGCTTCGAACTTTAAAATGAAAATGATTTTCACCTTTCTGAAGCAAGCAACACCTTAATTCATGTAATAATCATGTTGAGAAAACTGTTCTGGAGATAAAAATAATGTTTAAATAGAAAGACGTACCATGGACGGATCTAAAATTTGAGCAAATTACCAGAGCTTGTAGCTTGTTTACTTTTCTCATAAATGCACCATCATTGCTCGCCGTAGTCGGAGTTGGAGTCACTGGTTGTCGTCTAAAGTTGCAGCTGCTCGGAGATCTCTCCCGATTTGGAGTTGAAGCTGTTGAAAATTAGAGAAGAGAGGGGGAGGGTTGAGGTTTCCTGTGCAGCTGCTGGTCGTCTGGCTGCTCGCTGAGGCTGTCCCATGGCTGCTAGAACCGGTCGAAGCAGCCTCCATCGCTGCTGTTCTCTTGCTGCCTCCCTGGCAAAAAAAAGGAGAAGAGGAGAGCGAGGGGGGTAGCGCCGGCTAACGCCGGTGGCTGCTCGCTGCTAGTTGTTGCTGCCTGCCATTGCTGGAGAAAAGAGAGAGGAGGCAGCAAGGAAAGGAGAAGAGAAGAGAAAGGGACGAACAAAGGGTGGCGCCGAAGCTGCTGCTTCTCGCCGGAAAAATGGAGAGGACACATGTAAAGGGGAAGGGGAGAAGAATAAAGACGGTTGGAGAGAGGAGAGGATGAGGGGAGAGAATGGCCATTGGAGAGAGGGGAAGGGGAGAAGAACGGAAGCGGAGGAGAGAAGGGAAAGGAGAAGAAGAGGCAGAGAGGGAGGCGTTGGGGCTGCCAAGGAGAGGGAGAAGAATGAGTTTGAATTTTAGGTTTTGGGGTCTTTTGCTGTTGAGAGAGTAGGAGATTAATCACAATTGTTGATCTAAATTGAGAATGAAGGGCTAGGATTAGATTAATAAAATAGATGGATGAGATTAAGAGATGAGATGTATTGAAATCAGATTGGATTGAATATGGAATGGCTACAATTGCAATTAAAATGGCTAGAATTGAAATGAAAGAGGGGCTATGATTGAAATAAAATTTAATTAGAGTAGCTAGAATAGAATAGGCTAGAATTTAAATAATTTTAAGGAAAGTGTAGGAATTACTATTTAATTAAAATACTACATACATTAAAATATTTTTATATAATTGAAAATCATTTAAATTTTAAAACATTTGAAATTCATTAATAATTTTAAAATATAATAATATTTACAATAAATTTATAAAGTAAACGATACTAAAATATATAATTTTGAGAAAAATTGACTAAAACTTCAAAACTTTAAGTAAATTTTAAAATAGGTATTTAGTCAAAGGTCCGTCAAAATTGAGTGTCAACAATAAGTAAGTTTGTGAAGGGTCTTTATGACCTTGCGAGAGAAGAGTGTCGTACAGATATTCTCCACAATGACGTGAACTTGTCTAGACTAATGGTGTATGCATAATCCATTTAGGAGTCCAAACTTAGTCAGATTCAAGGAATTTTAAGAGGGGTAGATCCGATGAGAGAAACCTAACTACGTTTAAGAAGAGGGCGCCAAACGAAGATGTATATAGTGATCTTAAAGTCTAGATTGTGAGTGGTAGTAGTTCTCAAGGTGTTACGCCTACTTGTGCTAGTTATGTGGAGAAGTATTTTGGGAAATGTGTAGCCGGTACCGGTGGTTGCTTTGGTTGTGGTAAGGATGATCATAAGGTGAGGGATTTTCCTACTATTGCAGCTAGAGGAAGGGAGGTCAAATAAGTTCCTCCTAGTGCTCCGGACGGTGATGCTCCAAAGAGGAATCACTTTTATATTCTTCAAGCTAAGGGAACAAATTTGGGTGATGATACTGGTAAGTTGTAGTCTTCTCTCTTGTGTAGTAATGGGTTCCTTCTAAGTGGGGGAGTGTGGTTAGTAGTGGAGCTGTGATTGTTGTCCCTTCTATTCTATTCAATTTAATCTTCAGAGATAGAATGTCATAAGAGCATGTATCATTTTGCATTTTGTGTAGGAGTCTTGTTGAAAAGGAATTTCATTGATCTTCTTGCATTGTGCATGTAATGAAGTTATGTTTTATACACTTTTAGGGAATACTTAGTTCCCTTATAAATTTTGAGAGTTGAACTCAACTCTTTACTGTTTGCTAATCTTTAAAACTTGAGTCTTAATCAACTTTTAGGGAATATTTACTTTCCATATATTTCTTTGAAGAAAAGACTTCAACTATTACTCGTTACTTTAAAACGAAGCTTGAGCCTTAAAACGAAATTAAAAAGGTGTAATAAGGACTTCTTGGAAACCTTTAAGAACTTTGCATTGACTTACTCCTTAACTTTAGATTTTGATCTTAACTTCTTAGACTTTGATTTTAAATTTTCTTGAATTTTATTATGGATTCAAGGTTGTGATTTGTGCTCTTTGATGAGTTATAGGTGTTTAGAAATCATTTGAAGTAATTAGAATCATTGGAAGGTGTTAATATATCTTAGAAGGACTTAAAAGAGTTAAACTACCAAAATTGGGTGAAAAACGTCGATCCGATTGCGTTCGGGGTGCGCCTCAGCAGCCTCAATTGACTGATGCTAATTTCTGGTGCACTAGTGGCGCTCCACGTCAGGTGTAAGTGTCAAAGGCCAATTTCTGTCGCACTGCAGGCGCATCGCGCCTTGCCTTGCCAGGTGCGTTTGACAGATTTTTCAACCCGTTTTTAATCTCCAAACCTCCCTAGTTCTTTCACCAAACACTTGGGACTATTGGTAACCTCAATACCCACTCGTTTCAACTCAGAAACAACCCTGAGAAACAAGAATCAACCTACAATAGGCAACCAACAATTCAATCAACGAGGATTTGACAGTTTTCTTTAAGAATTACAACTTTTAACATGTAAACAACTCATAATTTGTTGAATTGAAACAAATTCGTATGTGGATGAACTAAGCCAACATGAAAGATCTCACACACCTCAATAGGGATCGCCTCCAACAAATTCCACTCGGAATTTCTTGGCGTTCTTGACGAAACCTTGATCTTCCTCTCTTCTCCTTCTTATGTTATCTTCTCTCTCAATCCCTAATCTTGAAATGATTTTCCTAAACTGACTGAAGGTTTATTTTTACCCATATTAAACCCTTAAAATGAATTATGAAATAATTTGGTGAAACGACTAGTTTGCCCTTACTTAAATTCGGATTGGATTTTTCTCACTCCAATAGCCTAATGTTCGATAGGCATATGCCCTTCATACGACATGAAAAAGGTGAAAACTTGGAGGTTTTGGAAAGGTATCTCCAAGGGATTTCCAACCATATCAAGAACTGCCGCTAACTTCTCCTTTGCTAGAAATTATCACCATTCAAAAATGAATGAAACTCCTTTCTTAAACTTAGAAAAGTTTTCCAAATTTTCCCCTTTCTTTCCAGAGTGATTAATTTTAATTTCTTAGCTTATTCAGAGTTATTCGAGTTATGAGATGTTACACACCACTAGGAATCCATCCACCAATGTGGAAGCACTCATGGATAGAATCAACTAGTCATATTTCAAAAATCATGTCAGGAACAAAGTAGGTGGTCATATAAGAATATATAGAACCAAAGTCGAATGATACTAGAATTAGGTGTTCATATAAGAATTTCAAACATTTATATTCATCCAACTCCATATTCTTGATTTTTAGCCATACACAATCAATTAGTCTAGTCCTCATTACATTGTACACATACTCGATTTATTGTACCTCACATACTTCTCACATAAATCGACTAATGCCAAAACTATTAATACTAACAAACATCATAACCACGTCAATCAATTACCATGTTTTATTAGGAAAAGGAAAAAAATATTTGTTTATAATAGTTTTCAACTTTTTAGAGTCGCCACTTAATTTTTAAAGAAAAAATTAAGAAAACCTTTATTTTCAAAAGACTTAAACAGAAAAATTGTTTTGAAACTGGTGATAACCTGCGTAACAATCCACAAATGATGCATTTCATTCTTAGCACAGTTATCAATCAAAATATGAATATTCGGCAATGGAAAATTATCCTTCGGGCTAACCTTCTTGAGATCTCTGTAGTCGAAATAAATCTTGATTTTTCTATCTTTCTTGGCTATCGAAACAATATTGGCTAACCAAGTTGGGTATTGTGTCAGTTCCACCAATCAAGATTCGATCTACTTGGTGATTTATTCTTTGATCTTTAAACTCAGTTCAGGCTTGAACTTCTGAGCCTTTTGCTTCACCAGATCGAACCCCGGACTAATCGGCAAGTTATGAGATACAACATCGGTACTCATCCCTTCCATGTCACCGACTTCCCAGACGTACACATCAATATATTCAACAAGCAATTGAATTAGTCCTTTTCTTTGAGTTCTATTTAAGTGAATGCTGATCTTAACCTCTTTAATGCACTTTGAATCCCCCATATTTACTATTTCCGTTTCCTCTAGATTTGGTTTGTGCTGATTTTCAAACTGCCGAAATTCCTTGGCAATATACTCTGATACCTCACTTTCTTCTTCCTAATCATCTACCTCGTCATATCCATCCTCATTTTTTTCATTCAGCTCGTGACATGACATGACATTGCTAGGTTTAGAACTTACATTACAAAAACCATAAAGACAAAGTTAGGAAAGGAAAGTATAACAGAGGAGTAGATAAACAAATTCTAAAATAAAAGAGTCTTTAATTCAAATTGGAAAAAACGTTGCAAACTTTGGCCATGGCGTAGGGCCATGTTGCCCTTTGTAACATCACGATGGAAAATTTAAAATTTAAATAGTTAAAAAATGCAAAATAATGGGTCTCGGGCCTCCTTCGGACTACCACTGATTTAAATATGCATAAAATGATGCCCTTTTACCAAGGAGTTTGGGGGATCAGGATGGGCGTGGAGGTCCAGTTATGCAGCATCTCTCTTGGCTCAGCATCACGGAATCCTGTCACCTCGACCTCTTCTTCAATGATAGGATCGATCTTTTTATAAAGGCCATAGATTCCTTTGCCATGGTCCTCCTGCTTGACATATTCACGGAATGGGAAGGATTGATATAGGTGAGGTATTAGCTTGGACAATGCTTGATCCTTCTTTTTCTTTGTCTTCTCATCATCATCTGTGGGGACGTACCCCAACACATACCTTGCACCTTTGACGGGAACTTGAATGGGCTTAACAATTCCTTGGGAATTCATTCTTAATTCGAAACCTGCCTCAAATCCACTTTGTAGCATCACAGTGACTATCATCTTGTACACAGTAGGCATGGGAATCTGTAGGTCTAAGTCTTCACCAGTGGCATTTACCAGCTCCACTGTATAGAAATTTGTACCTCACTATATCTCATCAATGATCACCATATATCTGCCGGAGTGACTCCTTTCTCCATGAATAACCAACTCTTCATTTTTCCAAACAAATCTCATCATCTGATGCCAAGTAGAAGGGACAACTCCAGCCATATGGATGAAAGGCCTTCCCAAAAGAAGGTTATAGCTGGTGTCGATGTCCAAGACTTGAAACTGTGCACTGAATTCTGTTGGACCCATTTGGATGTACTCCATCGAAGGCTCTCACATTAAGTTGACTTTGCTCAAGTTTTCCAAAGTCAAACCTTAATTGCCTCAGAATCGATAGAGAGCAAATATTCAGACCAGATCCATCATCCACTAAAATATAATTTACGACCTTCTCGCGACATACTACAGTGATGTGCAACTCCTTGTTATGTGATCTCCCTTCAAAAGGTAACTCATCATCGCAGGCCCTCGAATAACTTTGTTAATCATAGCGGACACATTATCGCTGCTTGTGCTGACGAGCACATAGGTATCATCAAGAGCCTTTATCAAAGTCTACCTGTGCGATTAAGAACTCATCAGCAAGGCCCACACAGAAATCTGGGCTGGAGTCTTCTCCAAATGCTTGACAGTAGAATAATCTTTCGGTTGCATTCTTCTCCAGAATTCCTCTACCTCACACTCGTTTATTGGCCTTTGATCTTGATCTTTCTTTTGACTTCTTAGAGAAAGCTTCTCAATAGTATAACATCATCCGAATCGGGTCATACCTTGTGCAACAGCATTCTCAATCACAAATTTTTGCTTGCTAAGAGTTTTTGACGGCATCAAGTCAACAACCTTTGCGGGTGTCAAGATAACGAACTATTTCTTCTCATTAATACTCAAAGCAGCTACAACATTTTACAACTAGTCATGAACGATTGGAGTTATCACATTCGTCCCACACCGATCATCTTTTGTTTCTATCACACTGACGTTGCCGCCTCCATAATTCGGCAAATGATTGGTATTGAGATTAGGTGCAGCTATTTGGAGAGAAACCACCTCTTGGTCGATTAAATCCTAAATCTTGTGCTTGAGGTTGATACATTCATCAGTATCATTCCCAACACTGTTGGAATTATAAGCACACCTCTGATCCGGCCTATAGAATTTCGAATTGATATCCATAGGTTTTGGCCCCACTAGGTGAATATATCCTGCCACAGCCAGTCGCTCGTACAACTTTGTTCGGTTTTGTGCGAGCGCAGTGAAATTCATCGAAGGTTTCTTCTTAAACCTAGGTCGAGGGGGATCATAACTTCCTTGTGGGGGAGGCATCTGTTGATAAACTCGATTGTTCGGACGGGGAGTTAGATTCCTAGGATATGAGTTTGTTTGGTAGTTTGGTATTGGAGTTTGGTAGCTCGGGTGGGGATTTTGATATGATGGAGCTTGGACTTGATACGCGGGGCGTGCTCTGTATCTTGACTGCATGTTAGCACAGTTGGGAGCAACACCCTGGTAGGAGATGTAATTTGGTAGGGTGGAGGATGATTTGGGTAAATGGGAAATAGATTTTTGTAATTGGGGGATGGACTTTGGCATAGTGGAGCTTGGACGTTTGGATAAGTGGAGGTAGCATTCTGATAAATTGGAGGATTATTGGGATGACTAGCTTGTGTGTAGCAAGCTTGGTAGGAATTTTGACAAGGCCGAGAATGACCTTGGGAATATGATGAGCTTCTGGGAGTTTTCTTTCCCCCATATGAAACAGCAGCGATTTCTACTCTTTGCTTCTTCAACGTTCCTGGTGATCCGGTGATACAACAACACATTCTATCTTTCCCGTTTTCAACCCATCTTCGATAGTCTCACAACTTTGACTATCTCAGCAAATTTTGCTCTTACGAGCAATAGAATTTGATCACAATACTTGGTCTCTTGCACCTACACAAACACTTTTACAATTTCTTTTTATGACATGGGCGGTCTCACCCTCGCCGCTTCTTTTCTCCACCTATAGGAAAACTCCCTAAAGCTCTCGATTGAATTTTTTTTATCTTTTCCAAAGAGTATCGATCTGGAACAATTTCTATGTAGTAAGGGAATCGATCGATAAAATCTTTGGCCAATACATTCCAGATGGGCCATTGCCTGGTTTCATACGAGGTGAACCATTCAAGAGCTTCTCCACACAGGCTTTGACTGAAGAGACGGATCAATAGAGTTTCATCCTTTCCAACTCCCACAAGCTAGTCACACTAGGCTCTCAAATGAGCCATACGGTTGCCCACTCCTCCAAAAGTGTCAAACTTCGTGATCTTGAACCTCTCTGGAAGGTCAAATTTGAATGAATACGTAAGTCTTCATAACTAAGCCCGGCGGCATCAGGGACGCATTAGAACTCTTTCATGGTTTTCTTGATATCTTATTTTATGTGGACATTTACCTCTTTCTTTTACATCCACTCTTTTTCCTGTTCCTCATAATGGTCCAGCTTAGAACCGTGCACATCATGCTCGACACGGACGGGAATTTTGGAAGTGGTTCTTTTGGGTAAGGGTGGAGCTACAGAGGGACTCTGGGCATTTTGAGCGGTTTGATATCTGTGATTGGTATTCTAATTTAAGTGGTGGTGGGGTGTTTGCGGATTAAAAATATTTGGATTTAGGTTTTGATTAAGAGGTCGTGGAGCAATTTGATGGTTGGTATTATGAGGATGGGGTGGCATTTGGGGATGGTTGTTTTGAGGAGGAGGTGGAGTTTGGTAGGATGCGGAAGCATGTTTGGAATTTTGGGAGTCAGATCTATAACCGACGGATTCTGAGAAGGTGTAGATGGGTGGTTCTGGGTTGGATCCACATTTGAGGAAGGAAAGTAGATTGGAGGTCTACCATCAGCAGCGTTTGCGGCAAAAACTGGGGGAGTCAGATCCTGTGTCCATTGCATTTCTACCCTCATCTCTTCAATATGTTGCATCAGCTGCTGAATAAACACATTTTGGTCCGCTACAGTGGGTTGAGCCACCACAACATCAGTAAGACTCACTTATTTATTATTATCCCTCATGATTGTCTTTCCTTTGTCTAGTGAAGGAATCTGCGGGACCTTTCGATCTTGTGAAATAGAGATGATCTGCCAACTTTCAATCCACACAGATCAGTTTCAAAGTACATTTGAGGGAAATCAAAGGAGGATTTGTCAATAAAGATTCAGAATACAAAATGTATAATATCACACAGAGAACAAATATACACACAAGTTGCTTTGTTTGAGGATATCTTCAACTCACGAGTAAGGACGGAAACACATTTTTTAACAAGCAGGAGTCTACTTGTTTTAGTTTTGACATTGTCTTAGATAGTATTAATCACGTTGAGATAAGGTCCTTTGTAGCTACTTTTTGACTTCCGTTGATCTGGCCTTCGTATCATCTCGTAAGATGAAAGGGGAGAATGAAAATTTTTAAAGACAGGGGTCAGGCCTGGAGAGGCTTCCTAGGTATCTCGCAAGGAGAATTCAGGCCCAACTTAGTTGGAGTACAAGATAAACATTTACATTGATTCGTTCATTACGATCACAAGGAAATTGAAAGGCAACAATAGAGCTTTTAAAAGGTAAAATGATGACGACACATTAGTTATTTCACTTCTTGTTGCAGCATTGTTCTCCTCCTTTCAGACGACCTAGGAATGGAGGTTTGTAGATGATTTCCTCATTGTCGTCTTCCCCAATTGCTTCAGGGTAAGCGTTGTCGAGATCACTATTTGTTCCTTGCTCGTAGATGGGGCATTTTTTGCACATTTTATGAAGTTTATCAATCATGTTGCTATGGAAGGCTTTGTTCTTCTTCCTTAGTGTGGCCATCTTTTCTTTCATGGAGGTGAATTATTCGATTTCCACTGTCAGGTCTTCATCAAGTGACATGTTTTTAGCTAACAGAGCGGCATTCTTTGGTTCTATCCTCGCCTTTCTCGCTTCTCTTTCTTGCACTTTCAACCGAAGCATGTCCAACTTCTCTCGCAAGTCCTCTCTCTCCACCTCAACATCTTTTTTTTTCTTCATCTGTGATGCCAGATCCTTATCCAGCGTTACGGTTGCAGCTTTGTAGATTGCGGTGGCTATGTCAACTCTGAGTCATTCCTCCTTGGCTTCTTGAATTTCCCGAGTGATCTGTTCGATCTTTATTTGTAGTTTTTCTCTAGTGAGTTCCATCTGGATATTCTTACCCTTGTCCATAGCAGTGATTCTTTGCCTTTCTTGAGACGGTAGAATAGTATTTTAGGATTTATGGTATAGGAGGAGGTCATTTGAGTGAGAGACTCAAGACTTGGAAATTTTGGTCGGACATTCTTTTGTAATAGTGACTTGTTTGCATATTTTGGAAATAAATTTCGGGAAAAAAGAGTGGGTTTCAATATCCTCATTCATAGCAACGTAGCACATATAATGTTAAACACACAAATCGCGTCCTAAAACATACCGGGGGACCCTTTTGTTGCAAGGGTAGGCCTAGCGCATTTGAATAATGTATGCATGAATTTGAACCATACAACCAATTCCCCGCAAATAAATTTCACAAGTAAAAAAAAGGTTCATACAGGAGAAAATAAAGGATAAAATATAGAACCACGCAGGCGCCATTTGAAATTATGAAAGTGCATAACGGCAGGCCCGCACAATGGTTAAACTTACAAATACATATGAAAAACCCACGTAGGGGCGAAATCCACTATGTCGCTCCACATGGTCCTGCTCCGTCGCCGTCTCCCTAATTCTTGTATCATTGAAACATATACCTTAGCATCAGCAAGAATCCTTCACCCAGGCGTCCTTTGTCTTCCAAGCTTTCGTATCGCATCCTCTCGATTTTCTCCTTGACCCAGGTATCGAAATCATCATAACCACGCCTTAGCCTTTCCACCTCTTGAGTAGCCTTCTCAAGAGTATCTTGGTTCTCGACAAACTTAGCGTACACTTCTTGGGCTTATTTATTTACCTCTTGTAGCTCGGCCACTGCTTTGGCTTCTCTGCCGTTACGCTGCGAAAGCTGCGGGGTTTGGGAGGAGACGTTTTGTATGTCCTTGTTTAGCCATTCTGTGTAACCCTTGTCATATTCAGCATTGAATCGGTCAAAAGCGATGGTGTCTTTATCCATATGCGTGGCACTTTTTCATTATCTAAACATTTCATATGTGTCGTGCACTCTATCATCTCCAATATCGTATACATAAGCTCCATAATATGCCTCTTTGGGTACGATTTTTCTCCTCTCGAACTGTCGCAAGACTCAAAATGGTGCATAAGGTCAAAATCCTCGAATACCTGGTAAAGGAAGAACAATCTATCTTCAGCTCTCCACGATGAATTCTTTAGAGATGAAACGGTCAAGCATCCATTGGAGATCTTCTTATCTTAATTCGGTGAAAATTTGAGCCCATCTCCCCCTTATTCTCCGATTGTCCATATTCACCCAGTAAAACATGTCATTCAAATCTTTAAGGGTGTTTTTGTTGCAATAGTATGAAGCTCCCGAGTCCCATCAACCTTCGATAAATGGCTGAGGATCCACCATGAAGGAGCAAGTTGCATCCTTTGAAATATCGATGCCCCTCTTTGCATTTTCCCAGGGTTCGATACATATTTGACAGGATGACCGAAGCTATAGGATAGTATTTTATTGTCCCTTGGTTCTCATACCCTTTGAACAAAGTATGCACAAATGTTATAACTCGAGTATTGACACTCAGACTTGGACCATGTGGGAATACCATTGTTCTCAATAACGCTACAACAAATGCTAGAGGACGAACTTCATTTCATTCTCTATAGGAGATCTTGAACTCTCGATTGTAAGTGGCGTATCCAAATCGGATATAAAGATCTCTGAATGCTACATGGGATTCTTGTCACCAGTAGGCAAAGTCTTTTCCCAACCCGAACCAGTCAGTAATATTTTCTACAAAAGGTTTATTAGGGATAAAGATGTCTGCTTGTTTTTTTTATTTCCTTTCTATCCCAGCACCTACTGTGTCTATGCAGTCTCTGAACTCCTCCAAAGTCGGGGTTATTTTGGCGGTTTCAAATCGGAACACCATTCTTTGGGTATCCCAATATCTTGTGAGCACCTCAACCATCTCTTGCTAACCGTTAATGTTGATCAATTCTGTTAATGCACCCACATATTTTTTGATTTTTCTTCTATGATCCCCATCGAGATTGACATGTCACATTTTGAGTTGAGGTTGCGCCGCTATAACTCTATCAAACTATGAGAAACGGTCCATATCTTTAAAACAGAAGCTTATTAGTTTTACCCACCCCAAATTGATTTTCATACGTACATCATCCAAATGTCCCATAAAATGATGTATCGTGAGGTTGAAGACCTTAGACACGGTTTTAGCGGTTTTCTACTAAATGGACTTAATACACCTTGGGTATTAAGCCACCTTAGGCTAATGCTTAATTTTTTATTTTGGTTTCGCTCTAGCCTAGACCTACTAGAATAGGTTTCAAGTTGACGGTTACCCGATTCGGACAAACATCGGGGTAAATCTAACAAACAACGTCGGATGACCGCATTCCAACTATTTGTTTGATACTTCCAAATGATATTTTGTGTATTTCTGCCGAAAGTCGTGGAAAGCACGTAACTTTTGTTTTCCGAATGTTTACTACTTGCCGTTTGGCGGGAGAATGCCATGAAAATGCAAAAGTTTCAAAAATAAGGTAAACTAAACAAGTAAACAATTTATCACAAATAGACAAATAACATTAATTTTAAGGTTAGAATCCTCCAAACTCCCTATCGGAGTCCCCATTTCTGTTTTATTAGGAAAAGAAAAAAATATTTGTTTATAAGAGTTTTCGACTTTTTATAGTCATCATTTAATTTTTAAATAAAAAATTAAAAAAACCTTTGTTTTCAAAAGATTTAAACAGAAAAATCATTTTGAAAACTTTAAAGGGGTTCGTGGATTTTTATTTATATTATAGGAAGGTTTTAAGCACCTAAAATATCCGTTAATAGGGTTTTTTCGATAACTAACTTAGTTTGGCTAAGACTTAAAATAGCGATAAAAAATATTTTTTAGAGTTGTTTGAAAATTAATGTCAAACTTTTATCTAAGTGAAATACCGAACTTGACGAAATTATTTTGAAAACTACTTAAACTTCATTTACTTTTAAGTTGTTAAAACAAAACGACGTTTGCTGGGATTTTGAAGTTTCTTAACTTAAAATAACTAACAAATAAAGCAAGTAAATAAACAAGAAGAAAAAGGGAAAGAGATTTGGGTCCAAATCCGATTCTGTTCGCCTTGATCGTGTTTTGACCCATTTTTCTTTGTACCTGTCCTAACTAAACAAAATAATAAATGATAATACAAAAGTGACGAGGGCTTAGACCCAAAAGAACAAAATACAAGACTTAGTAAAAAATAAATTTGAGCTTTTAGCTCAAGTATTCAACTCTTTGGATTTTTGGATCTTTCTGACTCCAGGGTCTGTTCGCTGGTATCATGGCTTGATTCGATGAGAGGGAATGTGAGTCGTTATGACTCTCTCGAAATTCAAGGGGGATATGATATGAGTCCGTGGCGAACTCAAGTAGATTTCACATGCAAGACAATGAATAAAGTACATTAGCATATATATATTTTTTTAGGAATAAACGATGAAGTATTAAGATGACCAAGGGTGAATAATGAAATAACATTTGGACAATAATAAGGAGGGAAAAATCATGATGACTTAATATATATATATATATATATATATATATATATATATATATATATATATATATATATATATATACACGTACACTTTTGTGGGTCAAAGGACATTAATGGGGGCAAAATGTCAAAAGATATTTAATATGCGTGCTTTTTAGAAACCAATAATGAAAGGACCAAGGTGCCCAAATTTAATATTCCTAAACTACTAAAGTCAGGCATACTAGTTTAATTAAGAAAAACTTTTTTTAATGAAAATAAAACAGTGGCATAATTCAACGAAATAAACAAACACTGATTAAAATAGATTTAGCAAAACCAGCGAGATTAGGATCGATGCATTTTTTGTGCTTAACTTAATACATTTACATGAGACGCAATGATCCAAACCTAGATGGACATGTGATGATAAATTAAGAGAATAAGCTAAATTTTGATAACCATAGATCCTAACTCATGCATTTAACTAAAGCAAAATAACATATCATGGGACAATCTTGAGCTAATGCAAATAAAAAAAGGTCAATCCTATGGAAACAAATTCATGCTAGCAGTTATATCACGAAGGTGTTTCAGAAATAGATAAACTGAACCATAGGAATAAGCATGCGGTAACATCAAATAAGTGACCAAGCCAAGCAACGATTTTACACTCATGATAGATATTACAGATTACATGAAAACGAAAGGGTGATTTCCTAAAATGATAAATCCTTGGTCAACTCAATACCCTATAAGAACGAAGCTATACAATCACGAGTGAAAACCAAAGAAAAATAGATATCACTCCGACTAAGCGATAAAAATTAATTTCGAGAAGCTAAATCTAAGCTAAAAAAAGGCTTTCATGCTCACAATAAGAGTGATAAATAAACCATTGGAGGAAATAAAAAAAAAAATTCATGCAAACAAACTCCAACTATTTGAAAATTGAGGTGGTTGCAATTACACATGACAATACCTTCAATGCTTATGGCTATGGAAGTTACAACACAGTTGGTTAAAAGAGAAAATGACACAAAAACAAACAAATAATAATAATAAAAAAATAGAAGTTCTAAAAAAAACCTTTGAGAGGGCAGAAAAGTAAAGTGAAGAGGGGCATGTGCTTAAAAATATCAAGAGAAACATCTACGACTTCCATACATCATACAGTAGAAATGAAAAGAGAAAACATAGATCAATAAATCCGTTTGGATGAACAACAAATTGGTAGATATAGAAGGAAGAGTTCAAGAACTTTCACTAATGGGTTTCAGAAGAGGAATAACAAGACACTTACACAAAAAGGCAAGGAGCACCAACAACAGTATAAATTGGCTAAAATTTCGTACTCAATCTCTGACTAATTCAAAAAAAAACAAGAATATGCACCTCATACTAAAACAAGCATCGACCTAATGACAACTATTAGCAAACAACCACAGAATAGTTGATTCCAAAGTTTAACCGAACATGAAAAAAAATAAAAAGAAGTGAAGGGAAAATTATCGGAGGACGTGGATTACCTATTTCTGGACAGCAGAACTGTAGCAAGTGCGCATCGGAAGTGACTCCACAACCACGAAACTTGAATACGAGTGGATAGTAAGAATCTGAACAGCAGCTTGACCCGAAAACCAAACTATGAACATTTTCTTCCGAGATGTATTTGTTACGCAAAAGAGAGAAAAAAATCTGTTCGAACTATGCTATTAAGTGAAGAACACCTACGAGTCTTACACGAATTTTTTTGGAGTTCTTTTGGCGAAACTTTGAAATGTCTTTTGTATTTTGATCACAAAGAAACTTTCCAATTTTTTTTGTTCCTCTAATATCTTGGGCCTAAAAAAACATTTCTAGAAATCAAAAGCCAACAAAAAAAAGACACTCCTTATTCTTTTTTTTTTTCAAAAATCAAAGAGAGAGAGAAAAACAAGACCTCCGAAAAAGGGACCTCCCTCGAAGATGAATGAAAGGAAGTATATATATGAGGTAGATTAGGGTTTCAAAAAAAAATTTGGGGGAGAGGGAGGGCGGGGGAGATGAATAATTAGATCAAAATCCCATTATGAATTTGAAATTCAATTTTTTTCCTTTATTTGATGAACAAACTTTTCTCCGAAAAAGAAAACTCAAACCGAAATGGGAAAAGGATTAGACGGGTTCGATCGATCCAATCATCCTTGAGTTGTGACGTGGATCGATCCCACAGCCCCAAGGACGATTTTGCGTGCTGTTACTTTCTTGCTGCTGCAGACGACACCATTGTTGGGGAAGACGACAAATGGGCAGAGTGATCGATCTTTTGCTGCCTCTCGTGACCTCGTCATTGTTGCACGCGGATGGAATTTGCTTTTGCTGTGCGCGTGTGAGGAAGACGAGGTGAGTGGGGCATTGAAATTATTGTGTACTGCCTGTTGGGGTCGAAGTTGTGTTGTGAATGAGAAGCTTTTGAAAAAGCTGAAGACCTTCTAGGCATTCTTTTGGACTAGGTCAAAGAAATGAGTCGGGTTAAAAATTAGGCTGGATCTGGTATAAAAAAGGTTGGGCTGCTAGAAAATGGGATTGGGGATATGGAATGTGAGCTTAGACTAGGTTAATGAGTAAAATGGGTGGACAAGAAATTGGGTTCAAAATTTGGGTTTGCTGAAAAAATGGAAAAAGGGCCCGAGAATTTGGTCTTCCGATGGGTTTAAGGATTTCACTAATAACTAAATAATATGAATTAACATAAATTAATTAATGAGCTTCTTAATCTTATTAAAATAAAATAATTATTTCAATTATAAATTAATTAACCTAAAAGTATAAATTATTATTTAAACCACACTAGTTGTCTAAATATTTTACTAGAACTAAAATAATTTTGAGATAATTTTTGAATAATCATAAAATATACTAATTATATACATAATTATGTAATATATATATATATATATATATATATATATATATATATATATATATATATATATATATATATATAATATATATATATATATATATATAAAAATCTAAAAAATGTAAGAAATGACAAAACCTTTCAAAATAACACAAACTTTATATTTTTTCTTAAAATTTTATGAAACTAATTATTTTAAAATGGTTGAGAATCTCATGAATTAATTCTTATCGGGGGAGATTCAAAATTGAGTGTCAACATACCACACTCTCAAATTGTCAATAGTATCAACGCTTTCTTAATCAACACATTATCACCTTTAAAATTTCCAAACTATGGTGCCCTCTCTTTCTAAATAAGCTTTTTATGAAAAATATGGGTCCCGCCTAAAGTTGATAGCACTAATTTCAAATCTAAAAGTACTTTTCTATTAATATAAAGTTATTGAATCACTTACAATGTCAACTTCACGTAATCTTTCAGATACGAAATTTTAAATATATTCAAAATCATCATATACCTCATACCAACACTTACAAAATTCTTGGTGCCTCTAATAATTTGGTATACTATAAGCTCATAATTTCTACTCACCATCAAACATTTATTTAACACATCATAACAATATGTATCGTCCTATCAACAAGGTAGTTTAAAGTCAATCGAAATCCTCTTTAATCATGTAGAATTGTATGTCCATATTGTCGAACATCAATAAGTTATTTATCATAATTTGAAAATCTAGTTTGACAAATCATATATAATCTTTCACACATCATTGCTTGTCACCCTAACAAAACTCAATATTAAGAAAAGTCGATGATAAATTCGTAGTAAGTTTGTACCAAAGTAGTTCACATCTCACAATCTTATCTAAACTCATAGGCAAAAAAAATCTTTCAACTACAAACGAATGGCTTATACGAGTGATTATTTGTTCATTATTCTTAAAACTTTTCCCATGACATAAAATTCTAAATTTCTTGAACTCTTCAATACATCAAACTATTGTTCCTCTTGTTGTTTCGCTCACCATTCTAATTCTTTAGTCAACAACTCTTGAAATTTTTACCTTATACTCTAAATAAAAGCGTTAAATCAACCCCTTAGGTTCATTTAAAACAAAAAAAACACACCTTATGACTTAAATCATGTACAAGTCCTTTCAAATGTTCTATATTCAATGCGATCGATCAGTTCGTACCTTATTTATCCATACCTTGATAAAATATACTATCATAAACATAAAATCACCAAAAAAAACTTTAATTTTTGAATCGAACCGTGTAACCCAATCCCTTTATATATCAATATTAGTTCATACCTAAAAGAATTTTTTGAATTCATGTATCTTAGGTATCATTGATTTCCCTTGTATTGATGTTATCATATCCTTCGCTTAAAATCCAACCATACTTAGCAACAAACTCAAAGCCATAAAAAGAACTTATCATTACACTCGAGTTAAACGTATGTAAACTCCTTTATTAAATTTACTAAATAGTTTTAATCAATATGGTTAATCTGTTACACTATTACCATAAGTAGAGCAAAATAGACTAAATTATGCATCTCTCAACTCAGATTTTTACTATATGAAGGCATATTTTTTTGGTCTTGCACTCAAAGTAAATATCTTTATTCTCAATCGCCTCTTTCTAAAGACCAAGCAACATTACACTAATTCTTCCATTTATGACTTTAGCTCTTTTAAATTTTATTCAAGTGGTTTCTCAACACTTCCTA
This sequence comes from Solanum habrochaites, assembly GCA_027704765.1. NCBI lineage: Eukaryota > Viridiplantae > Streptophyta > Magnoliopsida > Solanales > Solanaceae > Solanum > Solanum habrochaites. The sequence continues at coordinate 9,019,112 of JAKWJA010002498.1, read as the reverse complement.
TAACTTTCCATGCAATTAAGATTCTCACCAAATAGTATCAAATCACAACCTTATATACTCGCATGGCGTCATTACAATACAAAATTCGTTTAACCAACAATCCTTATTATATAGGTGCAGCTCAATCACAATTCATTACGAACTGTTATTGCCACCATGCTCAACTAGCTATTGTCATCACCATGAAGTAAATTTTTCATCAATATTTGACACCTTAAATCCAGTTATACCAAAAAAAATCAAAGGACTAACTTACCAATAAATTTTCATTCTAGTAGCTATTCATTCCCTTGGACCATAAGATGAAATCTCTAGTCCTCATTTAGAACCCACGGAATACACGTTTTAACTCAACATATTAATACCATATCAAGAATTCACCACTAAAATATTTCTTATACATACTGCTTATTCGCAGACATATGCAGTAAAAACCTAGTTAATTTCTCAAATGTGAATGCAAAATCAAATATAATTATGCAAGTATGTGATACAACTGATAAGTCTTGAAATACTTAGGTTCATAATTAACAATCAATGTATCCATTTTTGTATACCACTAGTGTCATATTGCAAAACTTTATGAGATCTACCACTAAAACATATCATACCTACCGAGAAGATCATATCCAAATAGGTCACACATTTTTTTCCCATTGAATAGCGATAAAGTATTACCAAATCAGTTTTGTATCTAGACCAAGCTATATGTATTCATTCGTAGGTCAAGTTAATACATAAAATAACACACTTCATAATTCTAACCAAGTAAGCATCGATACTATTATAATAGTTGTATCATGACCTTCTTTGATATACACACAATCTATAAAGTCGCAGTAGAAATTCTAACCTCAATTGGTGCATCTATCCTCATCATTTTCTAAGCATCCCATTAAGGTTATGATAACTTTAATAATTGTAGTTTCCCAAGTTACATGTCCATCATATATCCATCAATTTAATCACTCCACCTTCAATTGTTAAACCACTCCAAATATCTTATATACCACACAAGTACTATTCACTTTACTAGGGAAACTAACCTTACATAAACCCTTCAAATTTTTAAACATTTTAAATCTAACCACACACTCCATAACTATATTACTTCCACCTTAATACCAAATCTAATATACAAACCATACACGACATCAACTACTCACATGAAGAACCACACACGGTCATCACTATACATGAGAGAGAATGAATGAAGGGATACAAATCAAGACGGATAAATGATGCATGATAAAGATTCAAGAAGTGTAGATTTTTCTTAAAAGTCATTATGTCCTCTAGAAGATAAGTATATGTTTCTCCGTACCGATCCTTGAGACTCTACTTAGACTCGACTTGTATACACGTGAGACCTATGAACTTGGACTCTGATACCATTTGTCATTACCCAAAAAATAGATGTGATAGAACTCGTCTTATCCCACTAAGACATGTCAGCCTAAAATTCGACCATTACAATAAAATGCAAAAAAAAATTATAATATACTAAAAAAAAATACCCCAATAATCTGGTTGTCACGTGTACAAGTCTCAAAAGTATTACAATTGACTCAAAAGAAAAATATAATTCTGAAATGACATTGTTTCTAAAATAGAACAAAATCATAAATAGGAGTAAGAAGGTCTACTGAAATGATAAGCATCTATCTCACAAACTTCCCCAATAGCCTCAAACAAGGATAAGAGAAAATATCACGAAGGTTCAGGCTAATAACCTACAAAAATTGTAGAAGCAAGGGGTGAATATAAACCTACACGTTACTCAATAAGTAAACCTTTAAATACAAGCTAAGGGGATAAAATACGGGTACACCTTACACCTCAAAGAAACCTCCTCAACTACAAGAGGCATAAAATCTGCTCAACCTAACAGTTTACCATTTACAAGAACGTATCTCAACAACAATGTTTTAACAATCACATATTCTCAAAAACAAGATCAATATTCAACAATTACAACCTCCACAAAAAGACACTCACAATATCAGCAACACACAAGATCAAGTTCATTAAGAGGTAATCAAATATCAAGTACTTCCCAATCACCAATAAAAGACCTAATCATCAAGAATGAAGGATGTTATGAGATGGAATGCAATATGACACCATGAAATGATATTCCCAATAATACTAAAGTATTCTCTCAATCGTATATACATGATACTCTTTGGAAATACATTAAGAGTTCATGACACATGGTGGACTCGCGAGGTCCATATGCCGACATAGACGATCTTCACATTTATGTGCGAACGATCTCAACGCACTATTATAAATCAAAAAAATTCCACACAAATGATCTCCACGTGATAATATTATAATCTTAACATGCTACCATCCTAGCACGGACGATCTCCACGTGCACAACTTATACTCAGTCTCATGTCAATACATGTGAACAATATGATTCCAATGAAAGTGATGGGGCATCTCAATCAAATATCAAAATGATATGTAATCACCTCAGCTATCACAGGTATACGGGTTCAATAAAGAATACAATCTCACACAATAAATCAAGTCAATAATATGTCAGCTTATGTCACATGCTTAGGCATTCTTCTATTACAATCCGCATTTATAGTAATAAATTTTCCCGTTATAATACCGGTACTCGTACCAATTTCCGTCACACAATTTGTACGAGATCCTATCTTTTTCCCTTACCCATGGTCAATTCCATTTTTATTTTTTATTAGAAAGATGTCCTTCAACGAAGTCTTTTAAACCATGCTCAACACATCATACACAAACAATTAATAACATAGCTTTTTCTTTTAACCCCCTTTTCAATATTAGAATTAGTAAATGTGGACAAGTTAACCCTTAACCAAGTCACTTTATTCTCAAACACATACAACAAGGAAATACACGAATTTTATACACATAACAAGGATTTAGAAATTCACTTGCCTCAAATAGTCGAACAATCAATCGAGGACTTGAGCCTTCCATTTCTTTGTACTTACAACTCAAAGCAATCTATTAAAATTAATAATCACAATAAAATTTAGAAATTAACAACACCTACATTACTATAGGTCTAGCCCAGACTCAAAAAATCACTCACATCTATAATAAGCTTCTTAAATTTTAATTTCAACCAATAGGTTACAAATCATCCTCCTAAATTAAAAGCCTAGAATTAAGTCTAATTTCCTCCAAATATATAAATTTGACAATGTTCATACCAAACAATATACCTAATATTTGATTTTATATACCAATATGTCCAAACACTCCTGTGTCAATCACTGCCATTCCTCTCGTTAGACCTTCTGTAGCACTCATAGCTACAGCCCTAACTCGATTATTTCCTAATAATTGTTGTACCTCACAAGCCACATTAATTGGTTGACCAACACTATCTCGACCTTGAACTACTTAAATCATATCCTGTGTACTATAAGAAAATTATAAAACCAAAATTAACTCATAACAATTATTCCTACTTAAAATCAACTGAAAAAAAAAGTTGATGTAGCCCTCAATTAATTTCATGATTTAATTAAATATTAATTTGTCATAATTACACAATGATTGGATCTCAACTTTAAAACATTATAGCAAAATTAGATAATTAATTAGTTTGTAATTCAATTTTCTCTCGTTTTCTCATTCCCCACTATTATAATAATAAAAATAATAATATAAGTAATCATATTTTGTTAACTATTACCTGAATGTGAAAACCATTTCCACCGCCAGCCACTGCTATACGGAGGTAAGTTTCTTCCGTTCTCTTTATTTTCTTTTCTAAATTAATTATGTATTAAAAGTAATAATTTCTAACTATCAATTTTAATATTTTAGGCTTGACCCATTATTATTTAAAATAAATAAATTATCCACAAATTAATTAACTATAGTTAAATAACATTAAAAATTATCAAAAATTATTTTTCGGGTCTGGGTCATTACAAAAAAGAATTCACAGTCTCCACTAGATAGAGAAATTTATAAAAATTATTATGTAAAGGTCTATAATGCCCTTGATGTATTAAAAGTCATTCAAAATTGCCCTCCTTCCACCGGTCGGGTCAAACTTGCCTTTTCTTCCACCTATTGAGTCAAAAAAAACCTTAGTATATTAGAAATGGTTCAAAAATGTTCTTAGCGTATTAGAGATTGTTAAAAAATGCGCTCAATCTACCTATTATGTCAAAAATTCCTAGTGGTGTTTTGCCCCCACTCTTAGTTAAATTGTTTTACTGACTATGACCGCTTACTGATCTTCAAATTTGTTTTGAGGGTAATTGAATGTTATTAATGAAGACATATCAAGTGGTAACCACAAAATGGATATTGAGTTAACGAAACTAATTTAGAGCATACTGAACAAATATTAGAAAAGGTTAATATGAAAGAACAAGCAGATGAGGGGGCAAATGACGGGGCAAATGAATCAATTGATGAGGAAGAATGGTCAAATGAAGAAGAAAGGTCAGAAGAGTATCAAATTTACGTGGAAAACTTCTTCAAACTGTAGAGTAAAAACCATAAAACAAAAGCCTCACTATAATCAACTTAAAGTAACAAATGCATTTGCCAAAATGACTCGAAAGATGTGCCAAATAATGAGCAACAATAGCTACAAGATAACACCAAAAATTATAGAAGAAATATGAGTAAAATCACCAATTATGCAACTATTGTTCATGAGCTTAAAGCTGAAGCTACAACTTATTTGACCTATTTTTTTTAGTCCGTTTAAAAAAATATTTCTTTTCATTTTTAACAATATTTTTATTCCAACTTTCTATATGATATGTTTAAGATTACATGACTATGGGTATTTTGATGCAGTTAATATATCTTTAGTTTAATACCATAAATTTCAAATGCATTTTTAATTTTTTTAAATTTCGTGTCAAATTAAAATAAGTCAAGCAAATTGAAACGAAGAAAACAAAGAAAGTATGTATTTTGTATTCTTGTATTTGTTTTTTATTTGAACACCAAAACTCATTGATTGGGAATCTCAATTTCTTGCCTAAAGATCGAACATACTAATAAAAAAAGACACTTTACCTAAATATGTTATTTTCTCTCTTTCTAAGAAACAAGAAGATTTCAAATACATATCTTATGTCACTTTAATTGTGTGACCCATCTATGCAATGATATATCTTGGATAGCTTTCTATTCATTACAATATTTACATTGTTTATTTAAATAGGTGTTGACGATATATTTTATTCATGGTTTGGTGTATGATTGAAGACAAATGCAGCATCTTTTTCTCCATGGCCACTTAAATTTATAATCACCTTCTCACCATCCTTTAAAGTATAACAAAGCTTGTCAAGAAATGCAATTGCATGAGAAGTTTCTAAACTTGGAATTATTCCTTCTAGCCTACACAATCGTTTATATGCTGCAACACAAAAGTGAAATAGACTATATTATCATTGCATAGAGGGAAAAAGTTTAAATATGTCATCGAATTTTGAAAAAAAAAGATTTATTTATAAAATCCGTTAAATGTTTGGCTCATCCATTTTCGTTTCAGAAAAAGTTCATCCATGTCATTATTTGAAAACTCCATAAAAACAGTTTCGCTTTTGAAAGAACTATTTTTACACGTGGTTAATTATTATGATTTGACCATGTCATTAATAAATCATTTTAAAAAAATGAAACATGCTCATATATGCCATCGAACTTTGAGAAAAGGGTGATCCATGTCACTGTTAAAAATTTTGCTCGTCTACGTCATTTCAAGTGATGCCATGAATGAGTCTTTTCTCAAATAAATATTATATAAATGAGTCAAACTTTTAACGAATTAATAAATAAAAAAAAATTCTGATAATTCGATGACATAGTTAAGGCTCTTTCCTTGTATATAAGTTTTAAAAATAAAGAATATACACTTTGTTTTGAGAATATTACCTTCTAACGCTTCTTCATCTGTAACGGTAGAAAACTCAATACGTCCCTTGTCTTTTAGAAAGCTAAGCTCAGGGCTGACTCCAGGATACTCTAATCTACTTGCACAAACAATATTTTAGCTATTATACACATTGATAGTGCACATCATTTTAACAAAGGGCGACATGATTCTTGATTTTTATAACAATGATTTCAAGTGTGATAGTAATTGAATTCTAAACTTAATATTTTATGTAAAATCAATAATTTTTTAATATAAATACATCATTTAAGTAGAAGTTATGGTGTTAAAAGTAAAGCTTACCCGACACTTATAGAGTGTGGTACGATAACTTGGCCCTCCTCGTCTTGTAATAGATAGCTCATGGCACCATGGTACACCCCTACTTGACCCCTAGCCATAGTTGCCGAGTGTTGATCTGCACAAGATGAATATTTAAATTTTTTATAAATTTTCATAACAATATTACAAATGTCTAGACAAAATTTATTATATTTATGTGAGTTCATAATCATAACCTGAATCAAGACCATTCCCGCTGGCCTCAACTCCTATTAGCCTAACATGTTCATCTTGTATAAATTCATGAAACAATCCCAATGCATTAGAGCCACTCCCAACACAAGCCACCAACACATGTGGTTTGCCACCCCACTTCTCCATGGATTGTTTCCTAGTCTCTTTTCCAATAATGGTTTGAAATTCACGAACCATGGTTGGACATGGGTGAGGTCCTATGGTTGCACCTACTAAGAAGTAGGTTTTATCCAAATTGTTAACCCAATATCTAATACCTTCCGACATAGCATCTTTGAAGCTTCCTTTAACTAATTTCACCTGTACATTAATTATGTTTTGTCATGGAAAAATCCCCAAAGGAATAAGTATTCTGTCTCAATTTATGTGAATTTTTTTTTTTTGAAAGTTAAATAGTTTAAATTTAATTGGCAATTTATGAATATAGAATCTTTAAATTTTTTGTAATGAAATTAACTATATTTGTAAACTAAAAAGTACTAAAGTCATAATAATTGACAATTTAAAATATTAAAAAAATGTAAGAAAATCTACTATAAAAAATAGACTTGTTTAAATTTCAAAATCCCAAAATTATTAAATAAATTGTGATGGAAAGAATATTATTTATCTGATTTTAAGTAGTTTAAAAAGATAAATAAAAGAATTGTAAACAAGAAATGATATAATCGTTTTTCAAATATCATTTTTTTTCACTTTAGAAACAAAGACAACTCATATTCATGGAAAACCCCAACTGAAAATTTCAAATATCATTTTCTTTTTATTTTGGAAACAAAAATTATATTTTTCAAATTTCACTATGAAACTTGACCAAACATCTATATTTTACATTTTTTAAAAACAATTCAACTACAAAAAATTTCACAATGAAATCTGACCAAACATCCATATTTTAAATTTTAAAAACAATACAACTCTAAATTTCCCATGAAACCCCTTAATGAGATGATTAATTACTCAGTATGTCTCAATTTATTTGAAATATTTTATTTCTTTCGAGAGTCAAACAATCTAAGTTTAATCAAGAATTTTCACATAAAATCTTTTATTTTTTGGAAATAAAATTTATATATTCATAAATTACGTGAAAAGTACTATATATAAGTCATAATAATTGACAATCTAAAATATTTAAAAGATATATGAAAATGTTATAATAAAAAATTGAGTTATTTATATTTCGAAATTTGAAATGTGTCACATAACTTGAAATGGAGAGAGTACATGATGTCACACAACGTACTTGGCCACGAAGTGGAAGAAGGATGTACCTTTGCACCAAGATTCTTCATCAACAGTACGTTTGAAGGTTGTCTCTCCATATCTAAGCTTCCCATAAATATTGTGCACTCCAATGAGAGTTTAGCACACGCAGCCGCCGTGGCGACACCGTGCTGCCCAGCACCGGTGGACACCACCACGTTTTTGAAGCCGATACGTTTGGCCAACATCGCTTGTGCAACAGCGTTGTTGATCTTGTGTGCACCACCATGGTTGAGATCTTCCCTTTTAAGATATATATCTGGCCCTATCCCCTTATTAATGCTCTTGTAATAATACGTGAGTCTTTGTGCAAAATGTAAAGGTGTTTCACGGCCTACATAGTCTCTTAATGCCACTTCAAGCTCCATCTATATTCAAAATTGAAATAATTAAGTCTAATCATCACTTCATACATGATTCATAAACGTGTTTTTTTAATCTGGGCTTACCGGCTATTTATGTTCTCTAGTTATATTTGGGTGCGCACAAAAAACACATAAAATAGGGGTGTACATAAATGGGTCAGGTCGAATTTTTCAAATATCAAAATAAACCATTCGTGTAAAAATTTAAATTTTTAAACCAAACCAAACTAATAAAATTTGGATTTTTCAGCTTTTCTACCTCGGTTGGTTCGAATTTTTCGAATACCAAATCAAACCATTATGTCAAATTTTTAAATTTATAAATCAATAAAACTAATTTACTTCGGAATTTTCCAGATTTTTGGGTTTTTTCGATAAAGGTTGTATACAAACATATAGTTATTTCGTGCTCCAAATATTTCTTTGATCCAATCAAAACACAATTATCTATGGTATTTATTAAAAAATAAAACAAAATATAAGATGAGTATAGATGACACAAAAATATTCAATAAAACCTAATAAAGAAATCATAATATAAAATAAATATTGTAAAGTCATAAGGAAAATAATCATAATTTTTAAGTACTAAAACATTCTAAAATAAGCTTAATAATTATTAGTTACATTAGTAAATATTTAAGGAAAATTAAAATTAGAAAATTATATTTTAATTGTTTAAACCAATGTAAAACTAAAGAACAGATATTCAATATTATTGTCATTCTTAATTTTGAATTGAATTCATTTTGTATTAATATTACTTCGATTTTGATTTATGTTTTATTATTATTGTTAACATCTATGAACTATGAATTTTATTGAACTATTTCAGATTCGATGTTTTAAACTTGAAATAATATATTAAAAGATATAAACTATGAAGTAGTATAAGAAATATTTTAAAATGAATATTTTATGTATAAAATAAAATTTTAAAATTTACATATATAATGTCGGGTTGGTTTGGTTTTTGATTTTTTTTAATTGAAACCAACCCAACCCAAGTATAGTCGAATTTTTTCATTCCAATACCAAACCAAGTTAAACAAATCAGTAGTCGAATTTTTTTCGATTTGACTCGATTAACGATTTGATTTGGTTTCGATTCTATTTTGTACACCCGTAACTTTAAGTATAATAAAATTGAACAAAATAAACAGACATGTCTTATATGACAAATCACATGAGAAAGTACAATAACTCTTAGAGAGATCATTTATAGTGGTAATAAATGAAGGAGCCATATATAATTCTGTAAATATATGTGCATTTTTCAAAGTATAGTTTAAAGTTTGTATACATTAGACTAATGGAACAACTTCAATAATCCTAAGAAACTATGAATTTCATTAGATTCTTCACAAATGATTTTTATTAAGGGGTCACAATTTGGCTAAAAAATTTAAAAAATGTATAATATTTTTTTTATTTTAAATTAAACTTGTATTAAAGTTAAAACGGTAAAAATATTCGAAAAAATAAAATAATTTAGGTAATATACCATTCTCGCCAAATTCTAGCCAAATTTTCTGGCAAAATGAATTTTTCCCAATTACTCCATCACAAATATTAAAATTCTTATATATGTGCAATTGAACATCATTACAGAAAACATATACAAGTCTAAAAAATTTTGACCAACCTGAAATTGAGGGTCATGCAAAGCAGAGTTGAATTCATAATCAAGCTTTGTTAAAGAAGATATTAATGTCTCAGGGACAAACTTTCCACCATAAATTCCAAATTTTTCATTGCTCAATAATGGTCTCTCTTTTTCATTGAAAATTAACTTCCATGGTAATTGTGGAACTTGAGTTGGGCCAATAGCAACACAGGAAATAACATTGGCTCCTTTTTTATATCTAAAAATTGGGAAACTGTGCAACTTTCTGACGAATACCTTTCCTTGTCCAAAATTATTTTCAACATTAAATGCCATAATTTTACTAATAATAGCACGAAGTACAATTATATTGACAATAGTTTATAGAGATGAAAATTGGGACAAAAATTAATCGTTGATGTAGAGGAGTTGCATTAAATTGGACATCGGCTACTTATATAGCCTCATTTGTTAATACATCTAATTAAAAATGGAGGTATATTAAACTACATATACTTAAAAGGATGTCTATTTTGTATTCCTTTATCAGAAAATTATATTGTATAGTTAAATAAAAATATTTTTTTACATATATATTACATATTGGTGACATCTCTTGAATTCTTTATGAATTAATTCTTTATATTTTGGCATTTGTTTTTTTGATAATTATGATTTTGGCACCGAGTAAGATATCTTATCTAACCTACTATTAGGGGTGTACATGATCGAGTTGGTTCAGATTTTTTAAATATTAAATCAATCATTCGTGTAAAATTTTTAAATTTATAAATCAACCAAACTAATAAAATTCAAAGTTTTTCAAGCTTTTCAATCTCGGGTTGGTTCAGATTTTAAATACCAAACCAAACCATTGTGTCGAATTTTAAAATTAATAAATGAAACAAAACTAATAAACTTATGATTTTTCCAGACTTTTGGATTTTCGGTTAAATTTGCATACAAACATATAATTAACTTGTGCTACAAAACCAAAATGCAATTATCTAAGGTGTTTCTTAAAATAATAACACAAATTATGAGATGAGCATTGAGGACACAAAAATAACCAATAAAAAATAATAATGAAATCATCTTATAAATAAATATTGTAAAGTCATAATGAAAATAATCATAGTTTAAAAGTACTAAATCTTTCTAAAATAAGTTTAATAAGTATTAGTTACATTACTAAATATTTAAGAAAACATAAAATTAGATTATCTAATTATGTATTTTAATTGTCTAATCCAATGTAAGACTAAAGAACAAATAATCTATATTAATGTCATTCTTAGTGTTGAATTGATTTCCTTTTGGCATTAGTATTAATATGATTTTGATTTAAGTTTAATTATTATTATCAATATTTATGAACTATAATCTTTATTGATCATTCCGAATTCTATGTTTTTAACTTGAAATAGTATAAGAAATATTTTAAATGAAATAAAAGTAAACATATATATGTATAAAATAAAATTCCAAAAGTACATAGATAATGTCGGGTTGATTTGATCTCGGATTGATTTTTTTAGTTAAAACCAACCTAACCCAACCCAAATATAATCGATTTTTTTCCAAGACCAAACCAAGTCAAACCAAGTCACTAGTCGATGTTTTTCGAGTTGACTCGATTTATGGTTTAATTTAGTTTTAAGTACGATTTTGTACACCCATACCTACTATAACTTTGTTACTGAGATGGATAGTTATTATTTTGAATATCGACTTCCTTTTGTTCTGGTTTCCTGATAATATTTCTTCAATTAATGATATCAAAATTCAAAATTTGAAATAGTTAAATTAAATATTTTTCTATACTTTTAATAAGAATTTCTTAATTAGGTAGGTATTGTGGGTTAGAATAAAACTTATTTGACTTTTGAAATTGAAGCAATATGATATCATTTAAATTGATATGGAAAGAGTTAAATTTAAATCACACAAATATTATACTATTTTTATGACAAGAAGTTAAAAAGAGATAGGAAGTGACATGAATCATTTTTTAAAACTCTGGCAGTACATTTTTTACATTCTAAATGGTGGTTAAAGATTGAAAAGTATTGTGATCCATGATGACTTTATAGGGTCTATATCTTATATATTATATAGTGGTCAAATATTGAAAAATGTAGTGATCCATGATGACTTTGTAAGGGTCTATTGTTTTGATATATGGTCAATATTTATTGATTCAGTATGATATTATTGGATCGAGTATAATATTGAAGAATTTAATTTGAAATTTAGATCCAAATAACTGTTTAAAATTATCATGATTATAAAAATTAGTTATACAAATTTTGTCAATGTTTTTACAGTCAGCTATCTCTCATTCTCATTCTCGATTCTAGTATCTCATCTTTCCTTACTACATTTTAACTTATTATTTTTCCTTTGTTACTATTGTTATTATCTTGTTATTCGGATTCTAAGTTGAAACTAGAAAATAACAAAATTTACATGCACAGTGCTATAGGCAATAGGGGGCTAAGCTCTATTAAAATATAGTCAACGTCATCAATACATGTTTGAAATATTGACACGTTCTTTTTTTAAATAACTTTTAATGGCTGAAATTTTTATTTAATTTAGTCTATCCTAAAAGTAGATATTGAACTAAAACCAACCTCAAAAGTCAAAATCAAGAAATTAATGATAATAATCACTCCTATGCACATTAACAATTCCATACTATGAGAGACGCTAACAAAGTCGCCGATAAGCTAGCTTTCCTGAGTCGCGAGAGCGGAAACACTTGTAGCTACACTAACTATAGCTCCTTAGCTAAACAAAATCATAGGCATAATTAATATCACACCTTAAGCCTACACCCTATACGTGACCGACACCCAATGACCATTTCTGGTCTAGATAAAACCCTTGGTCTGACTTACTTAACTCAGTGAAAGACTTAACTTAACTCAACTATGAAATAAGAACATTCTTAATCGAAATACTTAAAATATAATATTTTGGACAAAATGACACTGAAATTTTCATAGCCAAACATCTGCAATTCAAGGGAGAGACTCAAACTTACTATCTGACTGTCTATGAAGCCTCTACAGTACTAAGATGGATGTTGGGAAAAACCCCACAACATCCTATAAATGAAATACTAGAAAACAAATAAAAGTGTCCTCCTGAATACAAGGAGGCTCACCACTTTTTTCGAATGCTCAACTCATCGACGAGCCGCTGGGTGTTAATCCTGGTTACATGCAACTCAATCATAACACCATGCAGGCCAAGCGACATGAGTACATTGAATGTACGAGTAAGCAAGCTGAAATGCTAAATAAAAACTTTAGATTGATAGGAGTAAGAAGAACTTACTTTGAGTCTTCTCAATTCATGAAACACTAACTCAATATAAAGTAGTTATGACACATGCAATATATGTATATAAAACTTGTAGAAAAAAATAGTGTAAAAAAACAACTTAGTTCGTTAAAGATAATGCAATAACAAACTCAACTTTACTTATACGAAAAGTAATATAATTTATGTGGAAGATTCTCTAACCAAAAACAATCACTACGAGCCTAAGCGATGGTACAACGTCTTACCTCACGTTGCAAGAGGACTGCCCTATAACATTCCGTCTATATAGAACCTGAACTACTAAGTGGATCCACTAGTCTATGATAAAAAAAACTAAGGAATGATCTAAAAATTATGATCCTTTCTCTGCCCATGTTGGATACATGGTTTATGGAGACTTGAGTTGTTATGAACTCATGTCACATATCGGTTCTCAATACTACTTCCAAAAATACTTAGTCATGTTTTTTTAAAACAATTTCTTGTCTGGTTTGAGATAACTGCTCAAACATAGCTTTAAAAGTTTTCTTGGAAATAAAAGTTCCCTATTTTTTAAAACTAGCCAAAGTCTCTTTCAAAGTGGAGCTTCCTTTCTTTTCTCAAAATAAGAAGCATTTGCAAATCTTAGGGACTACTTAGTTCCGTTGTAGGTCTTTGAGAATTGCACTCACTCTTTGCTCTTTGCTTTACTTGAAACATAACTTTTAGGAAATACTTAGTTCCGTTATAACTTATGAGGTTTAAACTCAACTCGCTACTCTTTGCTCAACTTGTAAATTCGCGCTTTAAAAAAAGTTCTTGAAAATTTTAAGAACTTACTTTGACTTGCTCCTTAACTTTTAGACTTGACTCTTAACTTCTTTGACTTTGATATTAACTTCCCTTGAAGTTTGATTATGTATTTAAGGATCATTATCTCATATTTATGGATGATTTTATGATGTTCAGACATACCGTAAAGTGTTGGAATCAACTAAGAAAAGTGGTTACATCACTTATGAACTAGTACGAAATGATAGGAAAAGAATGGGGTTTCAAGGTCACTAGGAACTAGTACGAAATAATAGGAAAATAATGGGGTCTCCAGGTCACCTTGGCGTTCTGGGAGGCTTGGAGAGCCAGATCCTTACGGACAATCTCTAGTCTGAGGAGCTCAACACTCAATAACCAAAAGCAAGTAATAACATGCTTACACAGTCTTATAAAGTGCTAAGAATAGAATTTAGTACCTTGATCTACATTCTCTACGGATTAAAAGATATGTTATATCTCTTCTTCATATCCTCCTCAGCTTCCCAAGGTGAATCTTCATCGAATTGGTTCCTCTGAAGGACCTTGACTGATCCAACTTCCTTAGTTCTCAAATTACGAACTTGACCATCTAAAATCTAGATAGGGATATCTTCATAGGATAAGCTATCCTTATATCAACATTCTCAGTTGTTACAATCAATGAATGATCACCCAAACAATTCTTCATCATAGAAATATGGAATACCGTATGAACCACTACTAATTCTTGCTACATTGTCAACTCTCATGGAGATTGTGTAAGTACCAATATACCGGGGACTAAGTTTCCCCTTCTTACCAAACCTCATTACACCCTTTATGGGTGAAACTTTCAGATATACCCAATCATCCACTCAAACTCTATCGACCTTCTCCTAATAGCTGCGTAGGACTTTTCGAGACTATTTGCCGTTTTTGATATCTTATGAATCACTTTCACCTTCTCTATAGCTTGGTGATCTAGATCTAGCCTTATCAACCCTGATTCACAAACTTCAAACCACCAAATCGGAGATCTGCAATCTTCTCCCATAAAGACCTTTTTATGGAGGCATTTGAATGCTCGAATGGTAACTATTGTTGTAAGCGACTCAATGAGAGGTAGGTGATCATCCAAATTTCCTTTTAAGTCAATCACAGAAGCTCTCAACTTGTTTTCTGAAGTCTGGATGATACAATTTGCTTGTACATCTGTTTGAGGATTAAAAATAATGTTTAAGTTCACCTTTAAACCCAAACCTTTCTAGAAAGATTTCCACAACTGGGCAGTAAATTGTGCACTTTTATCTATAATAATGAAAATTGGAACTCCTTGAAGTCTCACAACTTCTTGAATGTACAACTTAGCATAATCCTCGACCAAATAGGTAGTTGTAACAACCTTTTTAGGCGGTTCGAGAAGTAGAACTATTTTTGATAAATAAAAACTGGCTGGGTCGATGGATCACGCGACGGACCGTCATGGTCACAACGGACCGTCGAGGGTCTTCGTCCCAAAACACTTCAACTCTGAAATCTGGGTACTGGGAGCGACTCTCTGAACTCCACGATGGAACTGCAGCACGGACCTTCGTAGATACGACGGACCGTCACAAACCCTTTACTGAATTTAATTCTCTGAACCTTGTGACGGACCTGCAGGACGTACCGTCGCAGACACGACGGGCCGTCACAGGTTGCGTAACCTCGACTGGTTCAGATTTCTGCTAAAAGTTTTTAAGGGATGTTTTGGACCATTCATGACAAACTTTATGAAATTAGTGGGGTAAGTTTAATAAGTTATTTGCTTGAAAGTTAAAAGAGGTAATCTTGAAATAAATAGTGGGTTACTTTTATGATCTTTTATAATTGATTATATGATAATTAGGGTAAAAGAAAAAGAATTTGGAGAGGAAAAATAAAAAGAACAAGAAGAGAGGGAGAACGAGCGAGAAAAGGGAGAAGCGAAGAGGAAAGCAAAGGCATTGAGAAGTAACTTGCTTGATCGCGATTCTTCGGTGGAGGTAGGTTATGGTTTATGCTATCTTCATAGTAAACTCTAAATAGCGATTGATATGTATTGGGTGGTATTGTAAAGTCTTCTATATGCTTGATTGTGTGTTTGTATGTTGTGATTGTGAATCTTCAAACTTAAATCCTCTCTACTAAGATGAACCCTTGACATAATGAAGGCTTGATGAACTAAAGTTACGAGATAATGGATCGGCGTGTCAAGTTCCGACACGTAGTATTAAAGGATCGGGTGTCACGTTCTGACACGTAGTTTTAGGGGATCGGAGTGTCACGTTCCGGCACGTTGTATTAAGGGATCGGGTGTCACGTTCCGACACGTAGTGTTAGGGGATCGGAGTGTCACGTTCTGACACGTAGTATTAAGGGATCGGGTGTCACGTTCCGACATGTAGTAGTAGGGGATCGGAGCGTCACGTTCTGATACGGTAATCATAAGAGAATGAATCTTGAATCATGTTAATATACTCAATTTTGAAGAACCTATGTCCCAAATGAGTATGGTGTGGAGGCTTGAGTCCTCATAGGTGCGCTTGATGTTGTTGCCAATGGTTCTTGTACTTCTTGTTGCTACCTGTCGAGTATTATAGTTGATTTTATAATATTATTTGATATATATTGCTTTATTTTTTGAGTTGGCCGATGATACCTACTCAGTACGTGTTCCTTGTACTGACCCCTACTTGTATTTTCTTCTTTGTTATTTTGTGGAGTGCAACGAGTGCGCCATCGACTTCAACTCGTCCGCAACTCTAGCCAGTCTTTAGTATATCAGAATTCAGGGTGAGATACTTTTTCTAGCTCGGACTGGATTCTCTCCTACACGTCTTGATGTCTTGAAGTTCGGACATGGACCATCTTTTACTTATTTTAGCTTCTTAAATACTCTTAGAACTTAATAATTTGAGGATAGATGTTCTTGATGTGATGACTTCCAGATTTTTGGGAACAATAAGTATTGAGTTTTAGATGTTATTTAATTGATTTTCGTTGATGAGTTTGAGTCTTCCGCATTATATTTTGTTCACTATGATGGAAATAATGGTAAATGTTGGGGTTTTGGATTTGTTGGTTCGCTCACATAGTAAGATAAGTGTAGGTGCCACTCGCGGCTCGTTTTGGGTCGTGACAAACTTGGTATCAGAGCTTTAGGTTCGTTGGTCTCATCACACAAGAACGAGTCTAGTAGAGTCTTGAGGAACGGTAGGGGAATGCCCTTACTTTTCTTTGAGAGGCTATAGGACTTTAGGAAAAAATTCCATTCTTTCTTCCTTTCGTGCTATTACTTGGATCTAATTGGTATCTAGGTGATACAAATTGGTATCTGACATCCTCACTCTATTTCGCAGATGGCTAGAACTAGATCAACAACTGTGCCCACCCCAGCACCGGCAAGACAGGGTGCGTCTGAGCCAGCCATTGGGGTTGTAGCTCGAAGAGGAGCCGTGGCAAGAGGCCGTGGTAGAGGTCGCGGGAGGACGTCCTCTAGAGGTAGAGGACAAACACCTGGTCCAGCTAGTACTAGGGCGGTGACTCCTCCACCGACTGATGAGGTAGTAAGAGAGGGTGAGGAAGGGGAAAATGAGCAAGTACAAGGTGAGGAATTACCACCCCAACCTACCCCAGAGATGATTAACCAGGTTCTTGCTTATCTTAGCGGGTTATCTGATCAAGGCCAGACACCTCCAATGTTTTCTGCACCAGCACCTCAGGTTCCGAGAGTACAACATGCAGCTGATGTGGCTCCCCGCATTGATGCCTCATTGGAAGTAGGCACATTTCCTCGATTGACTACAGGTCCTGTAATGACGAGTGATCAACATGAACTTTTCACTAAATTCTTGAAGTTGAAACCTCCAGTCTTCAAGGGTTCTGAATCTGAGGATGCCTATGATTTTCTGGTTGATTGTCATGAGCTGCTACATAAGATGGACATAGTAGAATGATTCGGGGTTGAGTTTGTGACTTATAAGTTTCAGGGAAATGCCAAAATGTGGTGGCGGTCGTACGTTGAGTGTCAACCAGCACCGACACCACCTATGAATTGGGAATCATTCTCTAGCTTATTTATGGAGAAGTATATACCCCGGATTTTGAGGGACAAGAGGAGATATGAGTTCCTGAGTCTAGATCAAGGCAGGATGTCTGTTACTGCTTATGAGGCTAAATTTTTTGCACTATCCAGGTATGCCACCCATCTTTGTTTCAGTCCACAAGAACGGATTCGACGCTTAGTGAAAGGATTGAGGTCAGATTTGCAGATCCCCGTCTTACATGTAGCTGCTGCAGCAAAATCCTTTCAGGAAGTGGTTGACTTTTTGATAGAGGTGGAGGGGGTGAAGCCAGACAACTTCACCATGGCGTTGACATCTAAGAAGTTCCGTACGGGAGGTGAATTTAGTGGCTCTTACTCTAGAGGGCTGAGTTCAGGAGGTTACCTAACGACCTATTCAGTCTTCACTACAGGCTGTAGCTGGGGGTCCATCGCAGACCAGTCAATATTTCTCTGAGGTTGGAGGTTATCCCCAGACTTCGTCATCTTCACAGAGACCTATGCCTGACTCCAGAGATTGTTATGGATGTGGAGAGACTGGACATATTAGGAGATATTGTCCAAAACAGAGTTACAGACCCCCAATAATTAGAGGTAGAGGTGGTCATGGGAGAGGCCGTCATTCTGGAGGACGTGGTGGCCAAGGTAATGGTGGTCACCAAATTAGCCGAGGTGGCGGGCAAGTTGGAACTACTGCAGCACAACATGGTAGGGGCAACAGGCAGACAGGTGATAGGGCCCATTGTTATGCTTTCCCCGGGAAGTCTGAAGCAGTGGCATCTGATGCTGTTATCACAGGTAATCTTTTGGTTTGTGATTGCATGGGTTCTGTATTATTTGATCGTGGATCCACATTTTCATATGTATCTTCCTTATTTGCTACTCGTCTTGATTTACATTGTGGTTTGCTTGACATGCCTATTCGTGTCTGTACTCCTGTGGGTGAGTATGTGATAGTTGAGAGTGTGTATAGGTCTTGTCTTGTGACTTTTGTGGGGAGCAATACTCATGTATATTTGATTATCATTTAAATGGTTGATTTAGATGTAATTTTGGGTATGACTTGGCTTTCTCCAAATTTTGCAATCTTAGATTGTAATGCTAAAACTGTGACATTGGCCAAGCCTGGGACAGATCCGCTAGTGTGGGAGGGTGACTACATTTCCACCCCAGTTCGTATTATCTCTTTTCTTCGCGCTAAGAGGATGGTTAGTAAAGGTTGTTTAGACTTCTGGGCACATCTCAGGGATGATACTTCCAAAGTACTTTCGATTGAGTCTATTTCGATAGTCGGTGAGTTTGAGGATGTGTTTCGTGCAGACCTTCCTGGTATGCCACCGGATAGGGATATTGATTTTTGTATTGATCTGGAGCCGGGCACTCGCCCCATTTCCATCCCTCCTTATAAAATGGCCCCAGCGGAGTTAAGGGAGTAAAAGGCCCAACTTCAGGAGTTGTTAGGTAAAGTTTTATTAGGCCAAGTGCATCTCCTTGGGGTGCTCCTGTTTTGTTTGTGAAGAAAAAAAATGGAAGTTTTAGGATGTGCATAGACTACAAGCAACTGAATATGGTAACTATTAAGAACAAGTATCCTCTCCCTCGCATTGATGATTTGTTCGATCAGTTACAAGGTGTTTGTACCTTCTCAAAAATCGATTTGAGATCTGGTTATCATCAATTGAAAATACGGGCAGCAAATGTGCCAAAGACTGCTTTTCGAACCAGGTATGGGCATTGCGAATTCTTAGTAATATCTTTTAGGCTTAGGAATGCCCCTGTTGCTTTCATGAGTTTGATGAACGGGATTTTTAAGCCATATCTGGATCTCTTTGTTATCGTATTTATTGATGATATACTGATATACTCAAAGAGCAGGAAAGAACATGAGGAGCATTTGAGAATGGTATTGGAAGTGTTGAGAGAGAAAAAGCTTTATGCCAAATTCTCTAAGTGTGAGTTTTGGCTAGATTCAGTGTTCTTCTTGGGGCACGTAGTTTCTAAGGATGGATTTATGGTGGACCCTTCCAAAATTGAAGCAGTGAAGAGTTGGGTAAGACCTACTAATGTTACAGAGGTAAGGAGCTTTGTTGGTTTAGCTAGCTACTACCGTCGATTTGTCAAGGGATTTTCTTCTGTTGCCTCCCAACTGACAAATTTGACAAAGTAGAATGTTCCATTTGTATGGTCGGACGAATGTGAAGAAAGCTTCCAGAAACTCAAGACCTTGTTGACTACTGCACCAATTCTTACCTTGCCTGTGGAAGGTAAGAATTTCATTGTGTATTGTGATGCATCTTATTCTGGTTTGGGTGCAGTGCTAATGCAGGAGAAGAATGTAATTGCTTATGCTTCGAGGCAACTAAAGGTGCATGAATGCAACTATCCGACCCATGATTTGGAGTTAGCTGCAGTAGTGTTTGCATTAAAGCAATGGAGACATTATCTATATGGGGTTAAGTGTGAAGTCTATACAGATCATCGTAGTTTACAGTATGTCTTTACTCAGAAAGATTTGAATTTGAGACAGAGGAGGTGGATGGAACTACTGAAGGACTATGATATTACTATCTTGTATCACCCAGGAAAAGCTAATGTTGTGGCAGATGCTTTAAGTAGAAAGGCAGGGAGCATAGGAAGTCTAGCTCACTTGCAGATTTCTAGACGCCCATTGTCTAGAGAGGTTCACACTCTGGCTAATGACTTTATGAGGTTGGAAGTACTGGAGAAGGGAGGATTTATGGCCTGTGTGGGGGAAAGATCTTCTTTTCTTGACAAGATTAAGGGAAAACAGTTTACTGATGAGAAACTGATCCGGATTCGAGATATGGTATTGCGAGGAGAGGCTAAAGAAGCAAAAATTGATGAGGAAGGCATTTTGAGAATTAAGGGAAGGGTATGTGTGCCCCGCGTCAGTGATGTGATTCACACTATTCTTACAGAGGCTTATAGTTCAAGATATTCTATACATCCTGGTGCAACCAAGATGTATCGTGACCTAAAGCAACATTTTTGGTGGAGTAGGATGAAGCGTGACATTGTTGATTTTGTTGCCCAATGCCCGAATTGTCAGTAGGTAAAGTATGAACACCAGAGGCCCGGAGGAACACTTCAGAAAATGCCCATTCCTGAATGGAAGTGGGAGAGAATTGCAATGGATTTTGTAGTTGGTCTCCAAAAGACATTGGGTAAGTATGACTCCATTTGGGTAATTGTTGATAGGTTAACTAAGTCTGATCACTTCATTCCGGTCAAGATGACTTACAATGAAGAGAAGTTAGTCAAACTCTATATTTTAGATATCATTCGATTGCATGGAGTTCCACTTTCCATCATATAAAATAGGGGTACGCAGTTTACTTCTAAGTTTTGGAGAACATTGCATGCTGAATTAGGTACTAGGTTGGATCTTAGTACTGCATTTCACCTTCAGACCGATGGTCAGTCTGAGCGAACGATTCAGGTGTTGGTAGATATGCTTCGTGCATATGTGATAGATTTTGGTGGTCATTGGGATATCTTCTTGACCTTAGCAGAGTTTTCATACAATAATAGCTATCACTCAAGTATTAACATGGCCTCATTTGAGGCACTATATGGGAGGATATGTAGGTCTCCCATTGGGTGGCTTGATGCATTTGAGGTGAGACCATGGGGTACCGATCTTTTGAGGGAATCGTTAGATAAAGTAAATTCATTCAGGGGAAGCTCCTAGCAGCTCAGAACAGGCAGAAAAAATATGCAGATCGAAAGGTTAGGGACTTGGATTTTATGGAGGGTGAGTAAGTCTTGCTGAAGGTTTCGCCCATGAAAGGGGTGATGCAGTTTCGTAAGCGAGGACTCTCAGGAGTGCACCCGGTATTTCATGTGTCTATGCTGAAATAATACCATGTGGATGGAAACTATATTATTCGTTGGGATTCAGTCCTTCTGGATGAGAATTTGTTTTGAGGAGGAGCCTGTTGCTATCTTAGATAAAGAAGTACGCAAGTTAAGATCAAAGAAGATTGCATTAATCAAGGTTCAGTGGAAGAATCGGCAAGTTGAAGAGTCCACTTGGGAGAATGAGGCTGATATGCAAGAAAGATATCCACATCTTTTTACAGATTCAGGTACTCTTTCTCTCCCTCGTTTTTCTATTTGTGATCGTTCGGGGACGAACGATGGGTAAATTGGTATCTATTGTAACAACCTGTATAGGCGGTTCGAGCAGTAGAAATATTTTTGATAAATAAAAACTGGCTGGGTCGACGGATCACGCGACGGACCGTCATGGTCACGACGGACCGTCGAGGGTCTTCGTCCCAAAACACTTCAACTCTGAAATCTGGGTACTGGGAGCGACTCTCTGAACTCCACGACGGAACTGCAGCACGGACCGTCGTAGATACGACGGATCGTCACAAACCCTTTACTTAATTTAATTCTCTGAACCTTGTGACAGACTGCAGGACGGACCGTCGCAGACACGACGGGCCGTCACAGGTTGCGAAACCTCGACTGGGTCGGATTTCTGCTAAAAGTTTTTAAGGGGTGTTTTTGGACCATTCATGACAAACTTTATGAAATTAGTGGGGTAAGTTTAATAAGTTATTTACTTGGGGGTTAAAAGAGGTAACCTTGAAATAAATAGTGGGTTACTTTTATCATCTTTTATAATTGATTGTATGATAATTAGGGTAAAAGAAAAAGAATTTGGAGAGGAAAAATAAAAAGAACAAGAAGAGAGGGAGAACGAGCGAGAAAAAGGAGAAGCGAAGAGGAAAGCAAAGGCATTGAGAAGTAACTTGCTTGATCGCGATTATTCGGTGGAGGTAGGTTATGGTTTATGCTATCTTCATAGTAAACTCTAAATAGCGATTGATATGTATTGGGTGGTATTGTAAAGTCTTCTATATGCTTGATTGTGTGTTTGTATGTTGTGATTGTGAATCTTCAAACTTAAATCCTGTCTACGTGTCGGGTGTCACGTTCCGACACGTAGTATTAGGGGATCGGAGTGTCACGTTCCGACACGTATTATTAAAGGATCGGGTGTCACGTTCCGACACGTAGTATTAGGGGATCGAAGTGTTACGTTCCGACACGTAGTATTAAGGGATCGGGTGTCACGTTCCGACACGGAGTAGTAGGGGATCAGAGTGTCACGTTCCGACACGGTAATGATGAGAGAATGAATCTTGAATCATGTTAATATACTCAATTTCGAAGAACCTATGTCCCAAATGAGTATGGTATGGAGGCTTGAGTCCTCATAGGTGCGCTTGATGTTGTTGCCAATGGTTCTTGTACTTCTTGTTGCTACCTGTCGAGTATTGTAGTTGATTTTATAATATTATTTGATATATATTGCTTTCTATTTTTAGTTGGCCGATGATACCTACTCAGTACGTGTTCCTTGTACTGACCCCTACTTGTATTTTCTTCTTTGTTATTTTGTGGAGTGCATCGAGTGCGCCATCGACTTCAACTCGTCTGCAACTCTAGCCATTCTTATGTATATCAGAATTCAGGGTGAGCTACTGTTTCTAGCTCGGACTGGATTCTCTCCTACACGTCTTGATGTCTTGAAGTTTGGACATGGACCATCTTTTACTTATTTTAGCTTCTTAAATACTCTTAGAACTTACTAATTTGAGGATAGATGTTCTTGATGTGATGACTTCCAGATTTTTGGGAACAATAAGTATTGAGTTTTAGAAGTTATTTAATTGATTTTCGTTGATGAGTTTTAGTCTTCCGCATTATATTTTGTTCACTATGATGGAAATATTTGTAAATGTTGGGGTTTTGGATTTGTTGGTTCGCTCACATAGTAAGATAAGTGTGGGTGCCACTCGCGGCTGGTTTTGGGTCGTGATAGTAGTCCTTACTGGCAAGAAATGGCTGACTTTGTAATTCTTTCGACAATCACCCAAATAGAATCATGTTGCATGCGAGACCTTATCAAGCTTGTGATGAAATCCATGTTCATCATCTCCCACTTCAATTTCAAAAGTTCTATCTTCTGAGATAACCCTGCAGGACTTTGGTGCTCCACTTTAACTTGCTGGCCATTCGGGAACTTGACAAAAAACTCAAGAATATCTTTCTTCTTGCCTTTCTAACATTATACCTCTCTCAAATCACGGTACATCTTGGTGGAACCTGTATGAATGGAATATCTGGAGCTATGATCTTTCTTCATGATCCTCTCTTGGGGTCCATCCACCCTAGATACACACCACTCACCTTGATACTTCAACACACCATCTCCCATTTTTTCAAAATCTAATACTCTTTGCTTATAATATTTTTTCTTCAATTAAAGCAAAATGAAATCTTGTTCTTGCTTCTCTTTCACCTATAACAATAATGTTGAATTAGCCCCAGTAGTCACCACTATTCCTCCTTTTATGAAATCCATAATTTTGACTCCCAAGCGTGCAATTTTGTGCACATCTTTAACTAACTTCCTCCTTTTCTCTTCAATATGGACGATACTCCCGAAGATAACCTGCTTAGACCATTAGCAACAATATTTGCCTTACCTGGGTGGTAAAAAATACTCATGTCATAATACTTGAGTAATTCTAACCACTTCATCCTTTCTGAGTGAACACATATTCGAGGCTCTTGTGATCACTGTATATGTCACCATGAACACCATACAAGTAGTGACGCCATATCTTCAAAGCAAAGACTACTGCAACCAATTCTAAGTCATGAGTTGGTTAATTCTTCTCGTCAACCTTCAATTGTCTGGAGGCATAAGCTATAAACTTGTCATTCTGCATTAACACACAACCCAAACCAACTCTTGATGCATCAGTACACCACAAAACCTTAAATACCCTCAAGTAAGGTTAAAATCGGAGCATCAGTTAACCTCTTCTTCAAATCCTAAAAGCTTTTCTCATAGGCTTCAAACCGTTGAAATTTAACTGTCTTCTAAGTCAGCATGGTCAAATGAGACAATATAGACGAGAAACCATCAACCAATCTCAAATAGTAGCCAGCTGAACCCAAGAATCTCCTTATATCTATTAAATATATAGGTCTAGTCTAACTCTGAACTATTTCCATCTTTTGGGTATCAACTCTAATCCTATCACCAGAAACGATGTGGCCCAAGAATTCCATAGACTTAAGCGTAAACTCACACTTAGATATTTATCATGATTTTCTTTTTTCTTGAATAAATTAGTATGTCGTCAATGAAGACTATGATAAACAAATCCAAATAAGGTTTGAAGACCTTGATCATAAGATCAATGAATGTTGTTGATGCATTTGTCAATCGAAAGGACATAACCAAAAACTCATAATGCCCATATCTTGTTCTAAAAGCTATATTTGGAATGTCACATTCCTAACTTTCAACTGGTGGTAGCCTGATCTGAGATAAATTTTCGAGAAGCAAGAAGCACTCTGAAGCGAGTTGAAAAGATCATCTATCCTTGGAATAGGATACTTATTCTTGATGGTTACCTTATTCAACTTACAATAATCTATACACATCATAAGGGAACCATCTTTCTTTCTAACAAATAAGACCGGAGCGCCCCAAAGTGAAACACTTGGTCGAATAAGCCTTTGTCTAACAAATCTTCCAATTGTTCTTTCATCTCTTTAACTCTATTGGTATCATTTTGTATAGGTACATTAGCACTTGATTTGTTAACTCAGACTAAGGGATAAATACACCATTTGAAACTAATTTTCTCACCTTAAGGTACGAAATAAAATGACCCTTAGACACTGCTAAACAACTACTCCACTCTATGACTGGCTCATTAGGAATATGGAACTTGACAACTCGATTTCTACAATTTATTGATGCATACAAAGCATGAAGCCAGTCCATACCTAGAATGACGTTGAAATCTACCATGTTTAACTATACTAGAACAACAATGGTGTTCTTGTGATTGATGCAAATTGGACAATCACGGTCTACTCTATCTGCTAAAATAGCATCCCCAACTGGTGTAAAAACACAGAAGGGTTAACAAAGTTTTCAGGAAGTATCTCAAACTGATTTGCAACATAAGGAGTTACAAAATTTTAAATTGTTTCATGGTATAACAAAGCATAAACATCAAAAGTAAAGACTTTGATCCTACCCATGACAACATCTGAAGAGTTCTCTAGATCTTGGCGGCTAATGATTCCATAAAGGCGATTTTTCCCTCCGCACGTACTAGAAGTGGCTGCTCTAGGTGCAACCCTGTCAGGTGGAGCAACTAATGAAGTTTGGGTTTTATTGTCAGGATTTCCACCTCCCTGCTTATTCTTAGGACACTCTTTCATGTAGTTCTTCTCTTGACCTCACTTGAAGTAACCCGACTGGCCATCAGGGAACTTACCGGCGTGGTTTCTACCATACCTACCACATGAAGGAGTCCAATTACCTCCTTGATCTACGCTACCTTGGAACTGGGCTAATCTAACATTGAGGATCTGTTAATTTTGGCCATTATACTCACATATTTTTCAGGACGCAAGTCCACTAGCAGATGATGGTGCATTCCCCTTTGGTTTATTAAATTGTGGTCAACTTGAACCACCGTTATGTTGACCAGACTCATTACAGTCTTAGATTTCTTATTTATTTACACCTCTCGATCTATCAGCTTTCCCTCTTAAACTTGTTGCATCTAGGCCATCAGCCTGGATATGTCCATTTCGCCTATCACTATTTCAGCCTTACCTTTTTTGCTTGAAGCACGACCTAAGCCAACAACAAACAAGCTCATTCTGCTCCTCATATTCTTAATCATCTCTAGAGCATAGCGATAAAGTTGGTGAAATTTAACCCATACTCTTGAACACTCAAGGAGCCATGTTTCAAAGTAAGAAACTTCGTACATTTGCTTCCTTAAAGTATCGAGGAAACAAACGCCCGAAAAAGGCTTCTTCAAAGCAAGCCTAACTTGGATGTGGTGCATTCTCATCTCTTATATCCTTTCACTAATCGAACCAAGTCCTAACCATATTGTTCAGTTGATATGCGGCTAGTTAAACTCTCTCAACATCTACAACATGCATCATATAGAAAACCCTTCTTTAACTCTTCGACAATGTTTTCCAGATCCTCACTAGTTCTCAAACCGGTGAATCTGGGAGGATTCATTCTCATGAATTCATGAATCCTCGAGGTGTCAGCCTGATCCTATCGAGCTCCTCTTTGTTACCCAACTTGTTTGGTCACCCCTTGGCTTAACATCCGTATAGCCTCATGGAACTTAGTGTTGGAACTTAGTGTTGGTGACTTCTCCTTGAGTTTGCACATTCGATGCATTAGTTACTTGTGGAACTTCGACATTCCTTCTTGCTGGACGACCTCGTTGCTGCTCTTTGTGGAGGAATGATAATTTGAAAAACGCGTCAACACGAATTAAAGGGAAACCTTTTAGAGATAAACTCTAAAGAATGAAAAAAAATATATAACAAGTGAGGGATTCCTAAATGTTGTATCCTCCTCCTAATGGATGTGCCACGCTTTACACCGATGTCTAAGACTCTACACACACGACTTCATAGACTCCTTAGGACTTTTGAACTTTGTGCTCAGATACGAAGTTAGTCAGGCCCCGAGCCTACACCTTGGATGTGTAACTCTTGGCATGGCATTCTTAACTCAGCGAAAAACTTAACTCAATTATGAAATAAGAACATTCTTAATAAAAATACTTAAAACATAATAGTTTTTCCAAAATGACACTTTTAGACTTGACTCTTAACTTCTTTGACTTTGATCTTAACTTCCACCAAATTTTATTATGGATTCAAGGATCATGATATCATGTTTATGGATTATTTCATGATGTTTAGACGTACCTTAGAGTGTTGCAATAAACTATGAAAAGTGATTACATCACTTAGGAACTAGTAAGCAAAAAAAAGGGGAAGAGTAGGGTCTCCAGGTGACCTTGGCTCTCTGAGAAGCGTGGAGCGCCAAAGCTTGACAGACATACTCTTGTCTGAGGCGCGCCAGAGCCTGCCGTGAGGGTCTTTGGCAAGCGCGGTGCCCTAGTGTTTGTAGATGGAAATACCAAC
The DNA here is from genome assembly GCA_027704765.1 of Solanum habrochaites. Taxonomy (NCBI): domain Eukaryota; kingdom Viridiplantae; phylum Streptophyta; class Magnoliopsida; order Solanales; family Solanaceae; genus Solanum; species Solanum habrochaites. The sequence continues at coordinate 8,991,198 of JAKWJA010002498.1, read as the reverse complement.
TTTTATTTTAAAAACCTTCTAAACTTCCATGGATCTTTCGCCAAAAATTTAGGATCACTAATATTCTCAATACCCAATAGATTAGACTCGTAAAAAAGCCCGGAAACATGAATCAAAACAACTAAAGGTATACTCCAACTCAAACAAAAAGAATTCAACAATCGTCATCAAGAACTTCGATGTTCATCATTCAATGTACTCTAAATGCGCTAAATAAAAAACGTTGGTGTGTGTGTGAAAGAACCCAACATAAAAAGATATCACATACCTTATAGGGATCACCCTTGAAAAGTTTCACTCGCAGATCTTGGTGTTCGTGATGGATTCTTGGCCCCCTTTCTCTTTTCTCCTTCTTCTCTTCTATTCTCTTTTCTCCCAAGCCCTAAGCGTATTCCAATTTTCTAAGACCCTTAAGACTTAATAAGAAATAGTAGGGAGAAAAGACTACTTTACCCTTACTAAAATCCGGATTGGACTTTCCGCACTCCAACAACCTGACTTTCGAAAGGCATATCTCCCTGATTCGATGTCCAAATTGAGCAAACTCGTCTCCATTGGAAAGATCATTTCAAGGGATTTCCAACCAGATAAAGGATAAAACCTAACTCCTCTTGATCATTTCAAGGGATTTCCAACCAGATAAAGGATTAAACCTAGGTATTTCAATTTACGAGATCTTATAGTTAACATCGACATATGGAAAATACCATATTTTAGAGTCAAAAATAAGAAATTATGGCGCTATCTTCTTTGATCCGCCATGAAGAACCCCTTTATTTCCACTTGTGTCAGCCCAATATTTTGCTTATTAGCCTAAAATTCTAAATAATATTAAATTTAATGAAGAAGGTTAGACTTAATTCTCCTTGTTACTTTGGATGGTCTTTGATAGTGAAAAATAAGACAAAAAATCTAAACGGAGGGAAAAATTAGATAAACATATATGTAAATGTGGAACCACATAGGTGCGCCTCGCCTAGGTGCTACCGCACTTAATCATTTTTTTCACGTCCAACTCTTTTCCTTGTTTTTCTTCGCTCCAACTCCAAATTCATCGAGAGTTCTTGAAATTACTAATCATGTGTGTAAGTGCACAATCATCACAAGACATCTTAAAATCAAGCTAATAAACTAAATATCGTCATTCACCACGGAGCAGCATTGATGACCCGTATATGGATTGACGGACCGTGTTGTTCGTCCGTCATTTGATTCAGAGAGGGTACAATCCGGGGAGCAAATTATTTTCTAAAAGCTTATTCATGGAAGCAAACCACGGACTTTGATTGAGTTTTCTCGTCGATTGAAGCAGCGAACCTGCACAAAACTTTCCTTATTTGAAATCCTGTTTCACTATGATTCTGTTTTCTATAAATAGGGTATTAAAATCTTGTTTTTGGGGTTAAAAAATATAGGGTCGGGCACAAACATAAAAAACTGAACAAATTTTTTTTGGTATTTCAGTTTTTGGTTCGTTATGGGTATACATTTTTGTCTTTTCCGATATTTTGGTATGTAATTTTGTGTTACTCGGTATTTCGGTTACTGAAATATATTATAAAATATATTTATATATATTAATTACTAATGTTAAATAATAAATATTATAATTTAAAATAAAAAATTTAAAAGTAAAAGACACTTGTTCGATGTAACTATTTTTAGACAATTAAATTGAAGAATCAAATGAATAAATTTGTAAATTTTTAAAAAGCCCACTAAGTAGGACCATTACAAAAATTGAAATAACAAAATCGAACAAAAATAATAAAAATTAAACTGAAATAATAAAAATCGAACCGAACCGAAATATTTTTGTACGGTGTTCAATACATGTTGTACAAGAATCAAAAACCAAAAAAACTGAAAAAACCAAAATCTAATCGAATTGATGAATCCCCACCCCTAAGAAAATATTACTCTTGTTCTAATTTATGTATTGGAGATTGATTTTTGCAACTTTAGCAATTAATTGATATCCGAATTCGGTTTCAAAGATTGTGATTTGAATTTCAAGTGTGATTTCTGGGTTTATGCTTCTTGCTAAGTAAGTTTATTATCTTTTCATCTAAAAACATGAATTGTGATCTTGCTAACATGGGTAACTAAATCCATAACTAGGGCTATGGAACTATGGGTAATTAACAGAGTATGACTAGCAACTAACCAATTCTTGTGTAGTGGTTTGCCTACGTTGATAATTCTTTCATTTAGAAGTCTTTTTAATGGTGGCCAACGTTAGAACTCGCCTTGTTGCTACTTGCCAGATCAAGATGGTAGTTTGTAGGAAAAGAATTTTCAACATAGATTTAGTGTATACTATCTAATAGGCTAGTGTAGATTGGTGCGCACTAAAAACTAAGCCATACATCTATTATGATGTTTAATATGAGGTAATGGTAAGGGTTAATAAGTTACACAAACGTAGTCAGACCAAAGTGGGGGTGAAATTCTAAGGATGTCGGACCAATGATTTAGAGATACTTAAATTATCACTTTGCATGTAATACACTAGGAAAGGGTTGCTATTTCCATGAACACTGTGTTATGAACCTGTGAAGGAACACATACACCCTAAGTTACTTTCTCATCTTGATAACAGCCAAACCCTACTATTGTTCACTTGATAATCAAACTATTTAAGGAATTTGTTTCACAAACCCCACCTTTACTTGCTTGTTTTGGAAACAAATTGAATAAACAAATATAATCATGGGTTAAAGTTAAGTCTAAATCATTTCCTCGTAGGATCGACTGAAACCTTCATTCTTTACTTAATAACAATCCCTTATGCTTTTTTAGGAAGGTGTAATTTGAGTGTATAAAATTTTGGCTCCGTTGCCAGAGAATTTGGTTTTTAAATTAATTTTAATTACATTATAAAAATTTAGTCAATTATTTCCTGATATTACTTTTTCTATTTTTTTGTTTATATCGGGTCTAGCTCTAGTGTATGCCAAGTATGAACAACCGAGGAGATTTACTTACTCCATATGATTCCGAAATGAATTGAACCTTGCGAAGAATGGAAAAAGGGGTCCTAGTTAACCGAAATAGCGGGAATGTAGGTGATGGATCAGGCCATCAACCTCCAATACAAGTTGAGGTACACAACCAGGCACACATGGAAAATCAGTTTGGAGACGCCTTGACAGTGCAACCTCCAGTAGCCTCAAGATCTCAGGACTACTATAGATGCAACATAAACATTACCGACTCTGATGGACCTCTTGTCCTACCCCCACTGCCTAATAGGGAACACATTAATGGTGACGAGTGGCCTGATGCAGATGCTCACCGCGAGGGGTTTATTTTTGATACTGCCATCAGAAGATCCACATTCTCATATAGCCAAGCTGGATGTTTGTAAAAGTTGTGTGGGAAGACCAGATCTAGACATAGATGTTATCGAGTTGCGAGTGTTTCCTCTAGAACTGACAGGGGAAGCTGCTATGAGAGATGTGTTTTTAGCAAAGTACAATCCAGTTTCCAAGAATCTCAACCATCGGTGAACAACTTTGTGGCGTTACGTGGAGAGTCGGTGAGTAGTTCTTGAGATAGATTCACTGCCTTCATGAGGGTTGTCCCAAATCATCGCATTGATGATGAGTCACTGAAGGAGTACTTCTACAGGTTAAAATGACAACAATAAATCGGTGCTCGGCACTATCGAGGGTGTCTCCTATAGGGACTGTACATATGATGAGACTGCAAAGAAGTTGGAGAAGATCTCTTGCACCAATAAAGCTTGTAGCACTAGAAAGTTGGACACTGGAGAAACACTTTTGATGTTTAGTCTACAAAAATACAGCCACAAATGAGATTCGTGAAGAGATGGAGTAGATGAGAACTGGGTTGGGGTTGGTCTTGAAGCATGTGAGCAGAGGCACAAAAAAGGTGAATGCAGTAAATTTTTTAACTAGAATACCACCACTGGTAGAAGAGTATTACTATGAAGAGGATGTATATCAAGTGAATGATCAAACAGGGGTTTTTTATCAAATGCCCAAGTTTCCAACACGAATAATTTGCACCAAAGTCAAGGAAATCTAGGTTGGAAATATGGAAAATACAAACGATAGGGTCAATATGGAAGATATGGGAACTATAATCATGACAACAACTTCAATTGGAACAACCATGACAACGGGAGCGATCATATTGGACCATATTTTCCCCGTCAAAATCGGGAAGCTGCTAGGGAAAGTTGAGGTAGTATGGCACGGATTGAGGATATGATGCAGGATATGTTAAGGAGGTTTGACGTAACTGATAAGAATGTCAAGGAAACAAGAAGTAATCTATCCGACATTGGACAAAAGATGGATGCACATGTGGTCTCGATAAAAAACCTTGAGCTACAAATGACTCAGTTGTCTACTATAGTGAACCCACGCCAACACGGAGCTCTCCTAAGAAAAACTAGCAGAATCCAAAGAATGATTGGCATTGCATGAAAGTCACAACTTGAGGAGGTAAGAGAACCAATTATCCACCCATGTCCTATAGAGGAGAAAATGGTATGAGAAAAGAAGATGATGTAGCATAAGCTAGTTGAGAGTTGGTAATGCAATAAAAAAAGAAGCAGAGCCATCTCAAAAAGCGATCCAATACATCGACCTCCACCACCATTTCCACAAAGATTTGTAAAGAAAATAGAAAGTAGGAAATACCACCGATTTATCACCATGTTGGAGAAACTTCCCATGAATATTCATTTGATAGAAGATTTAGAGAATATTTCCAAATATTCTAATTTTATCAAGGATATGGTGACAAAGAAGAAATTGGTGAGTTTTGAAGATGATTACAGAATGCAGCAATATAGTGCTATTGCTACATGGTCTATGGTGCAAAAGAAGAAGGATCCAGAATCCTTCACTATTCCATGTACTATAGGATTGGTACACTTTTATAAGGCAATTTTTGATCTTGGTGCAAGAATATATCATATGGCATTGTCATTTTATAAGAAGCTAGGGTTGGGGGACCCAAAGCCTACTACGATGCATTTACTGATGGCCGATCGATCTGTGAAAAAGCCAATAGATGTACTCCATGATATGCTTGTGATAGTGGAGTCATTTATAATTCCCACCGACTATGTGATTCTTGACTGTCAGGTTGATTTTGAGGTCTCCATTATTCTTTAAAGACCATTCCTTGCCACCCTGCATGCACTAGTCCTTATAGAAAAATGACAGATGAAGTTTAGGTTGAACAATGAATAAGAGACTTTCAATATTTGTAGGTCCATGAAGTAGAGTGGTGAGCTCCAAAGGGTATCTTCTATAACCTACAAAGTTGAAAGTGTATTCAAAATGCAAATTGAAGAGCGACTAGGTGTTGAGGCACTAGCAGTGGTCATCATGAATTTTGACACTGATGGTATTGAAGAGTATGATTCTTTTGTCGCCGCACTTGAAAGAAATGAATATCGTTCAAAGCCGAAGTAGTTGGATTTAGACATGATGTATCGCGAGTCTCCACCTGCGACACCATCTATTATGGAAGCACAAAAATTAGAGCTTAAGACTCTACCACCCGATTTGAGGTATGCGTTCTTGGTAGGAGATGACATTTTGCCAGTGATTATTGCAGCAGATTTAAATGGGCAACAAATAGAGTGCTTAGTGGTGGTGTTAAAGAGGTTCAAGCGATCCATTTGATGGACTATTGTGGATATTATTGCAATCCCTCCCGGTATTTGTTCCTACAAAATCCAACTCATGCCATATCACATATCGAGTATCGAACACCAAAGAAGGTTGAATCCACCTACGCAAGATGTAGTGAAAAAGAAGATCATCAAGTGGTTAGATGTTAGGGTCATTTATCCTATTGCAAACAGTAGTTGGGTATGTCTTTTTTAGTGTTTGCCTAAAAAGGGTGGGATTATTATGGTCCCTAATGAAAGGAACGAGCTTTTTTCTAATGCGACCAGTGACTGATTGGAGAGTTCGCGTGGACTATCGGAAGTTGAATTCATGGAAAAAAGGACCATTTATCATGCCCTTCATGGACCAGATGTTAGATAGACTTGCAGGCAAGGGTTGGTTTGCTTTGTTGATGGTTATTCGAGCTACAAACAGATCCGTATCGCCTCGGAAGAACAAGAAAAAGCCACCTTCAATTGTCCTTATGGGACCTTTGCATTCGAAAGGATGTCGTTTGGATTTCGTAATGCACCGTCTAGCTTCCAATGTTGCATGATATCGATATTTTATGATATGGTGGAGGAAACTATTGAGGTGTTCATAAATGATTTTTTTTCGGTTGGTGATTCCTATGATAGGTGCTTGAGTAATTTGGTCGAGGTGCTCAATAGGTGTAAAGATTGCAATTTGGTGCTCATTTGGGAGATATGCCAATTTATGGTTAAAGAAGGTATAATGTTGGTCCATCGAATCTCAGAGAAGGGGATACAAGTTGATCTAGCCAAATTTGAGGTGATAGAGAAACTTTCTCCACCCATCTCTGTGAAGGGTGTGAGAAGTTTTCTTGGGCATGCTGCCTTTTATCGGATGTTTATCAAGGATTTTTCAAAAATCACACATCCTTTGTGCAAAATGCTTGAGAAGGAATTTATGTTCTATTTCGATGAATCCTGTTTGAAATCATTTAGAGAGTTGAAAGGGAAGTTAGTATCAGCGCCCATTATTATTTCACCAAATTTCAGTGAGATATTTGAGGTGATGTGTGATGCGAGTTGGATTGCACTTGGTATGGTACTAGGACAGAGAAGGGATAAAATCCTTCACCCCATATACTATGCGAGTAAAGCCTTGAATGAAGCCCAAAAGAACGACATCGTAAATGAATAGGAACTTCTTGCGGTGGTGTTTGTAGTCGAGAAATTTCACTCGTAATTGATTGGCACGAGAGACTTAGTGCATATTAACCATTCTGCTTTGAGGTATTTTGGTGGCGAAGAAGTATGCAAAGCCAAGGTTGATCATATGGGTATTGTTGCTGTAAGAGTTTGATTTTTAGGTGAAAGATAGAAAGGGGGCTGAGAATCAAGTGTCTGGCCACTTATTTAAATTGGAGTATGAAGCTAAGCATGAATTGGGAGAAAGGATGAAATTGATGATGCGTTACCAGATGAATATTTGTTGGCTGGTTCATAGGTTCTGATCCCATGGTTCACAAACTTTATGAACTATCTGGCATGTTATTTGGTCCCGTTAGTGATATTCCACCAAAAGAAAAAGTACATGCATGATGTTTAAAAGTTCTTTCCGATGAGACTTACTTATATCAGAGTTGTGCCAATGACATTATTCGTCATTGTATACCTGAGGTTTAGATGTTGAGTTTTTTGGAGGCATGTCATTCCTCGCCTGTGGGTCGGCACCATAGTGGTATTCAAACTTCGCATAAGATCTTGCACTAAAGGTAATATTGGCGTACCATAAACCAAGATGCTCATGATTTTTCCAAATCATGTGATCGGTGACAACGAGATGGAGTAATTTCAAAGAGGTAAGAGATTCCCTTGAATCCCATTATGGTGATTGATATCCCGTGGTTTCACGGCATTTTTAATGCCTTTTTCCTCAAATTTAGTGTGTGTCCAAAAGCCTTTTTGTATTGATTTTTATGTAAGTTTCTCCTTATTTGCAGGAAATTTGTCCGAAGATGAACACAGAAGTTTTTGAGCAAGAAATGCAGAAAAGTTACCACCTACGAAGCTCATGACGGTCTGTCGAGCCTGTGACGGTCCATAGGTGGCATGGTTGTGTAGTTGCTGAAGGTAGATGGGGAAGTATGATTTAGTGTGGGATTACGGAAGACCACAACGGTCCATCCTGCTGGTTCATCGCAATGATCAGAGAGTAGTCCCAGTATAAAAATTCCAAGAAGTTTAAGTATTAAGGAACGAAGACCCTCGACGGACCATCATGCTTGGAACGGTCCGTCATACCTACCGTTGAGGGTAATGAAGAAATCAACAGAAGAATTTGTGAAGTATGGGACGACGGAGGCCATGACGGCCCGTCATGACCACGACGGTCCATCACAAGGTCCGTCGACCCACCCGCGTTTTGATAGATTTTTAGTAATTAGAATCTTTCTTTTATTAGGTTTTGTTTTTATTATAAATAGTTTGAAAAACCTCATGGCGTTAGATTTTTGATCGTTAGACTCTTTGATAGTAGACTCTTTGATATTAGACTTTTTGATCGTTAGACTTTTGGATAATCTTTAGTTCACTTGTTCAAATATTGAATTCTTATATTAAATATATGAATATTGTGATTATGACTATGGGTAACCAAACACAATAACTAGGGTTGTGGGAACCATGAGTGAATTGTGAGGTAAAATCTAACTAAAATAACAATCCAGAATAGTGTCTTGCATGTATTGATAATTCTTTTGTTTAGAAGTCTTCTTAACAGATGGCCAACGTTAGAACTCGCCTTAATGCTACTTGCCGGACCAAGGAGGTAGATAATAAGAACATAATTATCAACATAGATTTTGTTTCTACTATCTAATAGGCTAGTGTCGATTGGTACGAGGTAATAACATAGTTAAATATCGAATACAATGCTTAATATGACGTAAAGGTAAGGGTTAGTATAGCAACACACGTAGCCGGACCAAGGTGCGAAGTGAAATTTTCTAGTTGTCGGACCAAGGATTTAGAAATACATAACTTATCACTTTGCATGCAAGATAATAGAAAAGAATTGTTATAGTTGGAATTATCAAGTTAGGAAGATGTGGGGAACACTGAAACCCTAGTTACTTTTATTAATTGATTAAACTACAAGATTTGAATTTGTGTTGTTTACTTTAATTTAGTTAGTTATTTTCATTAATTTAGAAATAACCCCCACCCACCCACCACCCCCCCCTTTATTCTCTTTTGTTTTTAAGGAAATAATTGACTAAATAATAGTAATAATATATTAAAGTTAAGTCTGAAATATTTTCCTCATGGGAATGATCCCAACCTCATTAGTAGGGTTCTTTACTTGATACGACTGCTTTACTTCTTATTTGGGAAGTAAGTTTGAGCGTATCAGTGATTAAGCTATTTGATATATAGGACATTTACTTCATGGCCCCATTTGTGAGTTCTCATAGGATGAAAAACATTATTGTGGCGGTTGACTATGTGTCAAAATGGGTGGAATCAATTGCACTCCCAAATAATGAAGGCAAGAGTGTCACCGCATTCCTAAAGAACAACATCTTCTCCAGATTTGGTACACCTAGTTCCATTGTTAGCAATGGTGGCTCGCATTTTTGTAATAAATTATTCGAAGGGATGTTAAAAAAATATGGTATTCGCCACAATGTGGCTACTCCTTTCCACCCATAGACTAGCGGGCAAGTTGAGGTGTCCAATCGAGGATCAAACATATTCTGGAAAAACTGTAAAAACCAAGAGAACGGATTGGTCAAGGTGGCTAGATGATGATCTTTGGGTCTACCACACTGCATATAAGACCCCTATTGATATGTCTCCATACCAACTTGTATATGTGAAGGCTTGTCAATTACCAATCGAGCTAGAGCACAAGGCCATGTGGGAAATGAAAAGATTGAATTTGAATTGGATTGGAGCATCATACTAGAGACTAAATAAGTTGAATGTGCTTAATGAGTTTCACCTAAAAGCATATGAAAGTTCAGTGATCTACAAAGAGAAGATGAAGACGTATCATGACCAAAGATTTTAAAAGCTAGAATATGCGGTTGGTGATTTTGTACTTCCATTCAAATATAGGTTGCGCTTCTTTTCGGGAAAATTGAAGTCCAAATGGATATGGACATTTCTCATCACCAAAGAGTTCCCACATGGAGCGTTGAGTTGGAGAACAAGGAAGGCGCAAAGTTCACATCAATGGAAAAAGCATAAAGATCTACGGGGGCATGCAGAGAGTGTTCAAGAAGTTGTTGAGGCCTACCATCTTGATGAAATTTAAGTAATCAAGGGTCCTGCGTCGTACCGCGACATTAAAACAAGGGATGCTTGGGAGGAAACCCAAGGTGTACCCTCTAGCCAACGATAGGTTTTATTTTCCATGTAGAAATAGTCATTATTTTCTTTAGTTGTTTTAGGTGTTTCATTTTTTGGTGTGTAAGTGTTGAATAGAGATTAGAGTAGGGTTTTTTGACACCCAATTTTGACCCTCCCTAATAGGAATTAGTTAATTAGTTTTATAATTTTCAAACAATTTAGAATAATTAGTTTTATAAAATCCCAAATGTTTTTCAAATTATTTTATAGCAATTTATTCGTTTGTAGAAAATTTAAATAATGAATATATGGTGTATAATAGTATATTTTATGAATATTTGAAAAATCATCTTGTAAGTTTTTGTTTTAAGTCAAATATTCTTTTAGTTTGACCCATATTATAATTGCCATTACTTGTTATTTTTAATTAATTACTTTTAACTGAGTTTAATTTTATTTCATTTAAATTAAGAATCTCATTAATTGATTATTCTCGTTAGCCTTATTTATGTTTAAGCCTAATTCTTAATTCAAACTTAATTCGGTAAAAAAAATCTGGCTAATTTTGTGATTCGTTTGGCCTAGCTTAATATGCAACTGTAGCCTACTACTTACCCTCGCGTTCAGCCCACTTAAGAAGATCAAAATTAGGGCTACAGCCCAATCTCTATTATGTAGAAAGCCACCAACAATTCCCACATTTATTTCATCCCTTTAGGAAATCATTTTTGCTAGCCCAATCCAATCCGCTGACCTAGCCCACTCCTATTCTAAAGAAACCAAAAATTCTCCTCCAATACAGTACAATTTCAGTGCATCAGCTGGGAAAGACAAGCATAGCAATACGCGAGCCCGATCTCCACTTCGTTCTTCCTCAACACGATGACAACATCCCAAACTATGCCCCTTTGCGCATGAACAACTCGTCCCTAACGTCTCTTTCCCCTTTTCATGTTGGTTCAGCTTTAGCACTTGTACGACTCAAGCAGCAACTTTTGGGCTGATTTCTTGCCAACAACAGAGCAGTCCCTTGTCTTGGGGGAATATTTCAAAACTTTTGAATTAATGGGGATTTTTTATTTTACCCTTGGTGTTCTCCCTTCTAGTCTAGAACCCTAATTTCCCCTCCTTTATAACCTCGCTTTACGGATAATTTAGGTTCCGTAAAAACCTTTGTAAAATATAAATAATAATCCTTAAACCCCCTTTGAAGTTTTCAATCTATTTCCTATTTTAAGTCTTTTGAAACCATGTTTTCTTATTTTTTTAAAATTAAGTGGCGACTCTAAACAAGTGTCAAACAATAAAAATATTTTCCTTTTCAGATAAAACAAAATGGCGACTCTGCTGGGAAAATAAAAGGATTTTAATCTTAAAACTAACATGTTTGGTTATGTCTTAATTAAACTTTTACTTGTTTTAATTATCGCACTTTAAACTGTTGCATTTCATGGCATATCATAACTCCGTTAAATGACATTTGTTATTGTTTATCACTTAAGGGACAATTATGCGGGTTCGCAGTCATTCGTTAACCAAATCTTTCTCGGGAAACCCTAACAAATGTAGTTGGCTACTTGATAGTCAACGGTCGTTAAGTGTACCAGCCTAAGTAGTTCACTTAGGTCATCCTTCCCAGTATAAATAAAATTCACTCCTAATCAAACTAAGATAGATCGAAACCAAATCCTGAAAGTAGCGCATTGGCCTACGATGACCCAACAGCCAAGGAGTGTTGGGACGAATGATACTTAGATGGTATTTGGAGGATGTTTGTGTGTTTGACGGATTGTTTTGTCTTGAGGGGGGACAACTAACTATTTGTATATTTTTGTACATGTAGAATCAATTCCTAAGTTTCAAAATGGTTATTGAGACACTAAATATTCTTCGTGTGTGGTGGAACAACCTCAAAGATAGTCAAAAGAAAGAAATCTCGATTAACTTGGGTCACCTACCTTCGATAATGGACTTCAAGGTTTGGCGCGATTTTATCGAAGTAATTACACGGTTCTAGGATGACAAAATGGTGGTTTTACGATTTTGGATGTTAAAATTACAACAAAAATAGAGTATATAAAGGATTGTTTGGAATCCATCAGAATGTGGGGCAAAAGGAAAAAAAACCCAGATCATAACATTCTACTATTAGATAGGTTGACTAGTTTGAAACTGAAACACATCTTACAGCTAGTGGACGCGGACTGGTTGGATGCTCAAAATATACCGTTAATAAGATTTTTTGAAAGGTGGGGGCAGGACAACTATTTTAGGAAATTTCTGAACGAGTACCATAATTATAGTACTTGGAGTCACACTCAGAATATCGCGTTCTCCGCGTGCCTGTTAGGAATGATGGTGTGCCCTAAGGATTAAGGAAAAGAGATCCATACCCAAATTGTGATGGTTGTAGACACTATCTTCAGAGGTATTGGTAAAGAAGAAGAAGAAAAAAAACATTATAGTTTGACCCCGATTATTTTGGCTGACATCTATCGATCTCTGAGTTTGTCTAAGAATGGATTCGAATTTTTCCAAAGGTGCAATATTTTTCTTTAGTAGTGGATGACTTAATATGTGTCTAAAAAAGATGGCGACAAGCAACAGGAATTTTTCAAGCCAACCCAGACGAGTCCCCTCGATAATTACGATTTTTATCTAAGCATTCGCAAGTTCCCAATCCACATCACGAGGGATGCATGGACAAAAGAATTCTACGACCGGAGATAAGGCGACACATAGTGGATGTTCCAAAACTTTATATCAGGGAAGATAGCGGCTCGTGGGGCCAAACTTCCTTTTTGGTCCTTTTGTCATAAGAGTAATGCGACCATACAATCCAAGTAGGGTCATGCAGAAATTTGGCAGAAGACAAATTACACTTGTCCAAGGGGATGCTAGCTCCTTCGTCATTGACTACAACAGGCGTGTTAAGATACTTTTCGACAAAGCCATCCTGGGTCAGGCGGTTCAACATGAAAGAAAATATTGTTGAAAACAAGTATGAAGAGTGATATGCTCATGAGTACAAAACATGGTTACACAATGATTTGTGTGTTGTAGTGAACCCGACACCACGCGTGGGTCGAGAAATTGAAGACTCTAAATGAGGCCCCAAATCCACATATATCATTTCAGTAGGAATGGGACCAAAGGGAACATGAATTTTGATGAAGGGGAGCATAAATACCAAGTCAGAGAATTTGAAATCCAGAAGGCTTTAGTTGTGATGTCACAAGAACTAACCGATGTGAGGGGTTGTTTGATGTATCTAGATACAACACTAGATGAGCATATCAGCACTCTCTGGGACTTTCCTCCATCTTCTAAAGCTGTGTTAGCTGAGAGGTACTTTATAACAAACAAATACATCATCCGCAAAGTGGTAGAAAAAGCAAGAGGAGGAGCAGAACCGTCAACTTTCTAATTCCCCTGCATGGGATTGTTCTTTATTTGTATTCGAAATGTATTCCCCTTCCCCCAAAATGTATCCTCGCTTTGATTAAACTCTATAACGAATTCTATAATTATTTGAGAAGCTTATATTTGGGGGTGCAACAATCTGTTTTAAATGACACAATACATTGTTCAGATCGCTAGGCCTACCCTTGACACAAAATGTCCACACACATGATTAGGAAGACATATATGTGTTTTAAACTATTAACGTGATATGTTGCTTTGGATGAGGGCATCGCAAACCCACTCCCTATCAGAATTTTCCAGAAATATACAATAGTCACTATTAAAAAATGTCCAACCAAATTTCATGAATCTTAAGTTTCTCAATCGAAAGAGAAATCCTATTACCAGATCCTAAAACGCTACTCTACCATCTCAGTAAAGGTGAGATCACAACTATGTACAAAGGAATGAATAACCAGACTGAACCAACCGAAGAGAAGATGATCAACATATAGAAGCAGTGCGGAAAGTGCCGATATGATATATTGTTTCCTCCTGAGTGACCTGAGTTAGAGAGCATTGAAGAAAGTTATGAGGAAGTTGTTGCCCGCAAAACTTATCTCGAAGGACGTCTGGCAGAAGGGAACCAGAAAATCACTCTCGAAGAATATCCACAAGAATACCGAATAAAAATGGAATCCATTTTGTGAGCCCTCATTTTCGAGCACTATTGGTCTAGACATATGTTGAGGCCCGTCGAAAGAGCATCCTCCCAGGTGGGATCAAGGGACATCCGCAATACTTGTGAGTGTCATCTTAACCAGAAATGCCACACAATAAAGGAGTGCATAGAGTTTAAGAATGCGGTCGTTTGCTTGATATGGACAGTATTGCAAACAGTTGGGGTGACAACGTCATCATTGCGTGTGATGAACCAAGGCTCGATATATCGGTCACTAACAAGACTAAATTCTATCATTTCTCCTTCACACCTTTCAAGAAAACAATGTTGGAGGTCTTTTACGAACTGGTTTGAAATGGAGTCTTTACCCTTCTCTATAAGGACGTGGGAGTGTTATATTCCCTTGGATTCGATGTTTTGAAACGTTATCCCTAACACAGGGCCGCTGATCATAGCATTGAAAAGTGTCTTCCTTTCCGCCACGACATGGAATACCTCACCAGTATGGCTGGCAGTGTGTCCGAAACCAGGACTGTTAGTTACTGGAATAGGCACGAAATTGAAATCCACCAGTCGGAACCGTACCAGAAGACAGACCGATACTGGTAGTTCTAGGATTTTTCCCTGTTTCTATCCTGGTCCACCAAGGAACCGGCGTAAAACTGGACTGGTCCAGACCGGATTCCGTTTTTTGATCGGGTTTAATTTTTTTAAAAAACAATCTTCTTAAATGTTTTGTATTAAAATCAATTAAAATTAAAAATTATTTTTAAAAGTTAGCAAATTATACTTTTCAAACTTTCAAAGTTACTTACTTATACTTTATAAACATCAAATTTTAATTGTTTGTATAACATTAAATTTGAAAGACTTAAAGTTTAAAGATTGAAAGTTTGATAGTTGAAAGTTTGAATATAATTTATATTATATAAATTTAAA
Source organism: Solanum habrochaites (assembly GCA_027704765.1). Lineage (NCBI taxonomy): Eukaryota > Viridiplantae > Streptophyta > Magnoliopsida > Solanales > Solanaceae > Solanum > Solanum habrochaites. The sequence goes on along the minus strand of JAKWJA010002498.1, from coordinate 8,976,193 downwards.
ATTTTATATTTTTAGTTTAAAATTTCAAAGTTTTAATGTTTGAAATTTTAAATTTCAAACTTTTAAGTTATAAAAATAAAAACTTTAAAAACTATAAAAGCTTAAATTTTACAATAATAAAAATTAAATTGAATAAAATAATAAAAAAAATTAAGGCGAATTGCCTAGACTTTTATTTATACTAATTTGATAGTACAATTTGATCTAGAAAAATATTAGTAGAGTATTAAAAGATGTAAGCTACACAACCACCTGCTCGGAAGGGTTCTTTTTGAATAAGATCTCGATTATCGTACTCATACTAATAAACAATTAAACATTTAAATTTAATAGTTAGTGGTACGATAGAGATCCTTTCTTAAATCATTTAACATTTCTATTGTAACCTGATCGGGAATTGGTTGAATAGATAAATCCTCCATTGCTTCGATCATGTCGTCACTATAATCTTACATTATTTCATCAACATCACTTTGAAATTTGATCGGTAGCGGTTCAGGACCCAAATTTATTCTATCGGCATTAATCAAATCTCTAGATAATACTGATATCTCCAAGCTATCTACTGCTACTGAATGCCTATGCTCTCCAATTTGAAACCTTGCTGCACTAAAAATGCCTTCCAAAGCTATTGAAGATGCTTGAAAAACTAATACATCTCGATCCATCGGTTGAACTTTTGAAATCCTTTGCCGCGATTTCTCCACCATGCTAGAACATCTTTAGTAGGTTCTATATTTTGATTAACATATGCGTCAAAATCATTTCTATTATTGTGAGAAAGTTCAAGAATAAGAATCTAAATAATCATCAATATTATCTTCATTAAGTCTACTCCTAAAACTTTTAGGTTCTTGATTATTTGATAAATTTATATTGAAATTATATAAGTCATACAATTTTCTAGATTCAAATTATATGCTATCTTTAACTTCTTGAAAACTAGGAATTTCATCTTTTTCACTATCAATATCCAAGTTAAAATATATTTTATCAACCATCTTAGATGCACCTACATCTTTGTAATGAGGGTTTAACAAACAAACGGTGAAATAAATTTGAGGAATAGGAATATATTACTTTTTAAATCTTTCAATCATTTTTTTGAAAACTTTCTTGAAATCTCGCTTATTTTTATATTTATGAAATTTAGAAGAAATCATACAAATATTACGTAAAACATTGCAAATTGATGGACAATAAAGTACATATATTCTTTTGGTCGTGCTGTAAAAAACTTTTAGAAAATGTATGAGTTCATATATGTCATGCCAATCACTATCATCGAGTCTATATGACATATCTAAATTATGAACATCCCAAACCATTTTTAAGTGTTTTCTATATTCATAAGTAATTACAAGGATTTCATATAAAGAATTCCATCTAGTAGACATTGTTTTTGGAATTTTTCTAGGTGAAAGATGATTTTCAAAACAACGATTTTGAAAATCTCTATGTCTAGACTTAATTTGACATATAAATATAAAACGACATGAATTTTCAACTTTCATGCAACCGTTATCATACATTTGTATACCATCTCTAACAATCAAATTATATATGTGTGCAGTACACCTAATATGATAAGCATCACCATAAATAGGGAAAAGAGTAGGTTTTAACAATTCAACAACAACTGTATTATTTGCAACATGATCTAAGGAGATACTACATATTTTTATCACATATTCCATAACTTTCAAAAAATATCTAAAATTGTTTGAGCTATATAACAATCGATTTTTTGCATCTAACAACATTTATAACCAAAAATTCTTTTTTGCATATTCCAATTTTCATCAATCTAATGTGCAGTAATAGTCAAATAATCATTATCGTTTATACTACGACCCATATAAAAAGTAACAACTATTTTACTATTATTATAATAAAATAAACAACGAAGATATTAAAAATGTTGTGCTTGATAATCAAATACAACATTTTTATTATATTTCTAGCAAAACCTTTAAAATTTGGATTGTATAAAATTTGAATATAATGTATAAATCCAGAATTTTCAGTAAAACGAAATGGAAAACCCATAACAACAATCGTTTTAGCTAGTTCTTCAAGATCTTTTCCTCTATTATACGTGGTAAACTAGAGCCAGAAATATTAGAAGGGTTTAATTATGTTTGTACCATGTTAGAGACACATATCCTACATTTTCAGGAAGGGGGGGGGGTACCATTCTTTTTAGCTTGGGCTACTGCTTTAGCATGCAAAAATTCATTTTTATAACATGACATTAAAAGATTACTCAAATGTCCCATCCCACCTTGTTTTCCAACTGTTTTGTTGGTTTAATCTATATTTACATTTATTACAAATAGCTTGCGCTTTTTCTTCATTTTCTATCATAAATTTCCACAAAACAATTTTTTAGCACATTCTACGTTAGACCTAGGATGTAGGAGGGGAACGGGGGCAGGACAACAAAAGGAAGCAGGACTAGGAGCGGGACTGAGAGTACTAGAAGTTGTAGGTGGCTCAGTTTTGTCATCATCTTCATCAAAATTAGCGCATCAAAATAATCATCATTATCAATATTATCATCCTCTTGAAGCAAATCCTCATCAAAATTACCAAATCAACTTTGTAAATGTGCATGATAAGAATCTAATCCAGAATTGCTATCTATATTAAAAACAGTATCATTAACATATGTATAATCCCCCATATTCATTCTTATTATAGTAGATTTTTAAGTTTTAGATCTACAAGAACTATCAGTTTTTTTATTATCGGAGGATCTAAAATTTAACATATTTTGAACACACTCATTGTTTTTTTTTTACCTTTTTCTTTTTGAACAACATTTTTACTGAAATCCATATTTAAATATTAAACGTGATTAGATTATATATAATACAAATAACATAATGCAAATAAATAATTAATCACAAAATAAATAAATAATTATTGCAATATAATGAGATGTAAATTATAATTTTGAAAGTGGAAAGTTGAAAGTGGAAAGTTGAAAGTTGAATTTTGATGCTCCAAATCTAATTTCCAAAGACCAAAATTGGAATTTCAACAATTTAAAGAGATTAGAGATTAGAGAAGTAGAGAGTTGAGATTTGAGAGAATAGAAGATGATTTTATGAATTTGTGATTGAAAAGAATGAAAGTTTAGGGGTATTTATAGGAAAAGAAAATTTTTGAGGTATTAAAAAAGTTAGGGTTGGGTGGGGGTAGGGGTGTAATTGGCTGCAAAAGGGGCAAAGAGCCGTTGGGGGCCCCTACAAGTCGTAACCCAGCAACTCTCAACGGTAATTTTTTATAAAAAAAAATATATTTTTTTAACTGGACCAGACCAGAACCGGGATCTACCGAAACCAGGACTAACCGGTAAAACATGGTTTCCGTCCTGTTACCTATCCCAGAACTTGAACTTACCAGTCCCTACCAGGGTGAATTGGAATGGAACCGGATTGGTAACAGACCGAGATGGACCGGACCGGATTCCGAGACCTAGCGGTTCCGCTTCCAGCCATACTCATTTGCATAGGAAAGATTTGAGTTGAGTCTATTTTCCGTGGGTGATGTAAAATCAAGAAGAAATACAGCGGAGATACAACCACTTTTAATCTTTAGAAGCTTTGTTGTTTATTTTTCAATTTTCCTGTAACTGCATGAGAATGAATGAAAACAAGTATTTCTTTGTACCCGAACTACGTATGGCTTGAATTCTCCTTGTGATATACGTAGGCAACTTTTCCAGGCCCGACCCCTATCTTTCAAAATTTTCATTCCCCCCATTTTTTACTCTACGAGGGAGTATGAGGCACAAATCAATATACGTCAAAGAGATGCAACAAGATGGGAGGGATAAAGTTGTGCTAATGTAGTTTTTTAGCCGAAGTTTGAACGGATAGGCTTTGGACTTCATCGAATGGTTTGCCTACAATGTAGAAATTGTCTAAAATAATTATTCATTGGAAAAGGTGAGACAAAAGTCCAACGAAATCTACATAGAGTTTTTGTATAGATTGCGAAAGGAGGCAGCCCGAGCTCGACCTCCGATGTTTGAAAAAAGAGATCGTTGAAGTTTTTTTGCGGGTTCAAGAATCCAAATACTATGACAGAATCATGTTGCTCGTTGGAGCGAAATTTGCCAAGATAGTCAAGGTAGGTGAGACTATCGAGGATGGTTTTAAAATCGGAAAGATTGCCCGTGTTGCTGCTTCGCCCAGATACTTGTGCTTGTCAAAAAATATAAGAGAAGATGTGTTAGTTGTTTCTTATGAGGGGAAGAAGACCCCGTGAAGATCATCATTGTACCAAGGTCGTTCTCGACCTTCACTTAGTCCACACCAAGTTTATTATACGCCAGTTGATTATCCAAATTCTCCCCCTCCAAGTTTCCAAAATACTCCTCCCCCAATTTATCGAAATACTCCCCTTTCCGTTTATCAAATTCCACCCCCCATATACGGAAGTTATCCACCAGCTTACCAAACTCCATCTCCTCATTACCAAAGTGTTTCCCCTAACTGCACCAACGTGCAATCAACTTACCGGGCACATCCCCTAGTATACCAAGATCCAGTATAACAAAATACTCCCACGAACTACTAAGCTCTATCACAAAATTACAAAACTAGTTCATATCCTAGATATCAAGATCCCCGTCCCAATGTCCAAAACTATTGTTAGATGCCTCCTCCTCAAGGCAACTACAATCCCCCTCACACCAAATTTGAGAAGAAGCTTGCCAGAACTTTCACTACGCTTGCCAAAAGTCGAACAAAGTTGTTTTAGCATTTAACTGTGGCTGGTTATATTCACCCAGTGGGGCCCAAGCCAGTGGATACTAGCTCCCAATTCTACAAACCTTATAAAAAGTGTGAATATCATTCCAATAGTGTTGTACATGCTATTGATGATTGTATAGACCTCAAGCACAAAATTCAGGATCTGATTGACTAGAACGTGGTATCCCTAAGATAGCCGCACCGAACGTCAACCGTAATCCTTTACCAAATCAGAGAGGCGTCAATATCAATATGATAAAGATGGAAAAAATTGGTGCGTGACAAAAGCAATAGTCCCGATTTTTCATGAAGAGCTTGAAAGAGTAGTGGCTTCACAGAGTATCAAGGAGAAAAAAGAGTTCGTGATCATTAAAGCCGCAAAGATTGTTGCCTTTGTGCTATTATAAACTTCCGTTAGGCCATGTTTTGTGATCGAGACCACTTCAGCTCAGGGTATGACATAGTCTGGCAGATGTTATACCCCAGAAGAGTTGGCCCATGGAGGTCAAAGGAAAGACTAAGGAAAGAGGCCGATAAGTGAAGACGAAGGTCAAGAATTCTCGAGAAAGATGTAGCCGAAGGACTACTCGATTGTTAAGCATTTGGAGAAACCCCCGGCTCAGATTTCTGTATGGGCCCTATTGATTAGTTCGCAGCTACATAGGTAAGCCTTGATAAAATCTTTGGATGACACATATGTGCCTGTGGGTACCAACAAGACAATGTAGCGGCTATGGTTGTCCAAGGACATTGGATCAACCTGTTGACGAAGAGATGCCCTTCGAAGGAAGGATGCACAACAAGTCTTTGCATGTCATTGTCATATGTAGATAAAGGTTTATAAATTGTTTCTTGTTAGATGATGGATCTGACCTCAATATTTTTCCTCTGTCGACTCTGAAGCAGTTGAGGTTTTATTTGGGGAAGATCGAACATAACCAAGTCAACATGAGAGACTTTGATGGGGTGCAAAGACACACACTTCGGGAGGTAAACTTGGTCCCCTAGATGGGCCTCGCAGAATTCACCGCAAAGTTTAAGGTCTTGGACATGGACATTAGCTATAACCTTCTTCTGGGAAGGTCGTTAATCCACATGGATGGGGTTATGCCTTTTACCCTTCACCAGAATATGAAGTTTGTCTGGAAAGAGAAGGAATTGGTTATTCATGGCAAAGGAAGCCACAGTAGTGGGCATGAGCCAATCATAGATGAAGTCTCTCAAGGCACCGATTTCTACATGATAGAGCTTGGCAATGCAACCGATGAGGATTTGGCTTCGCAACCTCCTATGACCTTGGTGTACAAAATGATTTCCATTGTGATTCTGTAGAACGGATTTGATCCGGGTTTTTGATTGGGAAGGAATTTCCAAGGAGTTGTCGAGCCTATTAAGGTTCCCGCCTAAGGAGCGAGATACGGTTTGGGGTATGTCCTCACAGATGATGAGGTGAAGATGAATAAAAGCAGTGATGAAGTATTAGCTACGCAAGTCCCCCATTTGTACCAATCATTATAGTCTGTGAGTACGCCGATCGTGATAAACTTGGAGAAGGAATATGCGACCTTTTTAAAGAGATATATTCCATCATAGAAGACGAGGTTGAGATAGCTGGTATCCGCGATGCTGACCTAGAGAGAATCTGCAAAACTGGACATGTACACCAATCTTAATTCGCTGATCAACTAGGTAAAAGGACATTGTCTATGCATATTTTGAAAAATGGTAGTAGTCCAGAATGGGCCTGAGACCCACCATTTTTCCTTTTCTTTAAATGCTCAAATTTTAAAATTCCCCCCGTGATGTTTAAAAAGGAAACATGGCCAAAGTTTGCATTGTTTTCCAATTTGAATGGAATCCTCTTTTATTGAAAACTTGTTTATTTAATTATCTGATATATTTTACTTTCTTAACTTTGTCTGTTTATGATTTCAGTAATATTAATTTTATACCTACCAATGTCATGTCATGTCTGGAGCTGAACGAACAAAATGAGGCAGGTCATGACGAGGGTGAAGAATACGAAGAGGAAAATGAGTAACTGAAATATATTGCCAAGGAATTTTGGCATTTTTAAAATCAAGATAAGCCAAATCTGGAGGAAACTGAAACTGTGAATCTAGGTGACCAAGAATTTGTCAAAGAGATCAAAATTAGAATCAAATTGAATGAATGTCAACGAAAGAATATGAATCATTTTCTTACTGAATATATTGATGTTTTCGTTAGGGAAGTCAACGATATGTTAGGTATGAGTACCAATGTGGTGTCTCACAAGTTGCCGAGTAATCCAGGGTTCAGTCCTGTGAAACAAAAAGGTGAAAGTTCAAGCCTGATTTAAGTTTAAGGATTAAAGAGGAGATCAACAGACAAGATCGAATCTCGATTAGTGGAGGTGACGCAATACCCGATATGGTTTGCCCATGTTGTTTCAGTCGCTAAAAAAGATAGGAAGATCAGAATTTGTGTCGGTTATATAGATCTCAACAAAGCCAGCCCAAAGGATAATTTTCCTTTGCGAACATTCACATTCTGATTGATAATTGTGTTAAGCATGAAATGCAGTCATTTATTGATTGTTACGCAGGTTATCACCAGATCCTGATGGATGAAGAAGATGTAGAAAATACTATTTTTATTATGTCGTGGGGTGTATGTCATTAGAGGGTGATTCCATTTTTCCTTAAAAATGTTGGTTATACTTATATGAGGGCTATGACAACTATATTTTACGACATGATTCACAAGGAGATCGAGGTGTATGTAGATGACATCATAATCAAGTCCCGCAAGAGTTCGGACTACTTGACTCATTTAATAAAGTTCTTTCACCGTCTGTGTCTTTATAACTTGAAGCTAAGTCCCGCCAAATGTTCTTTTGGAGTGTCGACCGACAAGTTGTTGGTATTTATAGTCAGTGGAAAGGGTATTGAGCCGACCCTTCCAAGATTACGACAATTCAAGAGTTATCGCCTCCAAAGACTAAGAAGGAAGTGATCAGTTTCTTAGGGAGGTTGAAGTACTTTAGTCAATTCATAGCTCAATTAACTGTGATTTGTCAGCCTATCTTCAAGCTGTTGAAGAAAGATTCTATGAAGAAATGGACTATAGAGTGTCACACTGCTTTCGATGCTATCAAGAACTATCTAATCCACCGGTGTTGGTTCGTCCGCGTGAAAAAAGTCCTTGGTTGCTATATTTCTCTATCTTAGATAACACATTTGGATGCTTACTAACGAGATAGGGAATAAAGAGCAAGTTATTTATTACATAAGCAAGAAATTCACTCCATACGAGTCTCGTTATACTTTTCTGGGAAGAACATGTTGTGCTTTGACATGTATTACCTAGAAACTAAGGCATTGTTTGTCTTCTTATACTACATATCTCATTTCCAAGATGGACCCATTTGAATATATTTTCCAGAAGGCGATTCCAATCGGAAATTAATCTAAATGGCAAATGTTGTTGAGGGAATTCTATATTGTCTACGTGACCCAGAAGACGATAAATGCAAAGGCCTTGGTTGATCATCTTGCAAAACATCTTGTCAATGAAGATTATGAACCTCTCAAGACTTATTTCCCTAAGGACAAGATATCATTTCTGGGTAATGCTATTTCTGAAGCGTATCCTGGTTGGAGAGTGTTCTTTGATGGAGAGGCAAATCACAAAGGAAGAGGTATTGGAGCTGTTTTAGTGTCAGAATCTTGTCAGCACTATTCTATGGCAGCTAAACTACAATTTAGTTGCACGAACAACATGGACAAATATGAAGCATGAATTCTTGGGTTTAAAATGGTCATTGACATGAATGTTCACGAGTTTTTAGTTATTGGAGTTTCAGATTTGTTGTTTTATCAGGTTCAAGGAGAAAGGGCTATGAATAACTTGAAGATTACACCATATCTGTAATATATACATCAATTGTGCAGAAGATTTCGTAAGATTGAGTTCAAACAAACTCCTAGAACGCAGAATGAGTTAGTTGATGCCCTTACCACCATCGCCTCAATGATTAAACATCCATATACTGATTATATTGATCTTCTTGATACAGAGATAAAGGAACAACCTGTTTATTGTTCCCATGTTGAAGCAGAACAGGTTTCTTTGCCATGATATTCTGATATCAAGAAATATTTAGAGTTTGAAACTTATCCTGAGAATGTGACATTTAACCAGAAGAAGTCGATACGCCATTTGGCCCTCAACTTCTTTCTAAGTGGGTAAGTCTTTTATAGGAGGACTTCAGATTTGGATCTTCTCAGATTTATAGATGTTGCCGAAGCTGCGAAGCTTATTGAACATATACACGTCGGATTCTGTTCACGCATATAAATGGACTCACTATGGCGAGGAAGATCCTTCGAGCCAGTTATTTTTGGATGAATTTTGAGCATGATTGTTGCAAGTTTGTTCAGAAATGTCACAAATGTCAAGTGCATGGTGATTTAATCCAAGTGTCGCCTCACGAACTCAATGCTATGAGTTTACCTTGGCCGTTCATAGCTTGGGGCATGGATGTCATCAGTCAAATAGATCCATCCGATTCTAATGGACACAGATTCATTTTTGATGCCATTGACTACTTCACCAAGTGGGTGGAAGGAGCTTAACAAATTGGTAACCAAGAAAGTTAATTTAATTTTTTTCGTAACAATCTGATATGCAGGTTTTGAATACCAGAGTCCATCATTACTGATAATGGTGAGAATCTCATTAGTCCCTTGATGAAATATATATGTGAACATTTTAAGATTAATCATCGAAACTCAACCACTTATCGCCCTTAAATGAATGGAGCTGTAGAGGCCTCTTCTAGTAAGAACATCAAGATGATTTTGAGAAAAATGATTGATAGTTACTGTGGTTTGTATGAGATGTTGTCATACGCTTTGTTAGGTTATAGAAAGACAGTCAAAACATCGATTGGAGCTACACCATATCTGCTACTATATGGAACAGAAGAAACCATACCTGCTAAAGTTAAGATACCGTCCTTAAGAATCATCCTAGAAGATGAATTAAGTAATGCAGAGTAGGTCAGCAAGAGGATTGATCAATTAAAATTGATTGACGAGGAGAGAGTGATTGTTGTTTTCATGGTAAACTGTATCGATAGAGAATGATTCGTGCTTTCCGCAAAAAATTTAGGGCTAGAATTTTTGAAATCGGTCAATACGTCCTTAAGCGCATTTTTCCTCATCAGTATGAGTACAAAAGAAAATTTGCACCGAATTTGCAAGGGCCTTACATGGTTCGCAAAGTATTATCTAGAGGTGCTTTGATCCTGTGGGAGATAGATGACATTGCATCGCCAAAACCGAACAACTCACACGCTGTCAAGAGATATTACGTGTGAAGCTTCAATTTGTATTTCTGTAATTTCCATGTAATCATCTTATTGTCTTGTATTATCTTTGTTTAAAATTTTATCGCTCTTGTAATGAACTACGTCTGACCTGAACTCTCAAAAATAAGATATGTAGGTGGATAATGCCAGCCTCGGTCACCCCATTTACCCATTTTAATATTTCTTTATATTTGAAATACATTCGAGCTGAATTCTCAAGAATGAGATACGTAGGCGGCCAATGTCGGCCTCGTTGGGTTTCTTTGTAAATTTTATTTTTGTTAACCTTTGCAACGAGAATTACATTTCACTTGATTCCTCACTCTACAGGATATGTAGGCTCCACAAGTCCCGATCATATCTCCCACAAAAAATCTATTTTTTTCTTTACAATAGAAACTAGGACTAAATTTTTGAGAGAGACAAAAATTCTCAAGGAAGAAGATTTCTCCTCAACTAGTTGAGATTCAAGTTACTTTGGAATCTGCAACTGGACAGATTTTTGAAGTGTATCTCAAAAATTCTATGATTTTCCCACCGATAGTTAAAGATATGCCGAAATAGTTAACTGGGACAAAAATTTTGAGGATGGCCTCAAAATTTCAAATGGGGTTTGTCGACAGTCTAGAGTGACTTTGAATACTCCCTAGCGGATAAGCAGATCGACCTACAAGCATAAGACTCAAAGAAGTTATCTAAGATTTACGTCACATGATACTTGGCAGTAACTTTTTAAAAATACTACTTCTCAAAAAATTATCTTTTTCTGAAAATTTTCCCTTTATGTTTTTTTGGCATAAAATATTGTCTTCTCTATCAAGGGTCGAGAGATTAGAAAATCAACCAAAGATAGTAGGACAAGGATAAGACAACTGAAGAAGTCGATACATATCAGTTCAGTTTAAAACTAGCGATTTTTTCTATCGACGTAGGTTTATAGGTTTGCTCTGAAATCTACCAATTCCTCCGATTATGAATACTGAGAAGCAAAAGGGAGAAAAGCTCCCCAAATTAACAATATTTTGGTGGATGCAGGAAATGTTTTATATTGCTTAGATAGACGACCTGGGAACATGAACAATATTGTTTCATCAAATTCCCAATAATGTGAAGTCTATAATGAAGATACAACTATGATTCAAAGATAAATCAAATAAAAATCCCGAAATACATTTTTACAGTTTTCATCAAGTACGTCATATGCATCATATTATAAGACATGATAGTGTTACTACTCGAAGGTTTCGTTTGTCCATATGATTCGTCTTTGATGATACACTACATGGAGGGTCATTTTACCATATTGTCAATTGAGGCGATATCATTATTTAGAAGATAACTATCTTGCTCGATTGAAGCACTGTCTTCATTTGGTGCCAAAGATGACATCAAGAGGGAAATACCATGCATCAGGAGAAAATAGTCATGCATCACAGAGAATCATTCATCACAAAAAATCATGCACCGGGGGAAGATATTCATGCATAGAAAAAATTTCATGCACCGCAAGAAGATATTCATGTCTCGCGGAAAATGTCATGCACCGCAAGAAGATATTAATGCATTTCAGAAAATCATGCATCGCGTAAAATCATGCATCACGAATTTATATTCATGCATTGCGGAAAATCATGCATCGCGAGTTGATATTCATGCATCACGGAAAGTAGTGCATCACAAAAACATAAGTCATGCATGGCAAGAGGAAATTCATGCATCGCGAGAAGATATTCATTTATCGTGAAAAAATTCATGCATCGTGGATATTCATGAATCATGAAAAGTATTTCATTGAAAGAGGAGATTTGTGCATCGTAGAAAAATAATGCATTGGAAAGAAGAAGTCACACATTGAAAAGAAAATTCATGCATCGTGGAAAAAATCATGCATTGCTGAGAAGAAGTCATGCATTGCAAAAGAAAATTCATGCATCACGAAAAAGAGGCTATGTATAGCAAGAGAAGTAACACATGCATCGCAAAAAGAAGTCATTGTGCATCCCTGGAGAATATTTGCCCATCAACATCAATCACATCCTTGTTATTTTTGAGAAGATTAAACACCAAGAAAATAATCAAAGACGACATAAAACAAATATTAGCACATTGCTTCAACTTTTATTTACTCCGACATCGAATGAGGACTACATTGAATATTATATTGCAAACGTAATACATGAGCTTTTTTTTTCTTACGTCAAACTCGATGGAGTTGACGACATATATTGAAGGAGAGAAACTAAGTGTCAACACGGTTAAAAACACTGTCTCCCATTTGAATTGCATTTTTTATGCTGTCAAATTTTATCTCATTCTTTGTCGAGAGCATCCAAAATTATTAATTCTCCAAAAAAAAAAGTCGCAGGTGCGGACGACGTCAAAAAGGATGTAGCACAACGTGAAATTTGTTTTAGCAGCGAACTGGGACACAGTCCAAAGAGGAGTGTCAAACACTTAGGCCGCGAGCGGAGGAGAGAATTCCACCATAATCAAACCACATCCCTATCAGAAGGCATGTGAGTTTTTCTTTAGGTTTTTTGGTTTCAGTCACGCATCCGGAAATTTCGATAGCCGGCTTAACAATGTTTCCAATCTGAGTGACAATGCACCAAGAGCTCTGGAAATTATGTTTGTGTAAGTTCTTAATTGAGGGTGTTAAGCGCGCCACATTCATTGATAAGGGGTTATAAGCCTCCTTTTCATACTCGATTTAATTTGTCACTTGTCCAGAACCAAAGATTATCTATCATAATATATTCCCTTTTCAACCGATCGAGTCAAACTACAAGCTTCCTTATTTCTTCAGTTTAAGGATATGTACGCAGAATAAGTGCTGGAAACTCAGCTGTACTCCAACATTTGCTGTGAAATCTTATTATCGAGTATCTCCGTCCCTTCATAATTCGGTATCGAGGTGGCTTTTAAATTTCTTAAAAATAGTGCGTTAAATAAAACATATCGAATTACAGGTGAGCTCCATTCTCATATATCCTGAGATTATGTATGAAGCCCATATTTAGGGTTCGACTATAATTCCTAAAGTCCATACCAAATCCCTTTCCAAAGATGAAAGTGTTGTCGGTCAAAACTGGATTACTCAACTTCATTTTTTCTCGAATTTCTTGCATTAATCCAAGCAAAATGAGGGACATTTGTTGAAACCCAATATTCACCCTCCCCAATAGGAATTAATTGAAAAGTTTCTTAATTTTTAAACGATTTATAATAAGTAGTTTAATAAAATTCCAAATGTTTTTCAAAATATTTTATAGCAATTTAGTCATTTTAAGAAAATTTAAATAATGAATATATGGTGTATAATTAGTATATTTTATGAATATTTGAAAAATCATCTTGTAAAGTTTTGTTTTAAGTCAAATACTCTTTTAGTTTGATCCATGTTATAATTGCGATTAGTTGTTATTTTTAATTAATTAACTTTAACCGAGTTTATTATTTTATTTCGTTTAAATTAAGAATCTCATTAATTGATTATTCTCGTTAGCCTTATTTATGATTAAGCCTAACTAACAATTCGAACTTAATTCATTCGAAAATCTGGCTAATTTTGTGATTCCTTTGGCCTAACTTAAGATGCAACTCTAACCTTCTACTTACCCACTCCTTTAGCCCACTTGAGAAGATAAAATTAGGCCTACAACCTAATCTATTTTCTATAGAAAACCACCAATAATTCCCACATTTATTTCATCCCATCATCAAATCATTTTCCCTAGCCCAATCCAATTCGCTGACCTAGCCAACTCCTAATCTAAAGAAACTCAAAATTCTCATATAATATAGTGGAGTTCCTAGCAAAACGACAGGTTTTAGCATCCCAACTTTAAACCCACTAAGCGTATGATTTCAGCGCATCAACTATGAAAGAAAAGTGTTGGAATACGCGAGCCCGATATCTACTTTGTTCTTCCTCAACACGACGAAAACATACCAAAGAATGACCCTTCGCGTATGACCAACCCATCCCTAACGTCTCTTTCCCGTTTTCTTATTTATTCGGCTTTAGCGATTGTACGACTCTAGCAGCAAATTTTTTCCTTGGCTAGGTGGATGGGCACCACGTCGAGAACAAGGACAATTAGATTGAATTTGAGCCATCCGTTCCTTGACTCATCCAAGTTTTGAGGGATTTTGGGCTTATTTCCTGCCAATAATAGAGCAATCCCTTGTCCTGGGGGAAGTTTTCAAAAATTTTAAATTGATGGATTTTTCGATTTTACACCCTTCTAGTCTGGAACCTTAATTTCCTCTCATTTATAACCTCGCTTCATGTTCAGGAGGAAGGGGATTTTTTTTACTTCCACTGAAACCGTATAGAAAATACATAAGAATATATAATCAACACACTTCAAAGAAGAAAAGATAAGTAATTCTAACCTCGATCCCTATTTCACTCAATCAAAAGCTTGTTGAGATTTTTTGTTGTGGTGGTAGAAGTGTGTAGCGGCTCATTTTTCCCCAACTCGCTGGACAAAATAAGGTAAATGCAAATTCTATTTATTTGGACTTGTTATTCCTTGTGTTGTTTCAATCATGTTTGGCCGTTGTTTGATTTATCTTTGGTCGTTCTTTCTTGGATGTCCCCATGCTACTCGACTCTCAGTTTATATAGTAGCCTATAGGTTGAGTTAGAATCATTTTCGTGTTCATCCGATGTATAAAAGACGTGTTCTAAATGTTGTCGCTCTTATAAGTTTTAGAATTCTTCTTTCAAGTTAGCTATCATATTAATAGTTCCATCTTACTTGACTGGAATTTCTAATATTGTGTGAAGTTGCTGGTTGTCTCTTTCTTGGTGCTTCTGTCTCTTTATGTTATTTTGGGGCCATTTCCTATTCTCCTCTTTTCAGTTCATTTTTTTTAAGTGGGTAAACTATTTAGCGTGTTTTAGTTTATTGATTTTCTGAGATCGGTGTTCTTGTTCAAAAAAATTCTATCTCTTGTATGTAGGGTTTATTTGTTTGACCCTATTCGAGTTTCCCCTCCTTTCCCATGTTCGTAACTAAGTATTCGTGACTAAGCGTAGTGAAGACTGGTTTGTTCTCCCTACCTCACATCTCAAAAGGTCCATTTTAGTATAGATAGCGTCATTCTGTTGTTTCTCATTTTGGCAAGGCTCTTCTCGTTTCTGGCCAAAGTGTTCTATTGCGATTTCTTCTGTCCTTAAAATTGCAGCATGTCTCCCTCTTCTGTTTTCCTTGGTTAAATTTGTCCAACAAGCATTTTTTAGCTAGTTTTAGTGATCGAAGGAGAGTGCTCAAACGACTATCATCATCTGTAGAGTAGAAATTTGTAATTTTAGCTCGAAACATACAAATATATGTGAACTGTTTTATATTCTGAGTTTTAGTGACTGATTTTTCAGCATGTTGTTGTTAGTCAATATAGAATTAGCTCTGTCATCTTTGTCGAAATTCAAATATATCTGTACTAGTTTTAGTTTTCCGTCCATCTCAACTACTTATATGGCATCTTCACTTAGCAATGTCCTTTTTGCATTTCATGTATACCCATGTCTGCTTTCGTTTACCGCCAGCATTTTAGTGTGAGAAAATAGAATTGTTGGGGTTAGTTTATTATAGTTACAATTTATCTCTTCTCTTATAAATGGTGTGGCGAACTCAATTCATTTTCTCTACTTTTGCTTGGGAAATTGTATTTTCTCCCTCCTTAGCATTGTTAGTTTTCATTAAATAAAGTTGGTTAGACTAATATCTGTGATTGTTTTATTTACTAATTATCCACTTGTTTTCTCTAAATGCTTGGAGTTTTTTGTTTTTAAGTAAACAGTTGTATATCCCATGGAACATAGCAAGCTAATAAGTGAACATACATGCATATATATCTACAACCGTTAGTTTCGTGATCCGCTTATTATCTTTGTCCCTTTTAACTTGCTTATTTCATTTTTCATTAGAGTAGTATTTCTGTTCAATTTAAGTTCCTTGAATAGCTTCCATTTTAATCAAATTCCATTTTGTTTAAGTTACACCTTATTTGTTCTATAACTTCCTCTGATAACCCTTGCCATTTTTTTGATACATGTGAAATCTACCTCCGAGTCTTTATGGACTCCATTTTGTCCCTGCATTTCAAAAGAGTTACAAAGAATCATAATGCCTTTCGATTGAACCAATAATTAGAAATCGACGTATAGGTCTCGATGATTAAAGAATCGAAGGAGATAGGAGAAATTTGACGGAGTGGAGCCAAAGTGTCCTAAATTTTATTTTGGTAGTGTTGTATTTTGCTAGTTTGGGCCTAAGACCTTTCCATCTTTTCTTTTTTGTATTTATGATTCATTAATTTTCTGTTTAGCTTACGACAGGTACAAATGAAAGTGGTTCAAACACCATTCCAGGTAGACAGAAACCGGTTTGGGCCCAACCAACTCTCTCTCTTTGTCTCCTTATTGTTTTATGTTTTTTTTTTAATTTTCCATTAGTTCTAAGGTCGAAAGACTCAAATCCCCCGCAAGGCGCTATTTCATTTTAATAATTTAAAATAGATCAATCGATTTCAAATGGACTTATAAACAAAAAAATTTGCATAATAAACAACTCATTTAGATAAATTTTATCTCACCTTTTTGAAAGAATTCTCAAGAAATTTGAATCAAGGTATTTTTAGAGTCAGACAAGTTTGTTGCTGGAAAACCGAATTAACAGATATTTTATGTTTCGTAAAAACCATTCTAAAATATAAATAAGAATTCCTGAACCCCGTTTGAAGTTTTCAACCGGTTTCCTGTTTGAAGTCGTTCGAAAACTAAATTTTCTTAATTTTTCTTAAAAATTAAGTTGCTCCTCTAATCAAGTCTCAAATAATATAAAATATTTTCCTTTTCGAATAAAATAGGGTTTGTGTCTTAAAAGTGTCCAGAAAAATAAAAAAAATGGCCTAATTTGTGTTACATGTGCAGGAGGAAAAATTAGAAATCTGTTGAAAATTGTTTTGTGCAGAGGCCTACGGACCCCATGGACGGTCTTTCGCTTGATCGACAGACCTTCAATGGCGTCTGTTTATAGCAGGTAAGCGTTGAAATATTTCTAAGTATCAACATGATCGATGTTCCAATCGATGGATCGTCGACCGAACACGGACCGTCAATGGTGTCCGTAGATCCCAGGTAACCTATACAAATTTTCTAAGTCTAAGAGTTATTGACGGACCATCGATCGATCCACAGATCATAGACGGGGACTCGTGGATGAAGTTGGCCAGTGAACCGACCCTACTCGAACGGTTATATCAAAACCCCAATCTTTAAAATTCTTTCCCTCTTTTCAATTTCTTTCAAACTTTTTACCATAATCGTTTCACCCCCATCAAATTCCTCCAAAAATCACTCCCCAATTCAATACCACATCTCCCAAAACCATATGTCCACTTATTTCACCAAATCTCAAACATTTTCCCCAAATTCTCTGATCCTCTATCCTCCAAAGTCCGGTGATCGGGTTCGGAAAGCGTCGGCCACTTCTTTATGTTGTATATCACTATAGGCACACAATCACAACACTTTTCACTTCTTATAAGGTAATTCAATTTCCCCTCTCTTAGAATTCCCGTTCATAATTGATTATAGGAAGTCGAGAGTGGGTCTTGGCATTGGGACAAAATTGAATCATTTTTCTTGCTAAAAATCGCGTAGTAACTTCTCTTAGGATATTAGACAATGGTAGTGTAGCAATTTAACTATCTAAAATGTTTTTTGTCTAAGTCTTCGTGTACGTTTTGACCTAGGGTTCCACTTTTTACTAAATTGGGTTAGATATTTGTACGGAATAGGAACCCCAGGAATGAGGAATTAGCATATGATGTGTTGAAAAATATTTTTAAACTTGATTGTGTTAAAATGGGTCACTAAAATAATTTGGAAATTGAACTTGAAAGAGGCCTGAAATCTGTCACATGCTAAAGTACGAGACACTTCTACGGACCCTCATTCTATCGATGGGCCATCATTTAACACACTAAAAAATAAATAGAAGTGTCAGATGACGGATGTTGACTACGATCTGTTTATTGATAGATGGACCATTCTGCACATCCGTCATTTCTATCAAATAATCTATTTTTATTCAAATGAAGGACGATTTCTACAGACCATAGATAACTTTATAGACCTTCGATGGATCTCGTTAAACTAAACTTGCAGTCAAGAGTTGTATTTTTTTTATTTTCATGTTTTATTCTTTTCGTTGTTATTCAAGTATGTCGTCAATCTTCAAGGATACTAACAATTACTCGATAGGTACAATGACCCCGAAGATGAAATTATTCTACTCAAATAAAGGCAAATCCAAGTCATTTTCCCCGTCTTCTCAGTTGATCGATGAAGAAAATGATACAGAGCAGGACCCATCCTATGTTCCTTCTCGTACGCAAACACCACCAGCATCATCCTGATAACCTAGGAGCACCCCCCGGAAGGTGAACCCTGACTTAGTCCCTACCTCTCTAAATGAGGAGCACACGGTCAATTCACAAACAGGGGCTTCTTCTAGTTCAGAGGGGCCTCAATATCAAGCTCTAAGTCCGCCATAACTTCAAGTTCAGAGTTTTCCAATCTTCAGCGTCAAAGTTGGCCATTACCTCTTATTCAAACTTTCAGGGAGCCACGAGATTAGGGGTTCAAGAACAACAAGGCATGTCTGATGAGGCCACTAGTTTGGATGTTGCACCTGCACCCTAAACAAATGACCCCACCCTTGTTGCAGAAGAACTAAACATATGGTGTGTGGATGGGCAATTATAGGTATATAGAGATGCCAAGATGCTCAATAAGAAAGGGGTGATGACTCTTCTGGTTAGTGAGGAGCGTAGAGTCCTCACCGGGATTTTGCATATAGTTCCAGAGGTGCAAAGACTCCTTAATCTCAAAAAATCCGACAGGATGGATCAGGACTTGGACCCATATAGTGAGGAGATTGTTCGGGAGTTCTATGCCTCTTATCTTGCTTCCCTCCAGGGGTCTATCCACAACTGGGCCACACTCGCAAAGCAAGACCCTCTCACATACATCATCCGTTGATTCCTATATGGTCCCACCACCGGTATAACATGGAGCCTCAACACCGTAGAGTTCGATTACTGGTGGGACACAGTACGAGGAGGCGATCTTCAGAGGAGCGCAGAGAAGAAGGAGGCAGTGAAACTGTGGTTATCTCAATATATTGTAGCAGCTGGGGAGATGGCTCACTGGGTTATAAATCCTTGAGGGCTCATAAAAGAGACTACAGTCACTTTTGTGGACAAATTTTTCTGGATGTTGGCCCGACACCGAGTATCACCCACAAAGGCTGACAATGTACTTACATGGGATAGGGCGGAGATGGTGGCAACACTAGTAGTTGGGCTTGAGATGAACTTTGCATGAAAGATTTTAGTGGAGATACGCGAGATGAAATTTAAGACCTCCACCACTTACCCCTTTCCGTATCTTATCTTTTAGATATACAGGGACGTCGGAGTGCCAATTTGTCACTGTGACGCACTCCGTCGACTTTCTGGGACATTTGATATAAGACTCATCAAAGATGAGGATAATATAGCGGCACACCGTAGAGTTCCTCGGATTGAAGTTCCCCAATTGTGTGATAAATTGGTAGATAGAGTGGAGCTAGCCCAAGACGCTGATCCTTCTGTATAAGAGCATCATGACCCTATTCTGGCCTCCTCTTCGGATGCATCCAACAAGCCCCCCATCTCGTCTAGATCCATACCACCACCTGCAGCAGTGATCCCTTTAGCTTGTGTTTAGAAGTTGTAGGCGCAGATGACCACCCTGCTCCATCATAATTAGCCATGGATGCAGATATCCACAGCCGCTGCAGAAGACCGCATGTAGAAGCGGGTGTCCAAACAGGCAAAGAAATAAATTCAAGCAGTCCACAAATACCTTGATGCATTCGAGCTACGTGTTATATCACTACTAACACCCACCACTGACCTCACTGCCATCCAAACTGAGTAGGCCAACTTGCGAGCCAATGTTGATACCATTTTAGAGATGCAAGCAGCTGAGCCAGAGATTGCTCCAATTGAACTAGCTGAGGACACTATGCTTGAAGACTTGTTCAAGGTACCTGTTGAGCCACAACCCAAGCCACATGTTCGTAGCATGAGGAACCCCCCCATCCACATTACTAAGGCAGATGATGAGACCCGTCTAAGAAAGAAGGAGCGGACGGAGCTGGGGCAAGCTAGGAAGGCCTCACTAATAGATGAGGAGATACGACTAAGGAAGGCACAAAAGATAGCTGCTGGGGCATCCAGTTCTATTCCTGAGAGAGGACCGAGCAGCACTATTGATGATGTGGAGATAGAGGTGGATGAAACTACTGATGGTTCCATCCTTAGAGATGTGGGCACTACTAAAGGAAGCACAATTGATAATCCAATGGGCTCCGAGAGACTAGACCCACCCACTTGTTGAGATATCTTCGATGTTATACGCCACATGTTTGCTTCACCTACTACCCCGTGTCATTGTTTTCTTATAAACTAGGGACAATTAAAAAAAACAAATTTTAGGGGTGGAGTAAATGGATTGTAAGTGGTAGAATAATGTCTTAGTATCCCAACTCATGATCATCTCTTGAGGTTTTCTTGGTCGTGTTCTTTTTCCCCAAGAGACTGCTTAAATGTCTATTGAATCGACATGTATTAGTGGGTAGAAGTGTAGAAGCATGAAATACAAAAGAATGATGTCTAATAAATAATTATACCCCCTCCATTTTAATTCTTGCATATAAAGGTTAAGATAAGTTTAATGTGTTGGTTCTAAACATGACATAAAAAGACACTCACTACATAACCTTCAACTAAAACGTGAACTGGGAAATCTGATAATCTGACAATGAAATGATGTTCCAAGAGAGTGTGAGGATATTCGAGTGTTCAACTGTTGGTACTTAACTAGAAATTGCCCGGTTAGTCCTGCAAAAGGAATCTACTTAAGTAGACCAAAGAAATAACTGTCCCTTTTGATTCAAATATGTCGAGCCTATAATAGACCAATTTTTTTGCTTCACTAACTCTACTTCCTAGGGTCAATCTTTTTGTCCCAGTGTATCCTTGGACATGTGCACCTTGACTTAGGCAAAAATCCTAAGTTGAGGGTGGCTAATTTAGAAAGTGACCTCATCTTGGATCTTACCTGACCTCGGGTATTGTGTACTTCAACCGTGGAAAAGTCATGAGTTAAGGGTGACTATTATGAGAGAAGACCCAAAAATCTATATATAAAGAGTTGGATGTTGAAAAGAAAATCTTATGCAAGAGAAATATGAGACTTGTCCAAACATAAATGAACAGTTAAAAAAAAGATGAAAGTCACATCTAAAAATGGCAATAAAAAGAGGTAAATAGCTTAGCGGTAATGTCAAGGAGGGCAGAAAGTCACTAAATGTACCTAAATGTACCACACCTGACCCCGAGCCTACATTACAATCAAAGAAAGTCCTACCGTGATCCTAAAGTCTAGTGTGGTTAACCTAAGTAGCGAAAACAAGAGCAAGCCTATGGCATGGAGAACTAACTGTATTTGAACTCATTCCTGAGTGTGATATCGAACAAAGATCCTTGTACCCAATATGCATAATCACTATGTGTAAACTAAGAATTTCTTTTAAAGTGAGGACACTAGTTGCATTATGTGAAAGTTGGTACCTTGGTGAGAGGAAAAACAATAGAGGTGTCTGTTGCATGGTGAATTTTTGTCATGATGTGATCCGCATGTGTAGGCTTATCGATCCTTAGAGCATAGGCCTGCACTCAATCAAGAAATAGTCAAGACAGATAGTTTGATGATTGCTAGAGCTTAAAGTGTCTGCTCCTATGCAAATATCGTTTAGGGTCATCGTGTGTCGCTTGAGTACAAATAACGAATTTGAGTTGAGGGTGTTGATGTACCATGATTTCACGGTATTTTTAATTCATTTAAATTAAGAGTTTTGCGTGTCTATAGCTAAGTGGTTTTAACAAGTTTTGTGTATTGTTTGGCAGGACAGATATTCATGCTAAAAATGGAGAAGACAATTGATAAAAGTGCAAAAACAGACCTACAGAGGTAATCGACAAACCGTAGGTGGTGATCGTAGATGGGAAACTTAGGAATCAAAGAAAAATCAGGGAAGTCTAACTTAGTATGGAACCACGAGAGAAATCGACGATACGTTGACTGATCGACAGACCGTAGTAGTGAACTATCATTTGGTTCAATACCTGATTTTTTAACATTCTAAGCATCGAACTATGGATGAGCATCGACGGTCCATGATAAAACCTTAATTTTTTGGGTTAGTTACTATTACTCTTGTTCTAGTATATCTATTGGAGATTGACTTTTGCAACTTTAGAAATGCAGGGTGAAATTATATAGATGTCGGACCAATGATTTAGAGATACCTAACTTATCACTTTGAATGTAATACACTAAGAAAGGATTGCTTTATCCATAAATACTGTGATATGAACCTGTGGGGAACACATACACCATAATTACTTTCTCATCTTAATAACAACCAAAGTCTACTTTTTTCACTTGATAATCATACTATTTAAGGAATTTGTTTCACAAACTCCCCTTAACTTACATGTTTCGGAAAGACATTGACTAAACAAATTATAATCGTTTAAGTCTACACCATTTTCTTCGTGTGTTCGACCTCAACCTACAAGCTGGGTTTTTTTAGAGAGGTGTAACTTGAGCGTATCACGGACTCAATTTAATAATCTTCCAGCTAGTCAGAGTATTGTGCATGTCGTGTGCAGTAGACCATATAGTGGTCATACTTTCTTTAAATGTGGGGAACTTGGACACATAATGAAACACTTCCCAGAACCATGATCACTTGAGTCACGACAGCAGCCTTCTCGAGCAATTGTGCACGTGGGTATAGTAATAATGGTAAAGGATGTCCACAAGTTGGGAGAGGCTGATATTAGCTAGGCCTTGGAGGTAGAGGAAATGGTAATGCATGTAGAAGTAACGTGCAACCTTGAATGGAGGTGGCTTGTGTGGATGATAGAGCATAATATTATGCCTCTCAAGCAATAATGAGGTAGAGGCATCCGATGAAATGATCATAGGTACTATGCTAGTTTGTGACCGAATTGCTAATATGTTGTTTGATATGGAATCTACCTATTCTTATGTGTCTATAAGTTTTGCCTCTGATTTTGAGATGTTATGTGTTGTTCTTGATGTCCCTATACATGTTTCCACCCCGATTTGAGAGTCACTCATAGTCACCCATGTCTATCGTGCTTGCCCTATCTTGTTTATGGAATATCAAACTTGGGGTGATTTTGTCATTTTGGACATGGATGATTTTGATATTATCTTAGGCATGACTTGGTTGTCTCCCTATTATGTTGTGCTTTATTTTAATACTACTTATGTAACTCTAGAAATTCCAAGAAGTAAAAAAATAGAGTGGAAGGGGTGTAAAAGACTGAACAAGCTAAAATTGTATCCTCTATCTGGGATAGTAAACTCATATAGCAAGGTTGTTTAGTTTATTTGGCTCATGTTATGGATGCTGAGATTGAAGCTCCATCTATTGGGTCTATTCTTGTGGTATCTAAGTCTAATGAAGTATTTCCAAATGATTTGTCGGGCATGCCTCCAGATAGAGACATAGATTTTTGTATTGACATAGAGACTGGTACACGACTCATTTCTATCCCTTCGTATCAGAGGGATCCGATGGAGTTAAGAGAGATTATGGCTAAAATCCAAGAGCTTCTTGATATGGATTTTCCATGTGTGAATTTTGGTTGAAGTCGGTTGCATTTTTTGGGCATGTGGTATCAAAAAGGGGTAAGGGTTGATCCCCTAAAGGTTGAAGCGGTCGAGAATTGGGTACTACCTAGTTTGGTGATGGAAGTTTGGAGTTTTGTGGGACATTCTAGTTACTATTGTAATGTTGTTGAGAAATTTCGCTTCAATTGTTACTCACTTGATCAATATGACCAAAAAGTAGGTATTGTTTGAATGGACTGAAAAATGTAAGGAGATCTTCCAAAAGCTGAAGATTCTTTGACTACTGCGCCCATCCTAGATTTACCAGTTGAGAGTAAATATTTCATCATTAATTGTGCTACTTCAAATTTTTGTTTGGGTGTTGTGTTGACATAGAATATATGTTATAGCTTATGCCTCACGTCAATTAAAGGTGCATGAGATAAATTATCCCACTCATAATCTTTAGTGGGCAGTGGTGGTATTTGCTCTTAATATTTGGCGACATTATCTTTATGGTGTTAAGTGTGAGTAATTTATTTATCATCGTATGTTGCATCATGTGTTCACTCAAAAGGATTTGAAGTTGAGACAATATATATGGATGGAACTACTCAAGGATTATGATGTGACCATTCAATACAATCTATGCAAGGCAGATGTTGTGGTACACGCATTGAGTCAAAAAACATTAACTATGGGTAGTTTAGCTTACTTATGTATAGCCAAGCGACCTTTGGCCAAGGTAATTCAGGCATTAGAATATAAGTTTATGCAATTGGACATTTCAAAAAGAGGTGGGTTGTTATATAGCATTAAAGCTATGTCCATGTTCATAGAGGATATCAAGCCCAAATAATTCAAAGATAGAGATTTAGATGAGCTTAGATGAATAATTTTGTTAGGTAAGTCTCAAGGAACTACTTTAGATACGGATAGTGTTCTCAACTACAAGGGCAGGATATGTGTTCCATGAGTTAATAAATTTATTCCAAGATTGTTGGCGAAAGCTCATGGCTTGCACTATTTTATTGACCTGGGAGTGACCAAGAGGTATAGAGATCTTAAAGGAGTTTATTTGTTGTCCCATGATACAAGACATTACGAAGTTCTTGGAAAAGTGTTAGAAATGTCAACAAGTAAAGTATGAATATCAAAGGCCTGCGAGGTTACTTCAAAAAATGTCAATTCCGAAATGGAAATGGGAAAAGATAGCGATGGATTTTTTGGTTGGTCTCCCTAAGACCTTAGGGAAGTTGGACTCTATTTAGGTCTTAGACAATAGATTGACTAAATCAACCAAATTCATTCTGGTAAGGGTAGATTACAATAATTAACGATTGGCTATGATTTATGTAAAAGAGATAGTGAGGTTCCCTGGCATGCCTCTATCCATCATCTCACATCGTGGTACCCTTTTCATTTCTAAGTTTTTGAGGAAATTGCATGATGAATTGGTCATGCAACTCACTTTTAATACAACCTTTCATCCCTAGACGGATGGACAATCGGAGAGAACTATTCAAGTGTGGGAAGACATTTTGAGAACTTGTGTTATTGACTTGGACGACATGGGGATGAGTTTTTACCACTAAATGAATTCTCTTACAATAATAGTTATCACTCAAGCATTGATATGGCACCATTTGATGTGTTATATGGGAGAGGATGTAGATAACCCATAGGTCTGGTTGAGTCCGGAGATGTGAAATCTTTGGGGGTTTACTTAGTGAAAGATGCTCCAGATAAGGTGAGAAGCATTCAAACTAAACTTCTGGCTACGCAGAGTAGACAAAAGAAGTATGCAGATCACAAGGCAAGACATATGGAATTTTAGACGGGCCATAATGTTCTCCAAAAGATATTACGCTTGAAAGGGGTGATGTGATTTGGTAAGAGGGGTAAGTTGAGTCCGCGCTATTTTGGACCCTTTGATATTCTTAAACATATACGACCGGTGGCATATTGATTGATGTTACCCCTTAACTTGTCCGGTATGTATCCCGTACTTCAAGAGTCTATGTTGAAGAGATATCACGATGATGGTGACTATATCATTAAATGGTACTCAATAGTACTAGACAAAGACCTTCAATATAGGGAGAAACTGATTTATATTATTGATCACGACGTTCGTAAGTTGAGGACAAAGAAGATTAAGTCCGTGAATGTTAAATGGAAACATCGTTCCATTGAGAAAGCTACTTGGAAAACCGAGAAGGACAAATGAGACAAGTATCGCAGTTGTTCGTCGAATCAAGTACTACCTTATTCCTTTTAACCTACTTTTCCTAAGTTAATCGCTCTGGGATTGATAAATTGATATCTATTATAATGTCCGGGTTTCATCATTATAGAAAATGCCAACGAGGAAAATTTGGGACAGACTAAACTTTTTCGAAGTAGTAGGATGTTCCCAACCTTTTCCAGATTTAGACAAAATCGGAGTCATCAAGGTATAGGGAAATATGGTTTCAATTGGGTGGATTAAATAAGATTTTTAGTACATAATTTGTTAGAAAACTCATTAAGGTATCTGTACGACTTTACAGAATTAAATTTAGATATATAGATCCCCGAGAATCGATCCAAGCATTAAAGATATATTCCAAATATAGTTTGTCAAGAGTGTGCTGTGAAAATGGGAAATTGAAAACCCCTTAGGAGCACATTGCTCGCTTCGTGCTACTGCAACAGGATTACTACCAGTGCACCGACGCCGCTACAACTAGATGGTGCCGCTGTAGAGGATAAAACGGTGATGGATTTATACGACTTTTAAATTTTGCAAGATATGGCTCACTATTTCAAAAATATCCACTGCAGCGAGATTAGTGCCACTTCAGCAAAGCCGCTACAACAGGATGGATACCGCTGTAGGGGTGGTGGGTTTTCTAATTCGTCAATAAAACCCTTAAACGACCTTATTTGAAACTTTTCATCTTTTAGAGCTAAGAAATGACCCTTGGGTGATTTCAACTCGTTTTCCACCATACTTAAGACTAAAGGTAAGCTTTACATTCCCCATTTTCTCTTTTTGATCCGTAGAACATTTTAGAATAGGTCATAATTGACGGGGAAGGGTTTCTTGATAGAATTCATGGTATAAACAACCCTAGTCTTGCTAGTTGGGGTCATGGGTTTGACCTAGAGTTCATGACTTTTTTAGAATTCCAAGAAATTAGTTATTTATTTATTTATTGTCATATATTGTTGATTTTTTCTAGACCAAGAACAAGAGGAACGAATCGAAAAAGGGAAGGATCAAGTTTCTTAGGGTTCCAAACTTGTTTCGAGGTAACTGACGGTTGTGATTCTATTATTGTGTGATATATACGTGTTCTTACTTCATTGTGATACTTGTATATGTATGCATGTTGCAATATTATCATAAATGTTGAAAAATGAAATCATGACTAAAATGTATGATCTTGATGTGTTGCTTTGATATGTGATTGGGAGTGGATTGCAACGCTCCAACATGCTAAAAATTGTATCGGATTGCCACGTGCCGGCATGCTAACATTGGATAATATTTCCACGTTTCGACATGCTAACATTTTGGGTTTGTGTTTTGTGAGAGGACCAACTATCTGATAAGCATGTGAAGAGTGTTGTTGACTCCTTATGATGATATTGAATATGATCATACATATGCATGTTTTATAATGTTGTTTGTCTTGTTTATATTACAGTAGTGAGATAGCTACGTGATCCTACCAGTACACAGTAGTTATGTACTGATCCTGCACTTATTCTCATTTTTGTTGAGTACAATGCTTCTTCACGCGACTGTTGACAGAGCTCGCTTAGGAGATCAATGATTGTTTCGAGTTCAAGGGTGAGCCACTTCGTTTGATCAGCCATGGAATTCTCTTTGTCTATGTCCAATCTTTCTAGACTTACACTTTTGTTTTAGATAGTTCAATAAAATTATATGTTAGATTTGGTTGACATTTCTAGTTTTGGTACATTGAATTTAGATTCTAGGTTTATCTTTCATATTTTTAGTTAGTAGTTAGATCTTGATTTAGTCATGAAATGTATTTAGTTATGTAACTTGTTTCCGTAATTTTAATTTCTTCAGTTTTAGATTTCTTGTTTTAGTTGGATGGTAGTAATGGTTCTCCCACCCGGTTGTTCATGTGGGGCCAATCACAATGGTTTGGTTTGTGACACTCCCGCATGACTTGGCCTCAACTTGAGTTTGAACACTTTTAAAGGGGGCCTTACAATTATGAACAACCAATTTGGATTGCTTTGACTTTTATACCATATAAAATATGGCACATGGGCCTAACTTGTCACGCCCCGAGACTACACCCCGGACATTGCTGGAACTTGAGAACCATTGATGGCCCCAAGGGAACCCTTTTCCTAACTTACTTACTCAGCGGAAGACTGAAAAACAACAAACAAAACTCATGCAATAACTTAAGAAATAATATCTTCGCCAAAATGAATACTCATGTCTTAAACATATACAACTTAAATGAATAAGACTACAAAACCAGAATTATCTGTCTATAAAGCCTCTAACACAAAGAAGGATTTCGGAACAAGACCCCGGATCATCCTAATAATGAATTACTCAAAGCAATGTAAAAAGAGTCCTCAAAAATACAAGGAGGCTCACCAATGCTTAAGTGGATCAACGAGGCATTGCGTGCTTGTCCTAGTGACCTGCGTCCGCATCATAAGACCATGCAGGTAAACTGACATCATTACATTAAATGTATGAGTATGTAAGTAGGAATGCTAAACACAACATAAGCTTGAATTTTTTTTGAAAAGAATACTGACCTTGAGTTTACTCAACTCCTGAATAACTTAACTCAATAGAAAGCAATAAATCATATGCAATATATATAAATCTTGTAAAACAATGAAAAACAACATATTGTGTTAAATAAAATGCAATAACAAACTCAAATTTACTGCAGTAAAGTAATATAGTTTTGTTAGGAGATCATTTAACCATCAACAATCGTTGTGAGCGTAAGTAGTGATACATCGTCTTGCCTACGCTGCCAAACTTTCCTATACTTTACTGTCATATAGGACGCCTTAACTATGTGGATCTACTAATCTATGGAAAAAAAATAACTTACTACCCATGATGGATACATGGTTTATAGAGACGTGAGTTATCTTAACTAAAACTCGTCCCCAGATTGGTGCTTAATACTACTCCAGAAATATACTTAGCTCATATGTTTGTAAAAATAAAGCTCTTTCTTTGACTTGAGATAATTACTTAAAAACTTAGCTTCAAAGCTCTTTTAGAAATCTCACTTTTATTTTTTTCTCAAATGTGAAAATATTTTAATCTTGGGAATAATTACTTCCCATATAATCTTTGAAAATTAACTTACTCTTACTATTTACTGAAAACTAGTTTAAAGGCTCTTTTGGATATATAAGTTTCCTTTCTTATTCAAGTGTGAACAACATATACTATTTGGGAATACATAGTCCCGATATACTCTTTTGAAGAAATGACTTCAATCTTTACTCTTACTTAACTTGAATTTTAAGTCTTAAAACAAAGTTATAACATTTATGAAATACTTTTGAAAACTTTATGAACTTCGCATTGACTTGACTCTTAAGTTTCCTAGAATTGAATTATGGATTCAAGTTTATGATATCGTCTAAATTGATGATTTCATGATGTTTAGATGTACCTAAGAGTATTGAAATCAACTAGGAAAAACAGGTATATTGCTAAGAAACTAGTAAGAAAAGTTTGGGAGAAAAAGGAAGAAGTGATGTCCCAGGCGTTGTGAGAGGCGCGGGTGGCAGCCTTAAAACTTCAGAGAGATGGGTGGGGCGCTTTGGCTGGCACGACTCCCCAATACCCAAAATTCAGAGAGCTCTTCTTGGGCCTCAGGGAGGGGGGACGCCCCAGGGCCCTACCCAGGTGCATCTCGACTTTTCTTACTCATTTTTCGACTCTAAACCCTTTGAATTCATTTTGGGTCTTTTTCAAAACACTTATAATAAACGATACCCTCAATATATGAAAGACTATAATCGAAATCAAACCTAAAATCATGGAGTTCAAATGAAATAGCTCCTGAACAATTTCAACTAGTCAAGAATTAAATAGAATTTCAACAAATCCATCAACAACTCAATTTCTTGAAATTTAAAAACTTAAATTCGCTGAAATAAATCCTGATTGGCACGTGGGTGAACTAACCAATGCGATGTGATTTTACATACCTCTTAGGGATCACCTCTCGATGAAATCCATAAGGAACTTCCTTACGAACAGTGATCTTGACTCTTTTAATTTCTCCTTTTTTCTCCTCTTGCATTGTTTCTCCAAAATCCTTACTCTATTTTTTAAAAGCGTAAAATGACCAATTTCAGATTAGACCTTAAAAATATTACAAAAAAAGAATTAATTAAGTTGGGTATGGAAATACCAAACTAACCTTCGAATATCTGGACTAGACCTTCCTTATTTAAACAATCCAACTTCCAAAAGGCATATATCACTCATACAGACTGGGAATTGCGCACACTCAGCGGTATTGGAAAGATTATTTTAGGAGATTTTCTATCGTATCAAGAAGTACACCTAATCATCCTGAGCTAGGAGTTATGGTCGTTTGAAGTTGTCCCAAAACTCACTTATAACTTAAATAGACTTCCCAATGTTGATTATTTCCAAATATCAGTATTTACAATTCTTAACTCCTTCCTAGTTATTTCAACTTGACAGATGTTACATAACTCAACTCCAAAAGCTAGCTCATGAGGGGATGTTTGTCCAAGTCAATATAAGGATACCAAATTCACATCCCTCTACAGATATGGGACTTCTTAACACCTATTGTCTGATAACTCATCAAATAACGTTACTATTCTTCATATTGAGATTGTAATTTATTTCTTAGTAAATCTTCTTTATATTAGTCACGACACACATTTAAATATTACCTTTCTGCAGAAAAAACTCTGACCAAAAACCATAGAAACCCTAATCCAAACTTTACCTCTAGTGGGAAACTAATGCCGGAGAAATTATCATGCTTACTACCTAATGAAATACCCAACACCCCCTATTTCAGAACTAATAGCTACAAGTATGTCAACATGTTAAAACCTAAGCCTCTGATCTAGATAGGAGTTAACGTCTCTCCCAAACCATTGACTATTTGTGCAGGGGGAACCAAATTTTACGTGAAAATCATCCGAAGTAAGGAATCTGATCATCAAGGAAAACCTACAATATCCCATGATGGAATATATTCCAAAGAATTTTGGAATCAAAGGACAAAAGGAGTGAAAATAAAGCCCAAAGTTGATAAAAAAAATATTAATTTCTACAATAGGAAACTCTAGGGATCCGACAACATGCAATAGATAAAGGGTAGATGTATTTTTTTTATGGGAAAATTTCATAAATAGCTAAAATGTGTAACATAATATGCCTTTGTTGTCGGTGTGTCTTTGTTTGGTCCTTCGAACGAGCAGACTGGGCCTTTGCCCGTTTGTTTAGGGAAAAATACACATGTAAGGAAACACATACTAGTTAATTACTTAACATAAGTATAGTTTGCCTTAATTACGTTTGCGGCTAATCAATCTTTTGGTTTTGTATAATTTGTACGTTCGTTTAATTTGAAATTTGTATAATATAATCTGTATAACTTTTATATAATTCAAAATTTGTATAATATAATTTGCAAAGTTTTTTACACTTCTGATGTTTGTTTTTTCATAACTGAAATATACAAATGTAAATTATCAAAATATACAAAAATAACTGAAATATACAAATGTATTATCAAATTATACAAACCTGCAAATTATGAAAATCCGTAAATTGTACAAACGCGACTCAACTTAAACTGTAGGTACAACCCGTAAATATGAAAGTTATAGCTATGAAACATAACTAAATTTATTAAAGTTTCTATTTGTGAAAGTTCCTCGTTTAGTTGGTTGTTTAATAAATAATTAAAAAAATATTAGTTTTTCCATTCAAAATAGTTATAAAATGTCTAATAAGTTAAATAATAATTAATGGAAACTTTTCACAATTTTTCACCTCCTAACTTAAATGCAAGCTAAAGAGTCATGAAGTGAACGTATTCATAATGTAAGTTACACAGCGACAAGTTAATAGCATATGAATAATATGTTATAAAAATGAAAATAAAAATGAAAATGGTTAAATTATTGCTCAACTTTTGAAAAAAATCTTATTCCTTGCTGAATTTTCCTCTAACAATTACTTTCAAACATGCATTTAGTTTAGACTAATAATTAGAATAATATTGGTTATTAACATGGAAAACTTTTCACAATTCTAATCTAATGAATATAAATTTAGCTTAATGAAATTCTATTTAATATCAAATAATTGCTAAATGTCTTCAAACCGTTCAT
This sequence comes from Solanum habrochaites, assembly GCA_027704765.1. Taxonomy (NCBI): domain Eukaryota; kingdom Viridiplantae; phylum Streptophyta; class Magnoliopsida; order Solanales; family Solanaceae; genus Solanum; species Solanum habrochaites. The sequence goes on along the minus strand of JAKWJA010002498.1, from coordinate 8,943,891 downwards.
TTTTCATCATTTAGTATTAACTAACACCAATGATGAATTTATATTGAATTTTGTTCATTTAACGTCTTATATAAATGGATATCAAGAATGTGTCTAACTTTCATCTTTGGATGACACAAATTCAACATGTATGAAACAATTGATCCCCATATGTTATAACAACATGAATATCAAGAATGTTTTTGATTTTCTTTGCTCGTGTTTTCCTCAAACTATTAAGTAATACTGTGAAGGTTTTTCCTACTCAATGTAAATTTTATGAGATAATAACATTTTGTTGTTTGGCATGAGAACATTGATTACTGTTCATTCAACATAGTAGTGAAATCTAAGATAGCGTTGCGATTCAAGTTCTTAAGTGAGTCATGAGTTAGTCAATCTCTTTCTGCTATGTGTGACAAAATTATCAGAAACATGATCACTTATATGATATGCCTGATACCATAATTTTTTTGATTTGTTTTATGCCTAAAAAATTATAAATTATACAATTAATTTGTCGGGGGAGGAAGAGTTCAAGTGTGAGGGATTATGAGATTTTCTTTGTTCATAAATTGTTATTTTAAATTTACTTTCTCTTCTCAACTTTGCATTCTTACATTGTACCAATCATATCGTTTTACAATGTGTTTAGATTAACTTTTTGGGACAAACATACAAAGCATGTTTCAAAAATAGCATATACTATAGGTAAGAGCATGGTACTATGTGTGTGTGTGTGCGCGCGCGCTTGTGCGTGTGTGTGCGTGTCTGTGAGCGTGTGTGTGCGTGTGTGTGCGTGTTGTGAGCGTGTGTGTGCGTGAGTGTGTGTGCATGTGTGTACATGTTGTGAGCGTGTGTGTGCGCCATTGCAGTACCCAATCTACTATAAATAATTTATATGATTTATGCATTGATGTGGTACCCGATTCATTGGAAATAATTTATATAATATATGCACTAGCATGATACTTATTTCACTTATCATGTATAAAGATGACATGCGCCCGATGGGTATTTGGTCGAAAATTTTTGTGAGCGTTCGTGATGACCTATTTAATAGTGTCTGTTGGATTGGAGGAGCACTCATCAACATTTTAAAGTTCAAACGAGGTCCAGAAAGGGAAATAGACATTTTTCCATTTTTCGTGTGTTATATAGTATATAAATTTTAGGAGATATATGCGTCCGGTTGTTTTTTGGATGACATTTTATTAGGGTGTTGTGACGACCTAATAATTGGCATGCATTGGTTCGGAGGTGTAAATGGATTTTAAAGTTCAAACAAGGTTTGGAAGAGGAAATAGAAATTTTCCATTTTCGTGTGTTATAGTCCATGATTTTTTGTGGGCACATGTGATGACAATTTTAATGATGTACGTTGGTTAAGAGTCACCTAAATCATTACGTACTAAAAGGTGTGCTAGTTTATATTTTTGTGTTTAGGCGAGGCAATCATTAATTACATTATTTATTACACAGTTTTTTGGTCGAAAATTTTTGTGAACGTACATGACGACCTATGTAATGGAGTGCATTGGTTAGTATGGGAAAATTTTAGCATTTCAAGTTCAAACAAGATCCAAAATGAGTAAAAAGATTTGCGACCTCACCAACCTTAAATCGACCAATAGGAAAATTGCACCTCCTACAAAAAAACAGACTCAAACATTGTCATCCCAATGCTGGAATGATAGCTATTACTACAAGGAATCTCAACCAATGGAAAATGATGATCCTAGTTACACTGAAATCAATCACATAAGCTCTCAATATATCCTCTAAAGTCTGAATAGTATGCTTAACTTGTCCATCAGCTTGAGTGTGTAAAGTCGTTTTGGTATCACTTGAATACCAAGAACTTTTTTGAAGCGACTTCCAAAATAGGTATGTAAATTGAGTACCTCAATCAGATATAATGGATAAATTCACTCAATGAAACCTCACCGTTTCTCTAATACAAAACTTGACATAATACACCGATAAGAATAAACTCTTAACGGGAAGAAAGTTAGTCGATTTATTCATTCAGTCCACAATAACCCAAATCGAATCAACCTATCGACTAGTGAGAAGTAAATGCCTAATAAAGTCCATATTCAAATCTTCTAACTTCCATGAAAATACTAATATCTTGAGTAAAACCACCTAGTTATTTATGCTCCACAAATAGAATATCGAGAACTATGGAACTCTGATAATCAGATTTCACAACTCATCAACATTCGGAACATATAATTGTCCTTGATTTTAAAGAACACCATCTCCCCTTTCAGAAATAGCCTGAATGGCGTTTTTCAAAAACCGACTTCTTCATGTCAACTAACACTTAATCAATATCTTGCTTAGTTTCCACGAACCATAATGGACATATATACTACTTTCATTGGAATTAACCAATTGAAAACCTAATCGGGCCAATCTATGAACATCACGAACCAACTTCTTCTTGTCTGCCTCAACAGGAGCAAAACTTCCCATTAATAATCGATTAAGAGCGTCTGCCACTATATTTTCCTTACAAGGATGATAGAACAAACTTATGTTGTTAAACAACTCAATCCATCTCATTTGGTGAATATTCAAATCCTTTTGGGTGAACACGTATTTCAAACTCTTGTGATCCATGAAAACATCTACGTGCAGACAAATGTCTCCAAATCTTTAGAGCAAACAACATCACTACTAATTCTAAATCATGAAGTGGATATTATTTTTATGCACTTTCAATTGCCTTGAATTATAAGCAATGACTTTTTCATGTTGCGTCAAAAGAAAACCAAGCTAAACACGTGAAGAATCACAATAAACCACAAAACCATCTGATCCTTCTAGTAGTGTAAAATTGGTGCTGAATTGAGCCTATCTTTTAACTCTTGGAAACTCTTCTCACAAGATTCTGACCATAGGAATTTCACTTTCATTTGAGTCAACGTTATCAATGGAAGTGAAATAGAGGAAATACTTCCAAAAATCTTCTATAGGAACTGGCCAACACAAGAAACTTTGTATATCATACAAATGTCTAAACCAATTCTTAAAAGCTTTAGTTTTCTTATAATCTACATGAATAACTTCATTAGAGACAATATATCCCAGGAAAGCAATATACCTCAACAAAAACTCACACTTGTTTTATTTAGCATACAATTAAGGATACTTGAGAATTTGAAATACAATCATCAAATGCTTAACATGCTCATCTTCATTTTAATATTAAATCAAGGTATCGTCGATAATAAAAATTACAAACACCATCTTAAAGTGCATACTTATCAAATCCATGAATTTTGTTGGAGAATTATTCAAACCTAATGAAATGGCGAAAAACACATAATTACCATATTTAGTTCATAAAGTCGTCCTTAAAATGTAACTTTCAATAACCGTCAATTGGTGGTAGCCTGCTCGGAGGTCAATTTTAGAGAAATTACTTGTTCCTTGGAGTTGATAAAATGAATCATTAATCCTTTGAAAAGAATATTTATTATTACATTGTTCAATTGTCGATAATCAATACACAAGAAAAGTGAATGATCCTTCTTATGAAAAAAAAAATTAGAGCACCACTTTAGGAGATACTTGGTCTAATATTTCATAAAAAAAATAAACCTACATTTTTCCTTTAACTCCTTCAGTTCTGCGAAGGCCATACAGTACAGAGAAATAGAGATACACTAAATATTTGGGAGAAGGTCAATATCATAGTTTATTTCTCTTTCGAGAGGAATATAGGGAAGATTATTAGGAAAAACTTCAAAAACTCATTTACAATAGGAACCAACTGTATTGATCTCATAATTGATATCTATAACCCAAACAAGATGATAAAATCAACCCTTACAAATTATTTTCCTAGCCTTTAGACAACCAATAAATTAAACCTTACGCATAAAAAATCCCCCTTCTCCTTGACATGATAGGCTCATTCTGAACAATGAATGTGACCATTCAGTTCCAACAGTCTATAGATGCATGGAATCCATTAAGACAATTCATCCTAAGAATAACATGAAAATCTAACATATCAAGTTCTACAAGGTCCATCTAACTGACTCTACGAGTAACGAGAGTAGGAAAATTTCCGTGTACTCTCTTAGTCACAATAGCATGACCATGGAGTAGAGACGCAGAAAGGATTAGAAGGGATTTAGAGACAAAGATCAAATCTCATGGTGAAATACTTTTAACATACTATTTACAACATCCAAAGAACCCTCACGATCTTGCAGAGTATGAAAAATACTTTTTTTATTTGGATCACTCGAAGAAGAACCAATAGATTTAATTACCCTACCATCCTTACCCTTGCTAGTTTGAAATGGTCAATCCATTACTTTGGGCAACTTTTATGACAACCAGAGAAACTATCCGTACCGGTAAAGCACTTATCTCCGTGATTCTTCTCGAACCTTGGGCAAGTGGGGATAGAAGAGCCATTACCACCACCTTTTTAAGGTTTAGGGTTAGACATCCTATCTCTGTTAAACTTAGGATTCAATCCATTGGAAGAACCTTGACCTCAAATCCTTTGCTGGAATTCAGGATGCCCATGTCCACCATACATAAAATGTGACAAGCGACCATTACTGGTCCTTGCCTCTTTTTTTCCCTTTCATTGAGATTTTCCTTATCAAATTTTTTTGAATGTATAATGTATGAGAAATATTAATTTCTTCTATCAATATGTTAGTATGAAATTCTTTGAAAACCAACTCCGACACACCCACAAAAACATACTCATCCTTACTCTAGAATTGACAACCAAAGTCCGACCATACTTAGCCAATCGAATAAACTTCAAAGTATAATCCTTCACACTCATATAACCTTGATAAAGATTGATGAATTCAAACACTTTTTCTTCTCTCTTTCATAGGAAATAAACAATCTGGAAGTGATCCCTTGAACTTATCGTAATGAAAAGTACCCGCGTCAACCACCCTCATACTTTTTTATTGTTAAAGCCATACTTTATCAAAACCCTTAACTTGATAAGAGTCCAACTCCACATTATCAAATGTAGTCAATGCCATAATTCCTACTATATTATAGACCTAATCAATGAACTCTTGGGGATCCTCATCCACCTTAGACCATGAAATTCCTGAGAATTCTTTCTAGTGAAGTCTGTTATCCTTGTCGTCTGCATAACCATATTTGGGTACATATGAGCATTAGCCTCTTTATTGGCTTGATTCCTTATAGATTGAGCAAATACTTGGAAAGTGACTCAAATTTTAGCATGAATGACTTGATATACCAAGGGATCAACCTGAACTTGAAGAACACTAGGCTCCATATTCTCACCTGCATTCTTCTCACATAAGCTTTTTCGAGGGTCCATATCTTGAAAAAAATTGAACATGATTGAGGAGAAGGATGTTTGTAGAGATGAACTTCATGTTATGAATTTATAGTAACACAAGAAGTGAAATTTCCTAAAAGCTTTGTAGCCTCATATTCATAACTACTGTGTTGTCACGTTTATAAACAATACTCTACTCAACATGACTTGTCAGATTCGTAGGACCTTTTGCTAAAATTTTGTGCTCTGAATATAAAGTTTTCATGACCCAAGGTATACCCTAGATATGAAATGACATATAATACCCAAATGACATATAATACCCCAAAAATACTTGCACAATCCACTTGACATGCATATACAAATTATTATTGCGAAAAATAAGAGACCTTATAAAATGTAAAGATTTTGACATAAGCGGAAGTATATCAATGAGAGTTTTTGGGACATAACTTGTGAAATACATACAAAGTATGGAACAGTATGACAACAGAAAACGAGTAAAAGCTACATGCTCTACTGAACATGAGGACTCACTAATTCTTTATCTTAAAATTATCAATGAGATCAACTTGCCACGAACGGTAGGAGAAGAATTTTTATTCACAAATTAGTGAAATAATATAGGAACAATTATTAATTAGTACATGAAATGTACTAAGCATGAGGGAAATGTAATGAAACATGATACATGTTCATAAGGGACAAAATCGAAAGCATGGTATGCATAACCAAGCTAAGCATAGTAAAATCATTTAGAAAGAAGAATAAAAAATCATGAGCATGGGTGATGAACCATAAAATCACAGTGAAATATTCATAAAATTTTGTAAGTAACTTAGTTAATTTTGTGGGATATTAGTTTTAACCGACGTCAGACCATGCGAGCTATAACATAAAATCTGGTGCAACTCCCATACCAAAAAAGGAGAACTTGCTAAGGTAGAACTCCATATCCTATCATATTTTATATGTGGATCCATTAGCTAAGCCAATTAAGGCAAAATAACATGGATACATACTTAGGAACTAGATGTTTCTACTAGAGATTACCTTATTTGAGCCTTCATGTTAATGTTTTCTCAATGTTAATTTTAATCCCAACGAAATAGTCATTTTTATAAATTCATCATCATAAATGGAAAAAAATAGTTCATACAATTAACCTAGATCATAAACCATTGTGTTTCGTGGATCATGCATAAGTTCATGAAAACATCATTCATTGATTCATAATTTTTCTTCAAATCCAAGCAAATTAGGTTGTACTCAAAATAATGGTCAATGTATGGGTTCATGTGAATTCAATTGTAAAGTGAGTAACTGAGTCAAAACAGTCATAATAACATCAAGTTCAATAAATTTAATTAACATAAATAGAAACCATGAGAATTCATTGAAATTTTTAATCAATTTAATTGGAGAATTAAGGAATCTTTGGGGACTCAATAGAAGAATGAAACCAATTGATAACTCCCTACATAGCTTGATTGAAATCATAATAAATGATGGAGAAAAATAAATTGTACTTGAAGAACTCTAGCTTTTTCCTTGATCGTAGAGAGAGGATCTTCAGAGAGAACTCTGGATAGAATTTTTGAATTTCATCGAATGGGAGAGTTGGGGAAAATTTTAAGGTCAAAGGATAGTTATATGTATTAGATTTAGGGTAAAACAATGTAACATATGCATTAAATGCACATGAAAAGACTTAAAACCCTTTCACAATAACTAGTGGACTGACCTATAGTAGCATCCTGTGATCCGTCTTGGTCAACCATAGGACCAACTTCCGAAACCAAATATTCAATAATTTTCCACGAGAATATTCCACTACTCTCCAAACTTTCTAGAGTCTGTAGAACTCAATTTCAATTCAACTTTCACTAAGTCTAGAATCTTTCTATGGGACCTTCTTAGAACACACATAACCAATGAAGATTTGTCAAATCCTTCCACAAGACTAAGGTCCTAAATCAAATCTTTGAATCAATCTTATAGGTTCCATCTATCATTTGTCAACCATCCTGTGGTTCATATTGTCAAGTCGTAGGTCAAAATTCCATAAATTAATTCTCCAAAACTCAACCCAGCTTCTATGATTACACTTCTACAACCTGTTGGACTTTCCATGTTCCATAGATGGGACTCACAGTTCAGTAGTGTCACAAAATTTTGCATTTTTTCATTCCTTTTTGACTTTGCAATTCTTGGGGTATTACCAGTTCACAAGGGAAGATACTGACATTTACAAATTCAAATAAGGCCCAAAATGGGAAATATGAATTTTTTCATATGTTATGTGATTTAGTCTATGAATTTTGGTTGATATGTGCACCATGGATTTTTTGGATATTTATTTTTTTGTAATTCTTGTTTACTTGTTTAATGGAATTCATGTGTGCGGAGGAGTAAATATCAATATTTTAAGTTCAAATGAGGCCAAATACAAGAGAGATTTTTCATTTTTCTTGTGCTATATTCCATAAGTTTTGGGTGATATGTGCGCCCAATAATTTTTTGGTTGAAATATTTTGTGGCCTTTTGTGACGACCTATTTTATGGCCTGCATTGCCCGTGAATTTTGGAAATAGTCAAATGCTTTAGTTTTTATTGATAATATTTTGAGAATCGATTGAGTTTAGTATTGATGTGTTAATAGAACTCATGATGATTGTAGTGTTTGTTTGAAGAAAGAAACACGTGGTTGCTCTTTTGAGTGATTTTTTTTTATTTCGTATTGACAAGCCGTGTTTTGATGTGATCTTTGCAATGAACATCCCCCATAAGCTTTTGATATTTTTGGGTTGTACTAAATGATTGACTTTGAAGTGCGATGTGTGGCAAGGTTTTACTTAGAAGAATACTTGTGAAATCCTGGAATTTGCCTTGTTTGTTAAACTATCTAGCCTTGGTAGGTGCAAGGAATGATTTTGGGCAAAATATTTGAGAGGGAACAAAAATTTCCATATCCTCTTGTGACTACCTTGTGAGGATCTGCATCAATTTTAACACCATTTGAGCCTAAACCATTTCTTGACAATGAAATTGAAACCTCTTGAGATAAATTGTCCCTAACTTCTCACCCAAAATTATTTTCGAAACGTTAGTTTGATTGAATAGCCAACCTTGGCCAAAATCCCAATTTGGGGTGTATAAAGGATGAGGAAGGAAAGCTAAATGAAAAAAAAAAAGAAGAAAGATGAGATGAAACTCAACTTTGAAGTTTGTTACAAAAAAAATAAGGAACCCCTCCTTACAACAAAAAAGATATTGATGAGAAAATTTTGAAAAATTGTTATAAATATTAGAGTCTGGTGAAATAAAAAGGGGTTCCCAATAAATGATTTACAAATAAAAGTTTGAGTTCTCAAACAAAAATGCTGAAAAGAACTTGAGAATAGGTGAAGATGATTGCAAACATGCTTTGTAAAGGTGAAGTCACTGAGAAAAATTGACCATACCTTAACCCTCACTCCCATTACAAGCCTAAAATACCCTTGAGATCTTGCATGAGCTAGGTTATGAGATGATTGAAAGATAAGGAAACCCTATCGGGTGAATCTTGCATGTATTTCTCTTTTGGAAATGTGAGAGTTGTGTTGATTGCTTATTTCTTTATTAATTTGCTTTGTGAGAAAATAAAATCGTTCTTTATGTGAGGGAACTTGAATGCATTTGTTGAAACATGGTCTTTCATTAAAAAAAGTTATAGTGAGGTTGAACCTTTTTTTATACCGACTAGTAATCATTTGAAGCTTTTATATTATGATTGAGTGTAGCATGTTATTAAGAGTAGTATGGTAATAGCACTTGCATATTGGTTCTCATTTAGAACTATTGTAGACACCCTGGTTGAACTGTGTTCTTGACTTACTTGAGGATAAGAAAAAGTTTAAGTTTCGGTTGTTGATGAGTGGTAGAGTTACCCTCATTGAGGCCAATTCAGTTCAAAACTTAGTAAACTTTATGCCTAATTATGTCTAATTATAATGATATTTTATGATTTTAAGTTATTAAGGCTAAGGGACAAGGCAAGGATGAAGGTCTTAAAGAATGGTGAAAAACTTGTGAACTCTCTATTGTTGATTGCCTTAAAAGAAGTGTGGATCGCCTAAGGGTAGAACCTCGCCAATATTGACAGTGCACAACAATTGAAGTAATTGAATTATGTTAGCAAACTCAAAGAGGGACGGTGAATCGTTGAATATAAAGGGAAAACAAGGTAATCATCGTTGAAGGTGACAGTACTTGGAGAAAAATGAAAAATTTTAAAGGCGAACAACGGTGGTACCCGACAATCCACCAAATGTCAAAGGTAATATCTAACAAGCTTGACGGTTGAGGTTCAAACACCTGAAGCCTAAAATAAGATAAACGCGAGCTGAGGAGTAATTGGGATTCACCTAATGTGAAAGACATACATTGTGATTTGATCCAAATTATAGGAAATTTATTTAAATCCCAAAGGAGAGAGGATATTGAGTTTATCGGTTTCATTCAGAGTTTTAGAAGTGTCGAAGTGACAAAATTTGATATAGAGAGATTTTTTTACTTTGTGTTAAACATTTTTCTGGTTTTGAGGTTTTTTTAACTTTATTCTTGAAATTCACAAGTTCAAGTTTAAATTGAAAAGAGTATTGTCTATACTTAATTAATCTTATGTTACCCATGGCTACTTATGCATGGTATAATTTCTTTACAACTTTTCATGAATGTGGTTAAAATCCCAAAGACTAGGGGTGTAATTATGGGGTTGGCTGTTCATTTGATATACTTGGTATTGTGTAATTTTTTGTGGTGTTTTTGTTCATACATGGATTTGGGTTAATCAGCATGGACTTAACTTATGGGTTAAAATTGCAAATATAATTCCTACTTCAGATATCCGATTGGTGCTTGAAAGAGATTGATTGCAGTGGGTAATTAGTTCAACATTTGCCATTTATGTTTGAAGTCAGTAATTTTCTTGATAATTTACCTTTTTTCTGCATCGAAAGAGAGAATACGGTAAGGTATTGGTCTGTTTAGATTGCACATACATGAGATCGAAAGGGGATTCCATAAATTGATGTGATCGAAAGAATATTAGTCTCATTGAGGATGACCCAACTTATCCAGGAATGTTCATCACCATAGAGCTACATAACTACTCCTGTGTGACATTAATTTCAAATCCCCGCATCCCTAGATTACTTGTTACTTATTTGAATTTCTCAAACTATACTTTGATTGTGACTATTGATAACCAAATTTTTATTGTAAATTTGATGGAATCATCCACCCACTTGTTCATATTCCTACAAATGAATGAACTGCATTAACATTGAGAGAAAATACCACTTGATCTGTGATATAACAAAATGGAGTGATATGAGAGTTTTGAAGATTGAATCGAACAACAATTTGGGGGAACCGTGTATGAATGCTTACCTAAGAAAGCTTTTGATAAGAACGTAGAAGAAATGAGTGTTAAAATGGTACATGCATGATTATAAGTGTAAGGGAGATATTATTGAGGCATTATACTAATCATGTGATTTAGTTATATTTTGGTATTAATCCTTTGTAAAGACTTTGTATTTTATGTTATTTATTACTCTGTCCAAAGTTATGTGGAACTTTTCAGATTTCGAGGTTCAAAAAAATCTATCTTTGACAGTACATTTTCATATATTTTTCAATTATTTATGATTGAAAATTATTTTGACTTATTTTACATAGTTTACAAATCTATAAATTCATTTCAAAAAAATTTAAGATGTCACATGCAAATTTTTGGTGAAATTTAAAGTGTTCGACTCTTGAAAAATAGAGTATAACAATGTTTCAGTTTGAATAGATCATTGTGTTTATATCACACCCCGATGCTACCCCCTAGACCCAACATGATGCTTAGTGTCACATGTGACCCCAGGCTAACTATGACATGCCATATCTATACAAGCTCAATCAAAACATGCATTGTAAAAAATCTAAAAATGGTTTAAGATCTGAAATGGGGATAACCTACATGTCTAAATATAAATATATGAAGAATATAGTGATAACTTAAAACAACGCTAACAACTCAGTTGAATCTACCATATGTTTGAAAGCCTCTAATCTGAGTTGCTGGGACATGTCCCCAATTAAAAGACTGAAGCTGAAAAGTGAATATGAGGACTCACCACTGAAGGTGTTAAGTACGGACTGAAAGTCAAGCTAAGCGGAGTTTGGATGGCGAGCATCATAACCTACATCATACACCAATGTAGCGTAAAATAACATCTAACTACTTTAAATGTACTGAGAATGTGGAGTATATGCTAAACTGAACAATATAAGGTGAACAAGGAACTAGATATACTGAATCATTACTGAATGCTTCGCTGGATTCTATGATCAAGTGTCAATCATGAAGATATAACATGTTGAACTAAATACTAAAATGAATATGGAATACATGGTCAATGCAACATGAATCTGATTGTGGTAGATACTATTAACTGATATAAACCACGTGAGCTAAACGTTGAGTCTAACGAATGCACCCCACGAGAGGACTCAATATACCTTGAATGGATATAAAGTCATTATTGTGGCATTATCACAACAAGGCATGCCCAACATAGGGGACTTATAAAACTATGGGTGCATGTCGTTCTAGGACTTGAGGATATGTTGAAACCTAGTCCAATTCGATGTTAAGTTTACTCCCATATAAGTATAAAGCTAAGTAGGTAACTATAATACTCAATAGCTTAAAATACTGAGAATCTGAGAATGCATTATACATCTACCGAAAGTTATGACATTCGAATTCTGATGCATGATTGTCTGGCTAATTTGCTTAGGAAATATAATTCATGAAATACAAATAATTACGATAGGGTTTCTGCGTTTATACATGGGAGTATACTAATTCGCCAAGAAACATGTAATTAACATCATAGAAACTATATTAGCTATATACTGATGGATACCTAAGATTAAGGAAACCTAGGTCTGATTAGTTTATGGAGAACCTGAAGAATTGAATGAACTATAGAGACCTAATGTATCAAAGAAACCCACTCATGAAATCCTACATACCTAGTGAAAAACACAACGAAGGAATCATTTGGATTTCAGGGCAAAAACTAAAGGAGAGCTCTGCTTTCTTGAAAGAAAACTATAACTTCTTTTTGTTCTTTTCTTTCTAAAACTGATGATTTTAGAAGAGTGAATTCTTTCACTAGCTTTTGACCAATTAACTCGGACTAGGAAAAGTAAAACGACGTAGTCTAAGTGCCAAACACATAAGGAAAAAGTCCATTACGACTCTCACTCAGAACGGATGAGGTTACTATCAAGAGGGGCTTCACTAACCGTCTCAGGCACCATGGCCCGTCCAGTGGGTAGAAATGTTGCCCTGCATGACACGACTTCACAAAAATGACTTACTCATATCTTAAAATTAAAAAAGTGTTTGAAAGAAGCCTCAAAGACATCTAATTTGGTTGGTCACGAGCTACCTAATTAATTTTTTGCTAAAACACATTATCATTTATACTTGACCCAAAACTCAAAACCTGATAAGTCCCTTTCACAGATGGCTTTAGAGACCGTCTAGGCATCAGTGACCTTTTATAGTGACCTTGAGGTTCAACATCAGTGTTTGTGGTGTTACAATATCTCCCCCTTGGGATTATTCTTCCTCTAATGAAGACTAAAAAGGATGAATTGGAGGGAAATAGTTTCAATGCCTACCAACTAAGTTCTAAAGACTAATATCCAACTGAAATAAGTTTCATGAACATGCAATATGCTAAAAATCAAGGATAACTAAGGGGATAATATTGACATTGAATTACAAGTTGAGATGTTGGAAAGAAACTATAACCTTAAGATTAAAGTATATCTGAGGGAAAGAGATGTGGATACTTGGACATAACGGTTGCTTCTACTTCCCTTGTAGCTCCCTCTATTGACCCATTCCTCCACAAAACCTTTACTGAATTAACTCCCTTATTTCTCAGGCTATGAACCTGAGGGTTAAGAGTTTCAAGAACAACCTTCTCATAAGTGATTCTATCCTTCACAACCACAAATTCTGAACGTATTATTGATAGTTACCACCCACACACTTCTTCAATAAGGAAATGTGAAGGATTGGATAAACCTCTACTAGTAGTGTTGGAAACTCTAACTCATAAGCCACATTACCAATTCTTTTAAGGATTGTGTAAGGACCTATATACCAAGAACTAAGTTTTCCTTTCTTTCCATCACCCCTTTCATGTCTGACACTTTGAGGAAAACCATACTCATCAATTTCAAATTCGAAATCCATTATCTTGACATATGCATAGGTATTCTGATGAATCCGAGATGTCCTTAGTTTATCTCTTATGAGTTGAACTTTATTCATAGCCTCACGAACCAAATATATCTCAATCAATTCTACTTCAGTTACTCTGAAGCAACCAACTGGAGACCATCATCTACGTTCATACAGTGCGTCATAAAGACCATCTATATATTAGAATGAAGTTTTCTATTATAGGGAAACTATATGAGAGGTAGATAATCATCTCAATTAACCTTTAAATCAGTCATACAAACTCTTAACATATCCTCTAAGGTTTGAATGGTATATTATGCATGACCATTTATCTACGAATAAAATATTGTATTGAGATTTACTTTATTGCAAAGACATTTCTAAGGTGATCTTCAGAATAGATATGTAAGCTAATGACCCTTATCTGAGATGATGAACATGGGAACCCTATAGATACGGACTCTCTCGCAAATGTAGAGTTAGATATAGTCTTTTCCTAAATCTATAGTCATGATAGACAAGAAGTTAGATGCCTTAGCGACTCTATCCACTATCACCTAAATGGAATCGTGTTGTCTGCGAGTACGAGGTAAACCCAGATGAAATCCATGTTTATTACTTCCCACTTTTATGTAGGAATGCTAATCTTTTGTGTCACACCTCTTGGTCTTTGGTGTTCTACTTTAACATTTTGATAGTTAAGACGCTTAGCCAAAAAGTCTATGATGTATCTCTTTTTGTTATTCCACTTATAGATTATCTGTCAATCACGGTACATCTGAGTGGCCCTGGATGAACAGAATATTTTGAATTATGGGCTTCAATAAGAATTAGATGGCTCAACCATTCCACATTTGGTCCACATAAGCGATCCTGGTAATGAAGCAAACCATCTGCCTCTTAAGAAGAAAACCTCTACTATCTGCTGATGAGTTGCACCCTTCAACAAAATCAATATAAGATCACTATCCTATTTTTCCTTAACCTTCGCTAAAATGAAGAATGATATCCACTTAGTACTATCACACAAAGTCCTAAGAGAGAAAGCCGATGAACATCTATGACTAATTCTTTCTTCTCTTTTTCAGTAGGTACCACACGACCAATGTATTGTCTGTTGAGAGCAACATCCACCATATTGGCCTTACCCCGATGGTAGAGCGCATTCATGTCATAGTCTTTGAGAAATTCAAGCCATATCCTCCGACGAAGATTAAACTTTTTTTGGGTGAACACAACAACAAGAATATCATACAAGTAGTGTCTCCAAATCTTTAGGGAAAATATGACGGCTGCAAGCTCGAGGTCATGAGTCGATTAATCTTGTCATGGACCTTAAGTTGTCTTGAAGCATAAGCTAAGATCATTCCCTTCTGCATCAAAATGTAACCTAGGCCAATCCTAGGTGCATCATAATAAACCACATAATCGTCTAAATCCTTTTGTAGGGTCAAGACCTGAGTTATAGTCAACCCGGTTTTCAGTTCGAAGAAGCTTTTCTCATACTCATCTGACCACTAAAACTTGACCTTTTCCTAAGTCAACTCGTTCAATGGGGTAATTATGGAAGAATATTCTTCAACAAACATCTTTTAGTAATTTGACAAATGCAAGAAACTTCTGATATCATTCATATAAGTGAATTTTGGCGAGAGTTGTACTACCTTAATTTTTTGCGAATTCATATGGATCCCTTAGTTGGATACCACATCACCAAGGAAAGTGACTGACTCTAACCACAATTCACATTTGCTAAACTTAGAAAATAATTGGCGATCTTTGAGGGTTTGCAGATCCACTTTCAGATGAGTCACATGTTCTTCCTCAATCCGAGAATAAATGAGGATGTCATCAATAGAGATTGTGACGAAAAATTCCAAATACTATTAGAATACCCTATTAATTAAGTTCGGGAAAGTTGAAGGAGCATTTTTTAGTCCAAAAAAGATGTAACTTCAAAATCATAGTGACCATACCGAACCTCAAAGGTTGTTTTCGAGATGTCATCCTCTTTGACTATAAGTTGATGATAGTCGGATATTATTTCTATATTAAAAAAAGAAACTAGCACCCTTAAAATGGTCGAAAAAGTCATCAATCATAGGGATGGGGTGCTTATTCTTGATTGTCACTTTATTTAACTGATGGTAGTCAATGAATATCATGAAGGAACCAATTTTGTTTCACAAGAACAACACCGGAGCACCCCATAGAAAGATGTTGGTTTTGATGAAGCCCTTAAGTAGTGTTAACACCAAATTTTGACCCTTCACAATATAAATCAATCCTCGAGTTTCTTCAATTTCAATGATCTAAAATAATTAGTTTTATAAAAGTTTAAAACAAATTAAAAATAGTTATACTAATATAATTTATAAGTTGTTTTAAATATTTGAGTCATTTTTTTTAAATATCAAATAAAATATATATCTCTTAAAATTAGTATATTTTTTTAATATTTCAAAATATTCTCAAAAAGATTTATTTTTACTTAAATATTTTACTAATTAGTTTAGCTATGTAATAGTTTGCAGTTTAGAATTAATTAGTTTATTGTTAAATTGATTATTTTATTTCGTTAAGGTAAAGAAGTTCTTTCATTAATTAAAATTAATTCGTCTTATTTAGTGTTTAGCTGAGTCACCAACCAGACTCAATTTTGCTAAATTGTTAAATCTAAATGGCTACAATTGAAATTCATGTGGTCATTTTCTTAATAGGAATTGTAACTACTTCCTTCCATGCCTTCAACTCTATTTAAGAAACCAAGTTGGGCCATTCATTCAGCAATTTGCAGCAGCCAAGATAACCTTTCAGCAGCCCAACTTCCAACAATGCCTAGTCCACCAAAAAATTCCATGAAGAATACAACAACATTACTAGTCACATACTTTTCAATTAATCGAAATATATAAAAATAGGCTCCAAACGATAGAAATTTGGGAGTTGTAGCTTCAGATTATCTTTCTCTCTTGTTGTTTGTTGAAGTTCTGTGTTGAATTCGTTACTGGCTCTTCGTTCTAGTGTCGCTGCCTGGAAAAAGGTCATACCTCCTCTTCTGCTTGCGTTTTCATTTCGATTATGAATATTGTTTGATGAACCTGTCTCTGTTGGATTCTTTTTGGATTCATTCTTACTTCGATGGTTTATGAATTACCATGGCTTATTGCCTATATGGTTGGAATTCCGCAAAGAACATTGTGATATTCATACCTTTTCTCGGTTAGATGTTTGAGTCAGATTATAGTTGTTTGAGCCTAACTTCATGTTGTTTCGCATTACATGTTATTATTGCCTTGATTCTTATGCATAATGTGTTTTCAAGCATCTACAAAGTTGTCTCGATATCACCTGTTGGGAGTTAGAGTCATTTATTCGTTTATGATTCTCTAAAATGGGTTGAGTCTTTTTCTCGTTCAAAAAAATTTGGGTACTCATGTGGTTTAGACTTTGAATGTGCTTACTGTAGCTCTATCCCCTCGTTGTTTGTTTGTACACTAGGCTGTCTTCTCACTCATTTTGAATTCTCATATGCTAGCTTAATCTCGTAGAATCTATCTTTGTTTCTCGTATAATTTGGGTGTTGTCTGCACCTTTTGTATTTCAGTTAAAAATGTCGTGTTTGCAACTCACTATTGAGGTTGTTCTCAAAAATATTCCATAATCACATCTCATTGGGTTTGGTGCTTCTAATCTTTCTCTCTCGCTTGAATTTGGTCGTGTCTATTTCGAGTATTGTCATATGAATTTTGTCAACATGTTTTGAATCGATCTCGTGTTCATTTTATTGCTTCTAGTTTTGAATACCTCAAGTAAATGGCTGTTGAGATTATCCATATGCCTGTTTGTGAAATATGGAATTTCTTTTTGAATCTTTAGTATGTTCCGAAAATTGAATCAATCCTTCTTTGAACTCACTGGTTGCAGAGAGTACGGTTCCTTTATGTTGTTAAGCTTGGACTTTTTTGTTGTCGTGTTGTTATAAAAATCAGCCATAAAATGTTCTTCATGTTAATCTTGGGCTAGGATAGTTCCAAACAATAGTCTCTGATTTAATTTGCTAGATATATTTTGAAAATGCTCTGATACCAATTTGTTGGGTTTTATTTGCCCTAAATTTCTTACCATAAATAAGTTTTCCTTTTAGGAAAATGTTTTGAATTGACTAATCCTTTTCTTGTAGGAAAAGGTTTAGGACTCTATAAATAGAGGCTTGTTCCTTCTAACTTAATCAGCATTCACAATGTAGTCTTAAGGGCTTTGAGAGTTTTGATTAGGGAGAGAATTTATGGGTCACAAGTTTGATAGGTTATCACTTGTGTGAACCTCCCATGTATTCTGAGTGAATTGGTTGAGGTTGTTTCTCTCTGTATTTTGTACTCTCATATTTATAGTGGATTGCTCATCTCCTTTGTGGACGTAGGTCGATTGACCGAACCACGTTAAATCTTTGTGTCTTTTGGTATATTTCTCATTGTCTTCTTACTCGTGGTCTTTCGAGGTTTGCTTTGCTAGCTTCCGCATTTACATCTGCTTATTTTCGATCCTAACAAGTGGTATCAGAGCCAGATTCAATGACGGAGTCAGGTTCAGTGGTTCGATGATCGATGATTGAACCAGGTTAGAAAGAGGTGTTCATCTTGACGGGTGTAGTTCTAGCCGCAACCTTTTTGACAGTATTGAAGATTTTTGTTGGAGAAATTGTTTCAGAGAGGCTCTCTGTGTTGAGACATAAATTTTTCAAAGGAGATTATGGAGAGGAGAAGCAAGTTGTTGAAGATTAAGTGAAGAAGGTGGACAAATTTATTTTGTCAGAAATTCAGGCCAAGGGGGAGATTTGTTGGGTTTTATTTGCCCTAAATTTCTTACCATAAATAAGTTTTCCTTTTAGGAAAATGTTTTGAATTGACTAATCCTTTTCTTGTAGGAAAAGGTTTAGGACTCTATAAATAGAGGCTTGTTCCTTCTAACTTAATCATCCTTCACAATGTAGTCTTAAGGGCTTTGAGAGTTTTGGTTAGGGAGAGAATTTATGGGTCACAAGTTTGATAGGTTATCACTTGTGTGAACCTCCCATGTATTCTGAGTGAATTGGTTGAGGTTGTTTCTCTCTGTATTTTGTACTCTCATATTTATAGTGGATTGCTCATCTCCTTTGTGGACGTAGGTCGATTGACCGAACCACGTTAAATCTTTGTGTCTTTTGGTATATTTCTCGTTGTCTTCTTACTCGTGGTCTTTCGAGGTTTGCTTTGCTAGCTTCCGCATTTACATCTGCTTATTTTCGATCCTAACAAGTGTTGGGTTATGGGTCTTTTTCCCTTCCTATGTGGATAAATAAAAGCCCAATTTGGACCAACCCATTTTTGCCCATAAGCCCATTCTTATGAGGCAAATATAAGCCTATTTTAGGTCTTAATTTCAGACACACAAGAGAGTTTTTCGGCAGCCAAAAGAGAGAAAAAGAGAGAAATTCGCAGTCAAAATTCAGCCCTAACATCCAACTTCAAATTGCGATTCCCGCTTCGTTTCTTATCCGATTGAGCTGATTTTTTGACAGCATATTGTATTCATCTCAATCTTTGATTAGGAACTGACAGAGTTGGATTTGGTGGTCTGCAGCTTCAGTTTTGCTGTCGTGAACAGTAGTTGCGAAATTGGTGATTTTGCTCCTTTTAATTCTCTAGATTTGGTGCAATCTTATTTTGTTGTTGCTCGTTGTTTGGCACTTGTTTTTGTGGCCAATTTTGGAGAACAATATTGTAACTCTTGGTGATTATAGTGGAGCTTTTGGTCCCGTGGTTTTTTACTCTTCACATCGAAGGGTTTTCCACGTAAATCTTGGTGTCTTGTGTGATTGGTTTCATATTGTCTTGTTATATTTGTTTGGTTGAATTACTTGCTGCCTTACTATCATATTGCTTGTGGTTGTTTGTCTTCTCTTGGTTCAAATCGAAAAGGGAAAGTATAGACTTGGGTATTCTTCCGCTGTTATCCTGTCAGGCATTCTTGGTAGTGCCTTGTCTTTCCCAACAAAGTGGTATCAGAGCATTGGTTATTGTTGATTGTCGTTTTGAATGATGGAGGCAAATATGAGCAAAATGGTATGTTTAAATGGTAGTAACTATCATATTTGGAAAGGCAAGATGAAAGATCTTCTATTTGTCAAGAAGATGCATTTACCTGTGTTTGCTTCTAAAAAGCCTCAGTCTTTGAATGATGAAGAATGGGAATTTGAGCATCTGCAGGTTTGTGGCTATATTAGACAATGGGTTGAAGATAATGTTAGAAATCATATTGTGAATGAGACACATGCTAAAAGTTTGTGGGACAAGCTTGAGACACTTTATGCTTCGAAGACTGGCAACAACAAGTTGTTCCTATTGAAACAATTAATGAATATCAGGTATAAAGAGGGCACTCCTATTTCTGATCATATTAATGATTTTCAGGGTGTTCTTGACCAGCTGTCCGGAATGGGTGTAATGTTTGATGATGAGATACAAGGTCTTTGGCTTCTTAATACTCTGCCAGACTCTTGGGAAACTCTTCGAGTTTCTTTGACTAATTCTGCTCCCAGTGGTGTTGTAACCATGGAATATACTAAGAGTGGTGTCTTGAATGAAGAAATGAGAAGAAGATCTCAAGCCTCATCTTCTTCAGCTTCACACTCCGATGTTTTGGTTACTGAAGATAGGGGGAGAAACAAGTCCAGAGGTCAAAATGATAGAGGTAAAAGTAGAAGCAAGTCAAAGTCTAAATACAAGAATACTACATGTGACTATTGCCACAAGAATGGGCATATCATGAAATATTGTTACAAGCACAAGAGAGATATGAGACAACAAAAGA
Source organism: Solanum habrochaites (assembly GCA_027704765.1). Lineage (NCBI taxonomy): Eukaryota > Viridiplantae > Streptophyta > Magnoliopsida > Solanales > Solanaceae > Solanum > Solanum habrochaites. The sequence continues at coordinate 8,923,447 of JAKWJA010002498.1, read as the reverse complement.
GAGAAGGCGATAATGAAAATCGTGTTGCTGTTGTTGCTAATAATGATCTTCTTGTTTCTTGTGATGAAAATGCCATTTATCTTGTTCGTGATGAGTCTAGCTGGTTTGTGGATTCTGGTGCTACTTCTCATGTCACGCCAAAGAAGGAATTATTTTCTTCTTATACTCCAGGTAATTTTGGAACGTTGAAAATGGGCAATAATCATGAAGTTGATGTTATTGGCATTGGGACAGTTTGTTTGGAAAGTAACAATGGTTCCAAACTAGTTCTCAATAATGTCAAGCATGCTCCAGATGTTCGCTTGAATTTGATTTCTGTGGGATATCTTGACGATGAGGGTTATGTTAACACACTTGGTGTTGGCCAGTGGAAGCTTACTAGAGGTTTGATGGTTGTGGCCCGTGGTGACAAGTTGTCTAACTTGTATGTATTTCAGGGCTCCATATCCAGAGACTCAGTAAATTTGGTGGAGAATGATACTTCATCAGAGTTATGGCATAGAAGGCTGAGTCATATGAGCGAGAAGGGGATTGATAGTTTGGCTAAGAAAAATTTGCTTTCTGGAGTGAAACAAGCAAAGTTGAAGAAATGTGTTCATTGCTTAGCCGGTAAACAGAAAAGAGTTTCTTTTCAGAGTCATCCGCCTTCAAGAAAGCTTGATTTGCTGGAGTTGGTACATTCTGATTTGTGTGGTCCTTTTAAGGTAAGATCTCATGGTGGTGCACTTTACTTTGTGACTTTTATTGATGATCATTCTCGCAAACTCTGGGTATTTCCTTTGAAGTCCAAGGATCAAGTACTTGATGTGTTCAAGAGTTTTCAGGCCTTGGTTGAAAGACAAACAGGGAAGACATTGAAATGCATCCGCTCAGATAATGGTGGTGAATATATTGGTCCTTTTGATAGATATTGCAGAGAGCAGGGTATTAGGCATCAGAAAACTCCTCCAAAGACTCCTCAATTAAATGGTTTAGCAGAGAGGATGAACAGAACTCTAGTTGAGAGGGTTAGATGTATGCTTTCAGATGCTAAGCTGTCAGATTCCTTTTGGGCAGAAGCACTTAATACTGTTGCTTATGTTATAAATTTATCTCCTGCTGTTTCTTTAGATGGTGATGTCCCTGACAGAGTTTGGACTGGTAAGAATGTTTCTTATGATCATCTTAGAGTCTTTGGGTGTAAAGCCTTTGTACATGTTCCTAAGGATGAAAGGTCAAAGTTGGATGTTAAAACAAGGCAGTGTATCTTCATTGGTTATGGTCAAGATGAATTTGGCTATCGTTTCTATGATCCTGTTGAGAAGAAACTTGTTAGAAGCCGTGATGTTGTTCTTTGAAGACCAAACAATTGAAGATTTTGACAAAGCTGACAAGGCTGATTTTCAGAGTAGTGAGAGCTTAGTTGATGTTGATCCAGTTCCTTTGACTATTGCACCGGAAGAAAATCTTCATAATAATGAAAATCAAGTTGATAATGAAGATGGTGATCATGTTCAGAATGACCGGCATGATGTTGTTGATGCTCCAGTGCAAGATGATGTGGTTGTCCAACAACCAATTATAGATGCTCCAGAGAGTTCTCTCAGACGATCTAGTAGAGAGAGAATTCCTTCATCTCGTTATTCTCCCAATGAGTATGTACTCTTGACTGATGGGGGAGAACCTGAGAGTCTTGATGAGGCCATGGAAAGTGAAGAAAAAGAAAGGTGGTTTGATGCTATGGAAGATGAGATTAAATCTTTGCATGATAATCATACCTTTGATTTGGTTAAGTTACCTAAAGACAGAAAAACTTTGAAAAACAGGTGGGTTTTTCGGGTGAAACATGAAGATGGTAATCCAGTTCCACGGTACAAAGCTAGATTAGTTGTCAAGGGATTTAATCAGAAAAAGGGAGTTGATTTTGATGAGATATTCTCTCCAGTTGTGAAGATGTCATCCATTCGTGTGGTTCTAGGCTTGGCTGCAAGTCTAGATTTAGAGATTGAGCAAATGGATGTTAAAACTGCTTTCCTCCATGGTGACTTAGATGAAGAAATTTATATGGAACAACCGGAAGGTTTTGAAGTCAAGGGTAAAGAGAATTATGTTTGCAAATTGAAGAAGAGCTTGTATGGTTTGAAACAAGCTCCCAGGCAGTGGTACAGGAAGTTTGGTTCTTTTATGAGTCAGCAGGGCTTCAAGAAGACTTCTTCAGACCATTGTGTTTTTGTGCAAAAGTTCTCTGATGGTGACTTTATTATTGTGTTGCTTTATGTTGATGACATGCTTGTTGTTGGTCATAATACTTGCAGGATTCAAAAGTTGAAGCAAGAGTTGAGTAAGTCTTTTGCGATGAAAGACTTAGGAACAGCAAGGCAGATTCTTGGCATGCAGATTGTCCGTGATAGAAAGGCCAAGAAATTGGTATTATCACAAGAGAAGTACATTCAGAAAGTACTTCGCAGATTCAGCATGGACAAAGCTAAGGTTGTCAGTACGCCTTTAGCTATGCACTTCAAATTGAGCACGAAACAGTGTCCTTCTAGTGATGATGAGAAGGAAGATATGAAGAAAGTTCCTTATGCTTCAGCTGTTGGTAGTTTGATGTATGCGATGGTTTGTACAAGATCGGATATTGCTCACGCTGTTGGAGTTGTTAGCCGTTTTCTTTCTAATCCGGGAAGAGAACATTGGAATGCTGTGAAGTGGGTTATGAGATATCTCTGTGGCACTTCTAGTCTGAGTTTGTGTTTTGGTACAGGGAAGCCTATTCTTTGTGGTTATACTGATTCAGACATGGCTGGTGATGTTGATACTCGCAAGTCTACTTCAGGGTACTTGGTTACTTTTGCAGGGGGAGCTGTGTCTTGGCAATCTAGGTTGCAAAAATGTGTTGCTCTATCTACTACAGAAGCTGAGCTTATTGCTGTTGTTGAAGCTTGTAAAGAATTGCTTTGGATGAAGAGATTCTTGGGGGAACTTGGTTGTGCTCAAGAGAGGTATGTGCTTTATTGTGACAGTCAAAGTGCTATACATCTTGGCAAGAATTCTACGTTCCATGGTCGGTCTAAACACATTGATGTGAGATACCATTGGATTCGAGATGTGTTGGATTCTAAGTTGCTTGAGCTTGAAAAGATTCATACAAATGACAATGGTTCCGATATGATGACTAAAGCTTTGCCAAGAGGAAAGTTTGAATATTGTTGCATGGTCGCCGGGATGGCGGTCTCCTCCACATAGTCGTGAGGGGGAGAATTGTTGGGTTATGGGTCTTTTTCCCTTCCTATGTGGATAAATAAAAGCCCAATTTGGACCAACCCATTTTTGCCCATAAGCCCATTCTTATGAGGCAAATATAAGCCTATTTTAGGTCTTAATTTCAGACACACAAGAGAGTTTTTCGGCAGCCAAAAGAGAGAAAAAGAGAGAAATTCGCAGTCAAAATTCAGCCCTAACATCCAACTTCAAATTGCGATTCCCGCTTCGTTTCTTATCCGATTGAGCTGATTTTTGGACAGCATATTGTATTCATCTCAATATTTGATTAGGAACTGACAGAGTTGGATTTGGTGGTCTGCAGCTTCAGTTTTGCTGTCGTGAACAGTAGTTGCGAAATTTGGTGATTTTGCTCCTTTTAATTCTCTAGATTTGGTGCAATCTTATTTTGTTGTTGCTCGTTGTTTGGCACTTGTTTTTGTGGCCAATTTTGGAGAACAATATTGTAACTCTTGGTGATTATAGTGGAGCTTTTGGTCCCGTGGTTTTTTACTCTTCACATCGAAGGGTTTTCCACGTAAATCTTGGTGTCTTGTGTGATTGGTTTCATATTGTCTTGTTATATTTGTTTGGTTGAATTACTTGCTGCCTTACTATCATATTGCTTGTGGTTGTTTGTCTTCTCTTGGTTCAAATCGAAAAGGGAAAGTATAGACTTGGGTATTCTTCCGCTGTTATCCTGTCAGGCATTCTTGGTAGTGCCTTGTCTTTCCCAACACCTTTATGTTGTTAAGCTTGGACTTTTTTGTTGTCGTGTTGTTATAAAAATCAGCCATAAAATGTTCTTCATGTTAATCTTGGGCTAGGATAGTTCCAAACAATAGTCTCTGATTTAATTTGCTAGATATAGTTTCATCTCTTGTTATACCGATATTTTGAAAATTTTGAAGTATGTCTACCCCTTCTCTTATCCCTTGTATTTAAAGTTGTAGAGATGTTAAGATTTCATTCCTATTCATGCCTAGAAACTCCGCAAAATTTGTCATACTTTGTTAATTTTCTTTACTGGTTTGTTAATTTTTAAAAAAGAAGGCTTAGTTTTATTCCATTATTTTATGGGAAAATTACGCGGTTAAGTAAATTTATACTGCTTAATAACTTATCATAGCTATAGTTTTCTACAATTACCAGTCGTGACTAACATTATACATTAATTATGTGGGATGACTTCGAGTTTATATAATTACTCACGTTTGTATATGTATAATTCACCAAAATAGACAAATGCATATGTGTAATATACAATTATGTAACTGATATACATATACAACTCACTTCTCTCCCACTCCTTGCACTCTCTAGATCGCCTCTCTCTCTCTCTCCCAATCTCGCTTGCCATATATAAAAATGCATAGGTATAATATACAATTATTCTAACCGATATACATACACAATTTATATCTCTCCCACTCTCTGTCCTCTTCCGCTTGCGTCTTGCCCGATCTCACTAGCCTGTCACGACCCAAAACGAGCCGCGAGTGACACCTACTTTTACTCTCCTATGTGAGCGAACCAACCAATCTAATCCCAACATTTCAACCATAATAAATAGAAAATAAATGCGAAGACTTAAAACTCATTAACGAAATCAATTAAATAACTTCTAAAATTTATCAATTACTATTCCCAAAACCTGGAAGTCATCATCACAAGAACATCTATCCTCAAATTACTAAATCTAAGAGTATCTAAGAAACTAAAATAAGTAAAAGAGATGGTCCATGTCCGAACTTCAAGACATCAAGACGCGAAGGGAAGAATCCAGTCCGAGCTAAGAACAATAGCTCACCCTGAAATCTGATTATGCTGAGGTCTGGCTAGAGTTGCGGTTGAGTCGAAGTCGATGACACGTTTGCTACACTCCACAAATAACAAGAAAGAAACATACAAGTAGGGGTCAGTACAAAACACAAGTACTGAGTAGGTATCATCGGCCAACTCAAAATAGAAAGCAATATATATCAGATAATAACATAAAATCGACTACCATACTCAACAAATAACAACAACAAGTACCATAACCATTGGCCACCACCCAAGCACAACTATGAGGACTCATGCCTCCACACCATACTCATTTGGGAAAATAGGTTCTTTAAATCTGAGTATATTAACATGCTTCAAGATTCATTCTTTTTACTATCCTAGTGTCGGAACGTGACACTCCGATCCTCTACTATGCTGGTGTCGGAACGTGACACCCGATCCATTACTACTATCTTGGTGTCGGAACGTGACACCCGATCCATTACTACTATCCTGGTGTCGGAACGTGACACCCGATCAATTACTACTATCCTAGTGTCGGAACGTGACACCCGATCCATTACTACTATCCTGGTGTCGGAACGTGGCACCCGATCCAATACTACTATCCTGGTGTCCGAACGTGACACCCGATCCACTAACCTCATTCTTTTAGTTCATGAAGCCTTCTAATTTTATACCAAGGCATCATCATTAACAAAGAGGGTTTAGGTTAAGATTCATAGCCTCGTCTTTCCAACCTATTACAATTACAAAATCACATCATGCAAGCATACAATTAAGCATATAGAAGATTTTACAATACTACCCAATACATATCATTCGCTATTAAGAGTTTACTATGAAATAACATAAACCATAACCTACCTCCACCGAAGAATCGTGATCGATTAATCTACTTCTCCAAATCCTTGTTGTCTCTTCGTTCTTCTCTCTCTCTCGTTCGTTCTCTCTTCTTTTTCTCCCTGTTCTTTCTATTTTTCTTATTCAAAACCCTTTTTCTTTTACCCTAATTGTCATATAATTAAGTATAAAAGATGATAAAAATAACCCACTTTTTATTTAAAGGTTATCTCCTTTAACCCCCACGAAATTGAATTATTAACATTAATTCACTAACTTTATAATTATAAGCATGAATATTCCAAAACGCCCCTTAAAAACTTTTAACAGAAATTCGACCCAGCCAGGGTTACGCAGCCTGTGACGGTCCGTCCTGCTGAGTCGTCACAGAGTTCAGAAACTCAATTTTGTGGAAAGATTTGTGACGGTCCGTCGTACTAACGACGGTCCGTCCTGCCATTCCGTCGTGACGTTGAGAGAGTCGATTCTCAGCACTCAAAAATTCAGAATCTAACTGTTTTGGAATGAGACACCCTCGACGGTCCGTCGCGCCCGTGACGGTCCGTCGTGGGATCCGTCGACCCAGATAGTTATTACCAGAAATAAAATTTACTGCTCAAAACGACTAACAGGTCGTTACATAGCCTCTCTCCACCCTCTCCCAATCTAGCACGCCTCTCTCCTCCCTCTCCAAATCTTGCTTGTCAAATATCCAAATACATATGTATAATATACAATTATCTACTCAATGTATATATATGATTCAAATATCTCCCACTCTTTGCCCTCTATAGCTCGCCTCTCTCTCTCTCTCTCCTGTCTCGCTCTCATCTCTCCTCTCTAAATTATGTAGCTACGAATTGAAATTATCAAACAATACCTATGGACAGTAATTACATTTTTTTGAGTGTCTACATTTGAAATTTTTTCTTAGTTCATAGATTTGCTGCTGACTTTTCTTAGTTGTTGTGGATTTTAAAAAAAAAAGTTAAAACAGTTGCTTAATTGGTCATTATCTTATGATTAGCATGACTTGTATTTTAGCATCTTCAGAATGTGTACTACTTTACCTAAATCTATGTTGTAATATCAATAAAGTTAGTTACTATGTGTCAGTTCAGAAGTTGTCGTGATAATTTATCTTATGTACACTATCACTTTCATTATTTTGGGTTCTAACTCTTACCCTCATTTTATATGTCGGTGAATTCTGCCCCGAGTCTATTTTGGACTCACACCTCCTATCCTTGCATCTCCTTGTTGGGTCGACGGCCCCATTTTAACTCTTATTTTGTCAACCAAAATAACGAAACAAGTTCAAATTAGAAAATAGGGAAGGAAATTGAAACTGAAGTGGCCGGAAGGACCAAAACAACTTCAATTATCAATTATCAAACACACCATGGAATTATTGATATACAGGTCAAAAAAAAAATACAGGTGTTGGAAGTTGAAGTGGGTTGCATACATCGTATACAGCCCAATATATATATATATATATATATATATATATATATATATATATATATATATATATATATATTAATTGGCTAAAATAAGCCTATATACGAGACTATACACGCATTGTATATGCAGATTTTCTGGTCCAGGCCAAAATGGGCCAAAAGGCCCACCAAATTTGAGAATTGGGCAAAGGCCCATATTCTAACTTTCGTATTTTACTCTTACTCATTTTTGGGAAATTTATCAAACTAGTCAAAATCCCTAACATAATAAACAAAAATATCCACACTTAAACATAATTACTAAAGATGTCATAATGTTATTGTTTTAGAAAATATAATGTGTCCTAATATAATTATAATTATTTTATTATCCTAGTGTAATTATTTTCCAAAAAAAACCCCAAAATCAGGCCAATATAACTCCGATCGAGTTAAAAGTAAAAAACTTAAAATGAAAAAACACCCCACAACTCTATTTCCTCTCTCTATATTCTTTTACCCCAAATCTTTCTACTCTCTCTTCTGTTTCGAGCATTGTTATCTTCCACGAAAATCCTTACAAATTAATCCACTTTAAAAGAAATTTCTACCGGCATAAAAAAGATTGTATCCAAAAGAAGAATTATTAGCTCCATTATATAATTGTGTAAGACATAAAATGATATTTAAATTTGTCCCGAATTTTCAATGAGACTATAATATTTGTGGGCGTCCTATTTACCCCATGAAACTATTTCAATCACAATAAATAAACACTTTTGACCCATTTTAACGATGAGTGTGTTCTCACATTTAATATGTGCGCGGAGGAGTAAAAATACAGCCCCAAACCAGTGTAAAACTGCCATGTGACATTGACAATTTGGATTTTCTTCTTTCTTACAAGACCCACTTTCCTTATTTTCCGAAACCTCCATTTTGATAGATGTTGAAAAACTTTCGATTTACAACAACAACAAAAAAATCTCCATCCTCAAAGAAATTATCATCTAGATTTACTAGCTTCAATTTCATGCTTGTCTTTTATTTAAAAGTAATGAAATCAACTAATTTGTAAATCTTGAAAGTGCAATTGCAAAAAAATTTCAAAACTAAATCAGTGAAGATTCATTCAAACTTAAATTAATCCTAAACTAACAGTAGATACATACATATGAATAATAGACACACAAGAAGAAAATAACAACAAAACACTATAAACTACAAAGATGACCTTATAAAAAAATCACTACTCTATAAAAAGAATATTTTTAAACCATAATTTGCATTAAATTCAAGAAACAATTAACAGAGCCCCCAGTTCTTCTTTTTGACTCCATAATTCAAGAAATTATCCCCGCAAAACAAATCTATTGTGACAATTGAAATGCTTTAGGGTTTTGATCATCAAAGAGAGAGAGTGAAGTGAAAATCTAAAATGGGTTTAGGGTTAAATGGAGTGGGTGATAATTAAAATGTGAACGAGTCAAGATTTTAACCAATTTTTACTAAATAGATTGAAAAAACGTAATTATATTATTAATTACGGTGAGATTCAAGCTCAAGTAGTGAGAATGCAGATTGTGTCAGAAGTGTGTCATGTTAGTGTTCTTCTATAAATATTCAGAATATGTTGTTTAGTTGTAATGTAAACTTTTAATCTTCAATTGCTTCAACTTTGAGTAGGTGCCATCATGATTTGAGGTTTTTGTGACAACATATGCATACAACAACTATACTCACATCTGATTGCGAATAAGTCGAGATTGATTAAATATATCTCAAACATATGTATGCATATCAAAGAGAAATAATGTCTAAGTTCACTTTGAAATACATTAACTTCAGATCCTTTAAAGTAAAGTGACTTTTAAATGGATTTTCTTATCAAACCGCTACCACAACTTAAGTGTTCATTATTAAAGATGAAGTGGCAGAAATATCTTGATGAATGCAACACACGATTAATTCTAATTCGATCTTGAATATGGTTTATAAAATTTTAATTTTTTGTGCTAGTGCATTTAGTATTTATTGAACGAACCAAATTGAAATATAAGTTTAGGTTCTGAATAAAAATAAATACTACCTTTTGTCCATTATACGTACATATATTCTTAAGTTTGATATAACTATTATGATCCATGTAATTTATTTTATAATTTTAATCTATTAAAAGGTAAGACTCTATGATGAATCAAAATATTTCTAATGAATTTAATAATTATAAATAACATTTGTAAAATAATAATTTATTGATAAAACCATATCTTGGTCTTGAGATAAAAGATTTCCTGTTATGATTGCTCATAAGTTGTCACATGAAAATTTTGTAGGTGGATTAAACATATATTTGTCACTACAATTAATTTAAGCGTAAAGATAACAATTAAATAATCAAACGATTTTTTTTTTAGAAAGTTTGACTTAATTTATTACTGTCAGTAATTCAAATATGGAGAGTTAGCTAAGATATAGTAGTTGATTTTGGAGTTGGATCATAGAGTGGAATTACAAGATTTTAATAAAATATCTTGTATTTTATTGTGATATGATAATTCAGTCATTTGATATTAATATAAGAATTGAAAGCCTTAAAAAATTAATTTGTGATCCCTATTATGCATGCTTTTATTAATATATTTTTGCTAAAGGTAAAGTGTTTGATAAATTATGAAGTATATTACAATTACTGATCTTCTAAAAAGAATCTAGAAGCATTTTGTCTATTGAAGGATAGGTTTAATGTTGGGTCTCGTATTGACATTCAGGGAACACTGTTTTGCAGCCCAAATTTGATACCCTATCATACTAAATTGAAGTATTCTTAGAAGGCTAAGTTTACTAAACAATTACCAGCATTCCATCATTCGTAGAGCATGAATTTTATTAGTTTTAACATGCATTTTCGACAGCCTATCAAACCCTACGTAAGGGACACAATCATGCAAACACACACTATTTTTTTTAACAATACACCCCATCCCATTCAATTTCAAACCCATCTTGCTCATACCACCTTCTTTATTTAAAATTCAACAACTTGCTTCTCCTTTCCATAATATTCTTTGCAAAAATTTTGTCTCAACACAGAGAATCTCTCTGAAACAATTTCTCCACAAAAATCTTCATTACTGTCAAAAAAGGTTGTGGCTAGAATGACACCCGCCAAGATAAACACTTCTTCTAACATGGTTCAATCATTGATTATTGAATCATTTAACTTGACTCCATTATTGAATCTGTCTCTAATACCACTCGTTAGGATCGTAAATAAGCAAGTATAAACGCGGAAGTTAGAAAACGAACCTTGAAAGACCACGAGTAAGAGGACAAAAAAGAAATACACCGAAAGACACAAAGATTTAACGTGGTTCAGTTAATCGACCTACCTCCACAAAGGAGATGAACAATCAACTATAAATATGAGAGTACAAAATACAGAGAGAAACACCCTCAACCAATTCACTCGGAATATATGAGAGGTTCATACAGGTGATAACGTATCAAGCTTGTGACCCATAAATTTCTCCCCTAACCAAAACTTTCAAATTCTTAAGACTACATTATGAATGCTGATTAAGTTAAAATGAACATTCCTCTATTTATAGAGTCCTAAATATTTTCCTACAGGAAATTGATTAGTCAATCCAAAACCTTTTCCTAAAAGGAATACCTAGTTATGGTAAGAAATTTAGGAAAAATAAATCCTAACAAATCTCCCCCTTGGCCTGAATTTCTGATAAAATAAATTTATCCACCTTCTTTATCTAATCTTAAACAACTTGCTTCGCATCTCCATAATTTCATTTGCAAAATTTATATATCAACATAGAGAATCTTTCTAAAGAAATTTCTCCACAAAAATCTTCATTACTGTCAAAAAAAGTTTCAACTAGAACTATACCCGCCAAGATAAACACCTCTTATAACCTGGTTCAATCTTCGATTATTGAATCACTAAACCTGACGCCATCATTAAATCTAGCTATGATACCACTTGTTAGAACCAAAAATAAGCAGGTGTAAACGCGAAATCTAGCAAAGCGGACCTTGAAATATCACGAGTAAGAAGACAAACGAGAAATACACCGAAAGGCACAGATTTAACGTGGTTCGGTCAATCGACCTACGTCCACAAAGAAGATGAGCAATCCACTATAAATATGAGATTACAAAATACAGAGAGAAACAACCTCAACCAATTCACTCGGAATACATGAGAGGTTCACACAAGTGATAACGTATCAAGCTTGTGACCCATAAATTCTCCCCCTAATCAAAACTCTCAAAGACATTAAGACTACATTGTGAATGTTGATTAAGTTACAAGGAACATTCCTCTATTTATAAAGTCCTAAACCTTTTCCTACAAGAAAAGGATTACTAAATCCAAAATCTTTTCCTAAAAGAAAAACCTATTTATGGTAAGAAATTTAGGGCAAATAAAATCTAACACACAAGTGTTGATTAGAAAGTCAATCAAGAAGTAGTAGAAGGTTGCAACCTTGAATTCTTGTGGATTACGTGATTTCTGCAGAAGCTTCAGCATGTAGTGTTCTTATATAAATGTTCAGATTATGTCATTTACTTGTAACGTAAAATTGTGATCTTGAATATTTCTTCCGTTCTACGTAGGTATAATCATGACTCGAGGTTTTGAATGCATATAACAACAATACTTACATCTCAATGAAAATAAGTCTGAGATTGAGTAAATATATCACAAACTTATTTATGCATATGCAAAGAGAAATAAAGTATAAGTTCACTTTGAAATACATTAACTCTAGATCATATTAGAAAAATGTAAATTTTAAATGGATTTTCCTATCAAACAACTTTCACAAATATGAGATTGTGATTAAAAAAAACCGGCCAGACATTAGTGTTTTCAAATAGAGATTCTTTTGTTCATAATGGTAATTGATAGCGAATTAGGAATGAAATTTCAAATCAATAAATTTCAAATCACGAATGTTCCAGAGTATCAATGACTAAATTCTAATAAGTTAGTAACTGTGATAACAAAAAAAAATTGACCAAAAATTAGTATTGTTAAAATAGTGATTATTTTATTCATAATTGCAATTGATAGCCTAGTAATGAAATTTCAAACTAATGAACTTCACATCATAACTGTTCATGAGTATCGATAATTAGAATTTACTAAGTTAATCAATAATAACCTTTTAATGCTCAATGGGGAAAGAGGGGATGTTTCTCATTTCATATTTTCTTTTTGAGATTGGAGAGAATTTTGTTTCTATTCGAAATCATTATATCGTGAAAGAGTGCTGACTACTCAAATTTGGTTCAAGAAAACTATCTGATGCACCATAGCCCAAACATCTATGGAAATTATATTTTTTTCTACAAGTTTTTTAATATATTCTTAAGTTTGCATAATGTACCTTTTATTTACCCTCTTTCCATCTTATGAATTTTAGACTAAATGGAATTCCCAAAACATAGAGAAATAAAATGTCAAATTAAAGTACATTCATAATTAAATTCAAAACATAAACATCTAACTAATGAAAAATGAGATTACGACTGCATATTTATATGTACAAATTGTTGGGTTTTATTTGCCCTAAATTTCTTACCATAAATAGGTTTTCCTTTTAGGAAAAAGTTTTGGATTGACTAATCTTTTTTCTTGTAGAAAAAGGTTAAGGACTCTATAAATAGAGAAATGTTCCTTCTAACTTAATCAACATTCACAATTTAGTCTTAAAGGCTTTGAGAGTTTTGTTAGGGGGAGAATTTATGGGTCACAAGCTTGATATATTACCACTTGTGTGAACCTCCCATGTATTTTGAGTGAATTTTGTTGAGATTGTTTCCCTTTGAATTTTGTACTCTCATACTTATAGTGAATTGCTCATCTCCTTTGTGGACGTAGGTCGATTGACTGAACCACGTTAAATCTTTGTGTCTTTTGGTATTTCTCGTTGTCTTCTTACTCATGTTCTTTTGAGGTCTGCATTGCTAGCTTCCGCATTCACACCTGCTTATTTACGATCCTAACAAGTGGCATCAGAGCCAGATTCAATGATGGAGTCAGGTTTAGTGGTTCGATAATCGATGATTGAACCAGGTTAGAAGAAGGTGTTCATCTTGACGGGTGTAGTTCTAGCCACAACCTTTTTGATAGTAATGAAGATTTTGTTGGATAAATTGTTTCAAAGAGGTTCTCTGTGTTGAAACATATATTTTAGCAAGTTGTTGAAGATTAAGTGAAGAAGGTGGACAAATTTATTTTGTCAGAAATTAAGGCCAAGGGGGAGATTTTTTGGATTTTATTTGCCCTAAATTTCTTACAATAAATAGGTTTTCCTTTTAGGAAAATGTTTTGGATTGAATAATCCTTTTTCTTGTAAGAAAAGGCTTAGAACTCTATGAATAGACGAGTGTTTCTTCTAACTTAATCTGCATGTACAATGTAGTCTTAAGGGCTTTGTGAGTTTTTGTTAGGGGGAGAATTTATGGGTCACAAGTTTCATACGTTATCACTTGTGTGAACCTCCCATGTATTTCGAGTGAATTGGTTGAGGTTATTTCCCTCTATATTTTATACTCTAATATTTATAGTGGATTGCTCATCTCCTTTGTGGACGTAGGTCGATTGACCGAACCACGTTAAATCTTTGTGTCTATTGGTGTATTTGTCGTTGTGTTTTATACTTGTGATCTTTTAAGGTTTGCTTTGCTAGCTTCCGCATTTACACCTGCTTATTTTTTATCCTAAGTTTGTTGGGCTATTGCCCACGTTACAGCCAAAGGCCCATGGCCTAATCCTACTTGAAAAAGGATTAAATTTATTCTCTTTATTTGGTTTCCAATTCTATTAGGAAAAAGATTGGAATTATAATCCTATTTGTAGTTGGTTTTTGCTTTGTAAGGAAAAGCACAACTCTATAAATAGAGGATGGTCTTGAGAGAATAATTAATTCCTCATTGGTATTGTCTTTGAAAGACATTAGAATATAAGAGAGGTTTTTTGAGAGAACTTTCAACAAGAAAAAAAAGAGAAAGAAAAGGTTATGTTGCTACAGTCTTTTTCTCCGACAAACAACGTTAAGATTGTGTTTTCCGATTAACTAACTTTTAAATCGGGCTGAAATTTGGACTTAGTGTTTCTGTAATCTTGGTGGTTGATTTAAACGGTGGAGGTCAGATTCGGAGGTCACCAAGATCCTGTTTTAGGTCCCGAACAGAAGCTGGGTTTGGGTGGTGTTTCTTTCTATTTATCTTTTATTGGTGTAGTTATTGTTTGTTCTCTTTTGGCACTTGTTGTGTAGCCGTTAGAAAAATATTTTTAACTCTCTTATTGGTATTGTGAATCAATTCATATCTTGTCGATCATGTGGTTGTTACCTTCGATTTGAAGTGTTTTTCCATGTTAAACTTGGTGTTCTATATTGTTAGATTTTCGATTTCATCTTTTCATCACAAAAATTGGTATCAAAGCTAAGATTATCTATATGGAGGGGAAAATGAGAAAGATGGTATGTATAAACGGAAGAAACTACAACATATGGAAAAGCAAGATGAAAGATCTATTGTTCGTGAAGAAGATGCATCTTCCGGTTTTTCTGTTCATAAACCCGAGAATGTGATCGATGAAAATTGGGAATTTAAGCACCAACAAGTATGTGGATATATAAGACAATGGGTTGAAGATAATGTTCGCAACCATATTGTGAATGAGACACTTGCTAGAACATTATGGGAAAAGTTTGAGACGCTTTACGCTTCACAAATTGAAAATACATATGCAGTTCTATTCTTGATCATATAAATGATTTTCAGGGTATTCTTGATCAGATATGAGGAATGGGTGTGAATTTTGATGATGAAATACACGGACTTTGTCTTCTTAATACTCTACCGGATTCTTGGGAAACTCTTCGTGTTTCTTTAACAAATTCTGCCACTGGTGGAAAGGTGACTATGAAATATGCAAAGAGTGGTTTGTTGAATGAAGAGGTTTGAAGAAAATCTCAAAACATATCTTCACATTCAGATGTTTTATATGCATAAGATCGAGGGAGACATAAGACAAGAGATTGGAGGAGTAGAGGTAAAAGTAGAAGCAAGTCAAAATTCAAGAATCCAAATATTATTTGTTATCATTGTGGAAATAAATGACATATTAAAAGATTTTGTAAACAATTGAAGCAAGATCTTAAAGAAGGAAATAAGGAAGAAAACAACGAAAATAATGTTGTTACTATTGTCCAAGATGACCTTCTCTCCGCTTGTGATAAAAACGTCATAAATTTTGTATCTCAAGATAAAAGTTGGATAGTGATTCTGGAGCTGGAGTACATGTCACACCAAGAAAAGACTTCTTTTCATCTTATACTTCTGTTAACTCTGAGGTGCTAAAGATGGTAATGCTGGTGAGGTTAAGGTGTTTGGTGTTGGCACTGTTTGTTTGAAAACCAATATCGGTTCAATGTTGGTCCTTCAGAATGTCAAGCATGCTCCAGACATTCCCTTAAATTTGACTCTGTAGGACAACTAGATGATGATGGATATCATAATGACTTGTGCAATGGCTAATGGAAGCTCACTAAAGGCTCACTGATTTTAGCTCGAGGAAGAAAACGTTCAAATTTATACGTGACACAAGGATCGATTCTTGGTGACTCTATAAATTTGGTGGAAAGAGAGACTTTATCAAAATTATGGCACAAGAAGCTTAGTATTATGAGCGAGAGGGGGATCACCTATTTGGCTAAGAAGAATTTGCTTGCTGGTATGAAACAAGCAAAGGTGAAAAGATGTGTTCATTACTTAGCAGGAAAATAGAAAAAAGTTTCTTTTCACAGTCATCCTCCTTCAAGAAAGTCTGAGATATTGGATCTAGTACACTTAGATTTTTGTGATCCTTTCAAAGTGAAGTCAAAAGGTGGTGCACTTTACTTTGCTACTTTCATTGATGATCATTCTCGTAAAATTTGGGTATATCCTTTAAAACCCAAAGATCAAGTGCTTGATGTGTTTAAACACTTTCAAGCCTTATATTAGACAAAAATGGGAAAGAAATTAAAATGTATTTGCACTGATAATGGTGGTGAGTACATTGGTCCTTTTGATAACTACTGTAAATCGCAAAGAATTAGTCATCAGAAGACTTCTCAATGAAATGGTCTGGCAAAGAGGATGAACAGAACTTTAGTTGAGAGAGTTAGATGTGTGCTTTTAGAGGCAAAACTACCAAATTATTTTTGGGCTGAAGCACTTAACATTGTTGCTTATGTTATCAATTTGTCTCCTACTGTTGCTTTGGATGGTGATGTTCCAAACAGAGTTTGGTTTGAGAAGTATGTTTCTTATGATCACTTTAAAGTGTTTAGTTGTAAAGCTTGTGTGCATGTTCCAAAAGATGAGAGGTCGAAATTGGATGTTAAAACTAAGCAATGTATCTTCATTGGTTATGGTCAAGATGAGTTTGGATATCACTTTTATGATCCAGTTGATAAGAAACTCATTAGAAGTCGTGATGTTGTGTTCTTTGAATATCAAACTATTGAAGATATTGACAAAACTGAGAAACAAGATTCTCACACTAATGAGAGCGTAGATGTTGATCCAATTCCTATCATTGATACATCTTCTGCACATGAGGGAACCCAAGGTAATGATAGAGATAATGATGAGATTGTAGAACATACAATTGTTACTACTGATGATGTTTTGGTTGATAATCAACCAACTGATGTTGGGATGACCGCTCCGGATGCTCTAGAAAACTCTTGTAGAAGAAACACGTTATTCTCATGATGAGTATATTCTATTGACTAATATGGGAAAAGCTGAAGGTTGTGATGAAGTCTTGTTAGATACTCATAGACATAAGTGGAAAGAACTCATTGTAGACAATCATGAGTTTTGTAGAAGTGTGGCAGGCAGGAGGCCTTTGAAAAGTTCCTCCACTTGAAGTCCATTTGGCCCCTTGGGTGGACGGGGAGTTCGTTGGGCTATTGCCCATGTTCCAGCGAAAGCCCGATGACCTAATCCTACTTGAAAAAGGATTGGAAGTATTCTCTTTATTCGGTTTCCAATTCTATTAGGAAAATGATTGGAATTATAATTCTATTTGTAGTTGGTTTTGGCTTTGTAAGGAAAAGCACAACTCTATAAATAGAGGATGGTCTTGAGAGAATAATTAACTGCTCATTGGTATTGTCTTTAAAAGATATTAGAATATAAGAGAGGTTATTTGAGAGAGCTTTTATAAAGAGAAAAGAGAGAAAGAAAAGGGTTCTTTTGCTGCAGTCTTTTTCTCCGACAAACAACGTTCAGATTGTGTTTCCCGATTAACTAAGCATTGGATCGGGCTTCAATTTGAACTGAGTGTTCCTGATATCTTGGTGGTTGATTTGAATGGTGGAGATGAAATTCGGAGTTCATAAAGATCCTGTTTTATGTTCCGAACAGAAGCTCGATTTGGGTGGTGTTTCTTTATATTTATCTTTTGTTGGTGTAGCTATTGTTTGTTCTCTTTTGGCACTTATTGTGTAGCCATTAGAAGAATATTTGTAACCCTATTATTGGTATAGTGAAGCAATTCGGATCTTCTCGATCCCGTGGTTGTTACCTTTCGGGTTGAAGTGTTTTTCCACGTTAAACTTGGTGTTCTTTATTGTTAGATTTTCGGTTTCATCTTTTCGTCACAACACAAATAAAATATAAAATTATTTTACTCAAATCATATATGTAAGTATACAGTAATAATACTCATATCTCAATCCCAAATAAATTAGTATCTGACTATTTATGTGACAAAAACTACGTATGCATAAGTAGAAAACTAAAATATAAATTCATTTAGAAATGCATTAGCTCCAGATCATGAGCATCTTAGATTTAATTCAAAGATTTTGTTGTGTAAACCCATCATGCATGTCCTTTTGGGAAGTTATATTGTACACATCATTGGTTAAACTTTTTGGATCTTCAATTTTCGCTTGAGGATTGATTTCTTCAAAGTACTCAAATTGTTCCTTGAATAAAAAGGCGTAAAAGTTTTCATTTTTCAAGCATTGATAATTATTCCAAAATCCATAATCGTATTCGAAATCCAACATCACTTGTTCAGCAGTTGCTTTCTTTCTAAAATTACTACATATCTTCGACGACAACACATCCACAACATTGTTTCTGGGTGAATTCATTAGATTTTGACGAAAGGGGAGTGAGGTTTTTGGCAGAAGAATACAACATATGTATTTCTATGCCTGAAAATTTCTATGGGTGACTTAAGAAAAAATTCTTTGTATTGTGTAACATCTATTTAGTGTGAGTATAAATAGTATAAGGATTACAAGAAGTGCAATAAATGAAATTCAGTTTAAGTCAAAACTCTTAGAATATTGAGAAATAAAAATCTTTGTATTTATTATACTTGGGGCAAGTGTAAAACAAGTGTTGATCATAAATTTGTCTATTTATGTATTCATCTATTCTATGAATATGTGAGTTAATTTACATGTTTACTACTGAATTCCACTTTTTACTTTTTATCCATTCTTAAATTATTCTTAAAAATCTAAATATTTCAAAATATACTAAAAAAAATATGAGCATTTAACTCTCTTAAATTATCACCTACCATAAATATATGAGGGTCTATTCAAAAAATAATTTGTTGATTACCCAATATTATTATAATTTCAACATGAAACTAATACAATCTTTCATAAAAAATTAGATTCACTATAAAATGTAAAGGGTGAGGTTGTGTTCACCATGCTACTTAAACCTCACTTGTGATATTATAATAATAAGTTACTTTGAAACAACGACCATTTTATTCTCATTTGAGGACATAATTAGAATGACGTCAAGTACTCTATCCCATAACCTTCTGATTCATGACACAATCCATAAGCATTTGTAATCTATCAACTCTAGCCAATCTCTACTAATAATCTAACTTAATATTAAACTTTTTATATGAACGGATCGAGGGTACAATTTTGAGGACTTAGTTTTTTTAAGAGGTTGCAGATTGTTGTAATGAACGAGAAAGTTATAGGTTATGGTTACTTGGAGTTATACATTACTTGGAATTATGCGTACTCTTGATTAAACTGGTTGTTGATTTCTCTTGATACATGTTTGACTTGATGACGTGAAATTGAATGCTTGAGTGATTGGCTTAATGTGGTACCACACCGGTACACATGTAAAATGGAATATACATGTTATATGATGGAGGATAAAGTACCATGCGGGTACATATACATATACTATTATTATAAGTAGTTAGGTACCATGTGGGTATGGTACATGGATGAAGTCGGGCCGAGTGAGTTATGATGAATGGCATAAATAAGTCTCTTAGCATATGTGTACATTTTATTTACTATTGTTGTGTCCGACTGGTACTACTTTTTCTACATAACATTTGGGTGCAAATTTGTTGCAAGTTGACTAGAATTTTCTTATTTGAATAGGTGAACAGTAATACTAAAGTCATGTATATCTGTAACGATATGTTCCATCGTTAAAGAAAAGTCAACGAGAAATTTTTTTGGATTGGAAAACATTTTCGTAGTAATTTGAAAATTTCCAACCTAAACTAGATTTGGATGAAATCGGAGTAAGAAAGGTCTAGGGAAATCTAGTAACAGTTGTGTGATTTAATTATGAGTTTGATCTCATAAAAAGATTGCTAAGACTTGAATCAACCCGTACGAGCGGGTAGAACGCCCGAAATTGATCTTACATGAACAGAGACTTTCTTAGTGTCACTATATGAATGTATGTTGTGAAATGGGGGCATTTGAATTCATGATTTAACTTTCTATTTTCATGAAAGCCACTAAGGCGAGATTATTTGCTGAAGGGTGGGGCCGATTTGGCGGATGGGTGCTGCCATAACATGACAATCCTGACGTAAGTCAGATTTAAACCCCATAAACATTTTGTTTTGTATTTTCAACATTGAGAGCTAGGAGACGACCCCGGGAGTTTTCTTGAAAGTTTTCCACCATTTTTGAGGCCAAAGGCATGATTTTAACTCCTTCAAGATTTATTTTTCGATTCGTAGAACTTAGTTTAGTGGGTAATTATTAGTGAGGGAGAGTTTCGATCTAGAAATTACGGTTGGAAAAGCTTAATCTTTGTATAGGGATCATGAATTTTATCTAGGGTTGACATAAATGATTGTAATTCGGGTAATTAGCTATTGGTTGTTGATTCAATTTATAGTCATTTTTTGTAGACCAAGTACAAATGAAACAAACCCATAAAGAGAATATTAAAGTTTCTTAGGAGATTTAAGCTTGTTTCGAGGTTGGTGATGTTTGTGATTTCATATTGTGTGATGTATGCTTGTTCTTGCTTCAGTATAATACATGTATATATGCAAATGTTGCATTTTTTATCCCACTAATTGTAAATGAGGATAAATGAATGATGAATGTCATAAATCATGACCTGATTGTATGATTATGAGAACAAACATGTGATTGTGATTATGTCTTGTTGAATGAGTCAGGTGTTGAATTCCAAAACACTAACTGGGATCGATTAACATATTTCGACATAAACATGACAACGTTTGCCACATTATGCCACAAACATTGGATCAATTACCATGTACCATTACTCTAACATTTTATGTGTGGATTCCACGAGAGAACCATTGAATAGACATATCTTTATATTTTGGGAATTAAAAGTTGTCCGGTTTTTGTAAATGGTGTTGATATAGTATATGTTCGGTGTATGAATGTTATTATTATATTGTAACGGCCTATGTACGTTACACATAGTGGGATAGTCGTTGATCCTACCAGTATATTGTTGTTGTGTACTGATACTACACTCGTTCTTTCTTTGTTGAGTACAAAGCATCATCAGGTGACTATTGACGAACCACACTTAGAAGATTAGTGACTGTTTGAATTCAAGGGAAAGCCACTTCTTTTGGGCTGCCATGAGTTCTCTTCGGTTAATATCCACTCTCCACACTTAAACTAGTTCATTAGATTTCTTACGTTTAGTTTGGGTCGTATCCCTTCTTGTTTTCACTTATGTTGAAAGTTATACATTTTGGTACATTGACTTTCCGGTTCTAAGTATTATTATGCATTTATTTTTAATAGACTTTTGTTGGAATTTATAGAACTCCCTATTACTTTTCCTTATCATTTAAACCTGCTCCCGTACCTTTAAATGTCTCAGCTTTTGGTTTAGTTTGTTAGTTTGAGTTGTAGAAATGGTTCTCCCATCACAGGGTTACTACGGGTACCTATGAAGATAGTCTAGGTCGTGATAAGTTTGTATTAGAGCCTAGATTTTTTGATCTCAATGTACCTGTAAGACCATAAAAAATGAGTTAGGGTATATAGAACCTCAGATATGACTATAATCTTTTTAAAATGTTAAGTATTTTAAAGAATGTATGAGTGATTTTGAATTCATTTGGAAGTCAAACGTCCAAGAACGTCCAAGACGTTAGGAAATTATCCCTTAAGATGTGCATGTATGACTTGAGTGTGCCTAGCATGTTTGGATGTGTTGCGAGTGTTGTTTGATGCTCAAACTGGTATTGGAGGTCTTTTACATGTTAATGTGTGTATATACGGATTAAACGTCCGGGTAAAACTCCCCTAGGGCCGCGCAAAAGGCTCTCAAGGAGGACCAAATACTGCCTAGGTAGTGTCAAACGACGGTCATGAATGATGCCTCGTAGGTGAACCTACGCCCCATCGATGGCGAGGCATTCTTCAAGAGATAGACTGGTGAAGGTTCATGTTATTTGAAAAGCCTCAGGCCCAAACAACGGCCAAAAGTACGATCCATCGTTCGACCTACTGGGTGTCAATGGTGGGCGTTGATGTAGCCCCTGTCAACTGTCAGACGTACTATTTCATTGAAGGGGTGAATGGTTAATTCACCCTACGTCCTAACGTGACACTAGGCAGTTTATTAGCTATTTTTGGGTATATTAAGTTAGTTAAAAGCATGAATATCCTTTTTCATATTCACTCTTTAAAAAATAGACTTCCATTCCATCGTTCGACTTTTGATGGTTTCTTCATCAAATTTTCATGATTTTCTTCTACAATGACGTACGTTTATCCTTCATCCTTAGTAATCCTTTTTCCTAAGGAATTCCTTCCAATGTTTTCAATGAAAATTCATGATCAAACCTTCAAACTTCCAATCTAGCCATGGGTTCTTTTTCAAAACATTTTCAAAATATTCTCATTATGAGTTGATGATAATTTACTGATTATGAAGTGAATTTCAATACAATTGCATGATGAACCCATGTTCCATCTAAAATCTCGATTTAACCTATTTGTGGGCATTGTTATCTTGATTCTATGTTAACTTAATTATGATTGTAACATGTTGAGTTGTCTATTGCTTCTATTTTGTAGTCAAGCTGATGGGGAATTATTTATGTGTGATCAATGATGATAAAGGCTTGGATGTTTGGTAAAGTTGACCTGTACTCCTATATCTTCTATAGTTTGGTGAAGTAGTGTACTTGATATGTCCTTAATTCTATGATGATTGAATCATGATCTCGTATATTATTAGTTTACTTTAGCTAATGCCTTTTATGTATATTGATGGTATATAGTTGATGAGTGATCTATGTGGATCAAGGTTTGAACGAGATTAGCCTATGATTCTTTTATCTTCTATAGATTGCTAATGTAGTGTATTCATTGTGATCTCGATTTTATGGCAACTGAAGTATGAATTCATTTATGTTATTGTACCTTTAGATTCTGCCCCAGATTGGTATTATTGATTAATTATGATCATTGATGATCAAAGCAAGGGACATTTGGTAAGATTGTTAGTCCTTAACGTTTCTATAGTATGGTTGATAGAATTGACGTTTCTATAGTTAGTCCAAAAACTCTCTCAAAACCTTTCTCAATCTCTACCTTAGTTGGTGACCCAGTTATATCTAGATGGGTACACAAGAGTTGCCCTGTCATAGTCTCTTAGAAAGTCACCTTAGAAGATCTTGAAGAGTTAGAATGGTAGATTTTGATGTCATTCTAGGCATGGATTGGTTACATTCCTGTTATGCTTCAATCGATTGTAGAAAGATGTTTTTTTTTTTAATTTCTAGACGAACCAATGTTAGAGTGTAAGGGTAGTAGCTTAGAGCCTATGGGTTGATTCATTTCTTAGATTAAGTCCAGAAAGATGTTCTCTAAGGGCTATCTCTGTCATCTAGTTTGGGTTAAGGATTCCAGCTCTGAAATCCCAACTCTTGAGTAAGTTCTAGAAGTCAGTAAGTTTCCAGAAGATCTTCATGGAGTCCCTCCAGAAAGGGAAATCGACTTTACAATTGATCTCCTTCGAGATACCCAACCTATTTTTATTTCTCTTTACAGAATGTCTCTAGCATAGCTTATGGAATTGAAAGAGCAGTTGAAAGATCTTCTAGATAAGAACTTCATCAGACCAACTATTTCACCATGGGGTGCACTAGTGTTGTTCATAGAAGAAAGATGTTTCTCTCTGAATGTACATTTACTATAGACAGTTGAACAAGGTCACAATCAAGAATAAGTATCCCACCCCAAGATTGATGACTTGTTTGACCAACTTTAGGGTGCTAGTCACTTCTCAAAGATATACCTTAGATCGGGTTATCATCATCTTAGAGTCAGAGACAATGACATTCCAAAAACAACCTTCAGAATTCGGTATGGTCATTATGAATTTGTAATTATGTCGTTTGGACTAACTAATGCTCCTACAACTTTCATGGATTCGATGAGCAGAGTGTTCAAGCAGTACTTAGACTTGTTTGTTAATGTCTTTATTGATGATATCCTCATTTACTCTACGAATGAGGAAGAACATGCTAGTTATTTGAGAATTGTTCTACAGACTCTCAAGGATCTCCAGTTAATTGCTAAGTTTAGCAAATGTGAGTTCTGGTTGCAATCCGTTGCTTTTTTTGGTCACATTGTATCTAGCGAAAGGATCCGAGTGGATTCACAAAAGATAGAAGCAGTGAAACAATGGATTAGGCCTACCTCTGCTAAAGATATCAGAAGGTATTTAGGTCTAGAGGATTATTACAGAAGGTTCTTAGAAGGATTCTCATCCTGAGTCTCACCATTGACTAGGTTTACTCAGAAGATGGTCTAGTTTCAATAGTCAGATGATTGTGAGAAAAACTTTCTTGAATTGAAAACAAGATTGACTGCAACTCCTGTCTTGACTCTACCGGAGTGTTTATATGGTTATGTGATCGATTGTGATGAATCCAATGTTGCCTAGGTTGTGTGTTAATGCAACGAGATAAGGTTATAACTTATGCCGCTAGACAACTTAGGGTTCATGAGAAGAATTATCCAACCCATGACCTCGAGCTTGCAGCAACGCTGTTTGTACTATGGAGACATTACTTGAATGGTGTTCATGTATATTTTTTCACTAATCATAAGATCCTTTAGTATTTTTTCACCAAGAAAGAGTTGAATTTTCGTCAGATGAGATGTCTTGAATTCCTTAAGGACTATGATATGAGTGTGCATTATCATCCTAGTAAGGCGAATGTACTAGAATATGCTCCTAGTAGATTATCTATGGGTAGTGTAGCCTATGTTGAAGAAGAAAGGAAAAATCTAGTGAAGGATGTTCATAGAGTTGCTCTCTTAGGAGTTCGCCTTATGAGCATCTCAGACAATGATGTAACCGTTCAGAATGGGGCATAATCTTCTTTAGTAGTGGAGGTTATGGAAAAGCAAGATATGGGGCAGAATCTTCTTTGGTAGTGGAGGTTAAGGAAAAGCAAAACAGTGATCCAATCTTGTTTGAACTGAAGGGTGCAGTCCACAATCAAAGAGTAGAGGTCTTCTCCCAAGAAGGAGATGTTGTACTTCGCTACCATAGCAGAGTGTGCATTCCCGATGTGGGTGAGTTGAGAAAGCATATCCTTGTAGAAGCCCATACCTCCATATATTCTATTCAACTAGGCGCCACTAAGATGTACCGCGATCTGCGTAAATTCTATTTGTAGAATGGCATGAAGAGGGATATAGCAAATTTTGTGAGGAAGTGCCCCAATTGCCAGCAAGTCAAGGTAGATCATCATAAACAATGAGGTATTACGCAAGAGATCGACATTCCTACATGGAAGTGGGAAGTACAATTTTTTTCACAGGGTTGCCTCGTACTTGCACACAATAGGACTCTATTTGGGTGATAGTTGATAGGATGACTAAGTCTTCTCGCTTTTTGGCGGTCAAAACTATAGATTCCGTGGAATACTATGTCAAGTTTGTATTAATTAAAATTGTGAGGTTGCACGGGGTTCCGTTGTCTATTATCGCAGATTGAGGTCCTCAATTTACCTTTTAGTTCTGGAAGTCATTTCAAAAGGGTCTTGGCACTCATATTAATCTTAGCAAAACATTTCATCCACAAACGAATAGAGAGGCAGAGCATACCATTCAGACCCTACAGTTTATGTTGAGAGCTTGTGTGATAGATTTTAAGGGTAGTTGAGATGATCACCTTCATTTGATTAAGTTCACCTACAACAATAGCTACCATTCAATCATTCAGATGGCCCCTTATGAAGCTTTGTATTTGCGTAGATGTAGATCTCCCATTGGTTGGTTTGAACTAGGTAAAGAATCTTTGATACGGCCAGATTCAGTCTGTTATGCTATGGAGAAAGTGCAACTCATTAGAGAGAGTCTTTAGACATCCTAGAATAGTCAGATATCTTACACAAATGTAAGGAGAAGGGAACTAGAGTTCCAAGATGATGATTGGGTTTTCCTTAAAGTGTCACATATGAAAGGGGTGATGAGATTTGGCAAGAAAGGGAAAATAATTCGTAGATATGTATGCCCTTACAAGATCTTCAAAAGGGTTTTCAAGGTTGTATATGATTTATAGTTGCCAACAGAGTTAGCAGCAGTTCATCCGCTCTTCCACATCTCACTCTTGAAGAAGTGAGTGGGTGATGCAGCTTCTATAGTTCCATTTGAGAGTGTGGCACTGAAATATAGTCTTTCTTAAAATAATATACAGGTTGAGATTCTTGACCGTTAGGATAGAAGGTTAAGAAACAAAAAAGTTCCTTCAATCAATGTTTTGTGGAGGACTCAGTCTATAGAGGGAGGTACTTGGGAAGTAGGAGCAGCCATGAAAGCCAAGTATCCTCACCTCTTTCCTTCCGATTCCACTCTATCTTGAGGTTATAGTTCCTCTTAAGCTTTCACTCATTCATGTGCGAGTTCAGCCTTAGAATAATTTTCCCTTAGTTTGTACTTATTTTTTAAGTGTATTTGCATGTTCTTGGAACTTAATCAATACAGAAACTCAGTCCCAGTGTTTAGTAGTAGGGATTGCAGCTCTATCCTTTTATTTCATTTCAGCTAGTTTAGTCTTCATTCGAGGATGAATGTTGCCAATGGGGGAGAAAACGTAACACCCCGTACAAAAACAAACCAAAAATCATCTTTTGTGAAATCTACAGGTGCAATAAATGATAACTATCGACGGATCGTAGTTTGATGTACGACCCATACTGCACATGCGCCGTTTGTTTCTGAAACTATCCCATGATGCACCCTAGAAAAATTGACTAAGTGTTGATCCATGAGTAGACCTATGGTCCGTAAGTCAGACTACGATTTGTAGTTTGTATCCGTCGATCAATACCCCACTTACCCACCCTCTGAAATAAACCATGATTGACCCGTATGGTCTGTAGATGGACCTAACGACCGTAGGTATTACCGCATGTGAAAATCAGCAAACAGTTAGGGGAAATGTTGTTGGTTCATTCAAATGATCATATCTATTATCACAAAATGAACAAAGTAACCCATGACCTATAAAATGATAGATAATTAAATTAGTTTTCCATAGCCACCGATTTTGCCAAAATCACACCTTTGAGTAAAATGTTATGCCCCTTTTAGTAAATTTATGTGGAATAGACCCAACCTACCGAACTAAACGATGGACCGGCGATTGAACGACGACCTGTAAGTCCAGGTCGTCATTTGTTCCGACAACAATTAACTCATAGGTCTTTTGGTTTTTTCCCACTTTGTTTATACACTAAGAGACATTGTTTTGAGCGTAAATCATCATATTTATGTAAGTTTAAGCTTGGAAACATAACTAAAACATACTTAAGTCAAATCTTTAAATCAAAACATATAAAATTCGAATTAAGAAAGGAGAAAAAGGTCAAGAACCCTAGTTAAAGAACACAACAAGGTTCCAGCAGTTCCAACCATTAAATATATATATTTGTTTGTGGATTTCATCACCAGGTATGTGAGATTTCACTAGTGGGTTTGTTTCACCCATTGGGTCCCTAGTTTTCAGTCAGATTCTTGATTCCCATATCATGATTAGAACTACGGTTTCTAGAACTTCAACAACACTTCATGAATTAATTAGTTATATGTTCCAAATCAGATTTCCATGTTATTATTTAGTTTATCACCTGAATTTCAGAACCCTAGTTATGTATTTCTTTAGTTCTTGAATTAAACATGCTAGGTCAGATATTTCAGCTACTTCAAATACACATGTCTCAGTTATAAATGCATAATTACCTGATTAAATGTTGCATTCTAAGTTTGCATGTTCAGTTTTGAGCTATCCAGTATTTATAAAAACTCAGTAATAATTAGTTAATACATAATTCATTGGTAGTATAATAATACCTAGTTGGACTATCCCAGAACTACTAGCCAAGTAGGTTGTAAGTTCCCTTCGTGGGCAATCAGTTTAGTAATCATGCCAACGTGCTTTTATACCTCAGGAAGGGTAAGTTGTGCCCTCTCGATGGGGCGTCTACATCGAACTCCACATTTAGCTCATGTTGTTTTAATATCGATTATTAGTAGCTCCCACAGTTTAGTATGACTCTCTTGCATTGACCATATTTAAAGTTCAATTAGTATTCAGTCTTAGCATGTTATTAATTTGATCATTGCATCAAGTTAGCTCAAAATTTAGTATTTATCATGTTCCATTTATTATACTTTCTTTTCTTCTTGTTCAGTTATGTTTTATTTAAGATTTATTCTATCTAACATGCTCAGTACCTTCAAGTACTGATGCATACATGTGCTACATCTTATCGTGATGTAGGTTAAGGTTCTCATCATCCAGATCATGGTCAAATCGATTCCCAATCTCCAGTTTAGAAAATTCAGTAGTGACTCCTCATTCTCCGAGAACAATAATCATTAGTTTATTTTATGTATTTAGTCCTTTAATTATAGTTTTTTCTAGACTTAGCTGAGGCCTGTTTCAGCACTACTAGTCAGTTTAGAGGCTATTTTAATACATAGTTAACTTCAACTTAGTATTGAGTTAATAACTTTTATGTATTAAACTTATTAGTATTTCATTTATCTAGGTTATAGAATATGGGTATTCCCCATCTTTTCAATTTAAATTATGATTTATCTTCAGCATTCAGTTTATTATCTTTAATATGCTCATGATCATGCAAGCAGGGTTAGCATGGGATAACTTGTGGTCCTAGGTCCCGTGGCTGCGTCTTCGGGGAGCTCGGGGCGTGACAACTAATGTAGTGTATTAAGTGTGATCTCAATTTTATGGCAATTTAAGTAGGAATTAGTTCAGTTTATTATATATCTGTAGCAACTGCCCTAGATTGGTATTATTTATAAATTATGAGTATTTATCATTGATGATAAAACAAAGGGAGATTTGGAAGATTGTTATTCCTTTACTTTTCTATAATATTACTGATAGAATTGGCCTTGTATGGAATTGTACGGTATGGTCCACTTATAGTGGCGGTATTTAATTTATTATCTTTATATATGTGTTGATTATGGCCTTGAAGGCAATTTGATGATTATATGAGTGTGTGGTTATGATGATCACACTATGTGAAGCTTATACTTAGTTTCTATTCTAGTTGTGCTCTAGGTTGTATTGATAATGTTACAAGTATGTTAATGATTATGTTAGGGTTGGTTTAGGTGCTTCCATTGATGAGTCATAATGGTTAATTACCCCTTACCTATGTGCCCCTATATAAATGTGTGATTAGATATGGTCAGGGGTCTTGAATGCAAGTGTTATAGTTATCATTTCAACTATGCTATTATGTGTTCTATGGCCTACGCTAGAATAAATATTGTGTTCCTAATAGGGTGGCTGTCTCAATGTGTTTTTGATAAGCATTAGGTGATCACGGTTACCAATGTACATACACACTAAGTCTTCATGCATGCTTATAAGTAGTATAGGTTAATGAAGTCTAATGAAAGGTTATTCTCATATCCACTAATGTCTACAACTATGCATATTAAATATATGTCCATGAAGTATGTATTGTAACTCTTAAACTAGGATTACTTGATAGGTGTACTAGTATGAATTAAGGTGTGGGACCTTGTCCCTGCATTGCACATGGGTTTCTTGATAGAATAGTTTTTAGGTGGTTATCTATGTTTATGAATATGAATGCATGGTTAAGGGATGAATATGTATTATATGCATGAATAAAGTAAATTATGAATATGTGTGCTCTAAATGTGTTATGTAAAAGGTTTGCTCGCATGTATGTATACACCCACATGTATGATGTTATAGTCAATAGAGGGTCCTTGAAAGTTGTTCTCAAGTGTACCCTAAACTAGATGGTGCTTTACATTTGCTACGCCGATGTGAAAGGACTTCTCACATGATTTAGGTTGATGGACTCTCATCTTTCACCTTTGAGCTAAGCATATGAGGGGTTAACTCTCCTATACCATCATTTTATAAAGTAAAGATAATAATGAATTTTCAATAAAGGGAACTTAGCTTAGCACTGATAGAACTTCAATATGAGGGGTTCCCCTTCCTAATGTGGGAAGGCTTGTTCGCCATTCTCCTCACAAGGTGGATAAATACAATTCCTCAATAGGAATAAAGAGGGTTTCCATATATACCTCCAAGTTCAATAAACTACGCTTGCCTTATAGGATCTAGAAAGGTATCTCACCTAATATTCTAGCATGTGTTAATGTTTTATTTGGCCAGGTATAGCCCCTTCCCTTGGTATAAGGATCTACAACACCAAGTTACATGTACCACCAATGGTGTTAGTTGGTTATGGGCTAAAGTTTTCCTAAAGTAAAATGGACAATGGAAGTAAAACTAGGACCCTAACTAGGATAACCTAAGGGAAGGTACTTAGTGTACGTAAGATGGTACTTTACCTATACATTACACAACTAGCTCTAGAAGGTAGCTTAAGCAAGATGTTTTAATGTATGTGATTACACCAAGTATCACTAGAGGTTTACTTCAAAAGTTAAGGAGTGAAATGAAAGATTGTTACTGTAAAGTAGATGTGTTTACTGTAATGGTGGTTATTTTCTCTTAAATGTAATGGGTAGTTTTCGATGATGTTAGACCTTTGAATATTCCTATATGAATTATGTGAACTGTATAATTCTTATTGTATTAAAGTTTTATGAAGTTTTACAAAAAGGCATATTGCATAATGTCCCTTTTCAATGCATGTTTCTACATGGTTGCCATAATTGGTACATTCATGTATTATCACCATTCTTCTCTTCCTTTTTATAGAAGGTTTAGTTTATGGATGTTTAAATGGATATGTCTAAGGTGAAGAGGCTTGATATGTGATTCCCAAGATCAAGGAAAGGAATCCTTAATTTCAAGGATGTCCTAAGTCTAGTTTATGTTTAAAGTCATGTAACAGTTTAGTTATGTTTTATCTTGTAAGGGTTGTGTCCCTATTATACTGTAATAACTTATGTCTAAGATGAAAAAAAGAGACTAGAGTCTTTTACTATGGATTATGATATTTCATATATAATGGAAGTTATGTTCTAGCCTATGATGTGTTATGAAAAGTTTTAAATTTTCCGCTAAATTTACCTATGAAAATGCGATGAATGATAACTATGGGTTTGTATAAAACCTCCAAGAGGTCAAGTAAGCCATGTTAATTCTAGGTGGTGCTCCTAGGTCGTCACAAACGTGGCATAAAAAAATTAGATTTATAAAAGTGGTTTAGGGTCCAAATTCTCATATTGCCACGTCTAGTACAGTATAAATCATTGATGGTGAGTCGAGACACATCTATGAGCGAGAGGCTATATTACTATAGAGTTTCCCTTCTTCACTATTCTCATGTCGTTCCATATAACTTAACTTTATAAGATTTCTCTCTTATGTTTTCTTGTTCGATGATTTTATAGATGTGATTGCTTAGATGAGATGGTATCTCTATTCTTGAGGGATAAAAGTTGACTTTGGATTCTTATCTTAGCTTTGTGGTTATATGAGTATGTGTGAATGTGAACCTTGATATATATTGATGTGATGCCATTTATGGATTTATATGTGATTTAGGTGAAATAACATAATATGTGAAGATTAATTCTATGACTTGGTTATAGCTTGTTGAAGGGTTGTTATACTTGAGTTGAGCTTCTTTTTGTAGTGGTATGTTGCGATATGATGTTACATGATGATAGTCTAATGTTATGATTTGAGCTTGAAATGCTGTGAAGAAGTGTTATAGATAGCTAATGAATGGATGTTGCCTTTATATAGATGTAAGGATTCAAATGTTGTCTTTTCATATATGAATTTATTCATTGTTGCCTTGGTATATGTTAAATCTTCATAGTTACCTTGTATGGATTGGAGTCTTTCATACAAACTTGGTCCTAATAAGGAAGTAGTGTGATTACCTTGTAGGATGATGATGTGGGTTGAATTTACCTAGAAGTTACCTTAACTCAATGTTGAAAGAAAAGAAAGAGGCCTTATAGATAGGTCTCCTCTATTGTTTCCCGTAAGGTGTTATGACCTTTTGTGTCCATGGTATGGTTGAGACCTTATGAGGTTGGTTAGTATGACCTAACTTGATAATTGTGGATTTCATTTATGTGTTAGATCTAGAGGGATAATGATGGTTGAGTTAGTAGACTCCTGAAAGAGAGATTAGGAGTGAAAACCCTCAAGAATGTTGACACTTCTTGTGTGAAGGTGAACCTTGATATATATTCATGTGATGCCATTTATGGATTTATATTTGCTTTAGGTGAAATAACATAATATGTGAAGATTTATTCTATGATTTGGTCATAGCTTGTTGAAAGGTTGTTGTAGTTGAATTGAGCTTCTTTTTGGAGTGGTATGTTGCTATATGATGTTGCGTGATGATAGTCTAATATTATGGTTTCAACTTGAAATGCTTTGAAGAAGTGTTATAGATAGCTAAAGAATGCATATGTTCTTGATATAAGTGTGTGGATTCAAATAATGTCTTTGTATATGTGAAATGTTTCATTGTTGCTTTGGTATATGTTACATGCTTCATAGTTTCCTTGTATGGATTGGAGTCTTGTATAGACTTGGTCCAAGGAATGAAGGTAGTGTGTTTACCTTGTAGGGTGATGATGTCAGTTTCTTTGACCTAGAAGTTACCTCACCTTAATGTTGAAAGAAAAGAAAGAGGCCTTATGGATAGGTCTCCTCTATTGCTTCCCCAAAGGTGTTATGACCTTTGGTGTCAATGGTATGGTTGAGACCTTATGTGGTTGGTTAGTATGACCTAACTTGATGATTGTGGATTTCCTTTATGTGTTAGATCTAGAGGGATAATGACGGTTGAGTTAGTAGACTGCTTAATGAGAGATTAGGAGTGAAAACCCTCAAGAATATTGACACTTCTTGTGTGAGAAGTATATAGGTTGGGTTTGACCTTCCTAGACCTTGTGGCTTGAAGGCTTGATGTCATTAGGCTTACCCTAAGGAGGGGATAATTTTCCTAGGTGATAAGGTTTTAAATTCCCTTTAATATTCCTACGTCGAGTTACTTTAATTCCTTTTGGGTTGGTAATCACTTTTAAGTGGTGACAAGAGAGGAAGATAAGCTAAGATCCTCTTGAGGCTAGGCTAAGTTGCCCCCTAATGGTCTTACCCTAAGTGGGGGATGGTGAGGTGAGTAGTAAGGTTGTAAATATATCTACCTTGTCCTTCTATTCTTACTTGAGCTTGAAACTAAATAATTCCTAGAAGCTTGTTCATGATAGGAGTCTTGCATAAAAATATGAGTTACATATTCTCCATATATTATGTATGTTTTAGTTGACACTATGTTAAGCATGTTTTGAACATCCTAAATTGCATGAAAAAGGATTTTTGATCAAATTCTTGTTTTCTTATGTTAATTGTACATCTTGATATGTTAGTTGTGAATGAATTTTTGAAATAATTTAAGGAGAATGTTTGAAGTCACTCTAAATGTCTCATGTTTAGCCTCATAAGGAAAAACTGAGTCTCCTTCAAATGAAAAATGACGAGTCTCGTGAAAATTATGTGACTTTTATGACAATTATTGTAGGCTCACTCTTAAAAAGTGAAGCATGTCTAGTTAGTGTCCTTCTGTGTGCCTATAAGTTGTAAGATTTTCCTAAAATGATGCCTTCTTATGAAGGCTATTTCCATGCTAGAAATTAAAATTTTGTGATATGACTTCCTATTGTTGTAATGTGTGTGGTGTGAATTACCATTCTGACTTCACTATGAAGGAATTATGAGTATTCTTTGGTTAAAAAGTTGAGAATTTCTCATTTAAAATGAATTGACCTTTGTTCATTACTTGTATAAGAACTGTTGAGACATGTAAGTGTATTGAGGAGAAGGACATGCCTCCTTTAACATAAGTAAGCATGGTATGGTTAAGTATGACCTGCAATGGAACTATGTCTAATTAATAAAGATTCGTGTTGATCTGCATGATCCAAGTCTATGTGCATTGAAGTATGAGTGCTTATTAGTTTCTTGAGCAATCTGGAATATGCCTATGTGTGATCATACATGATAAGCTTTTAAAGAAATGCAGCGTAATGACCATGTTATGCTTAGGAGAAGGATTAGGAAACATGAGTGATTCCTTGTGTTTGATGCATTTTGAAAGTGAGTGAATAAAAAATTTGTACTTGCTTGTGTTGCATTGAGTGCTAAGCGGCTTGGAGGATGGCGTTCCTTGTAATGCGGTGCATTAACTTGTGCGTGATGATTTTATGAATATTTTGAGTTGCTTTATGATTCATTGAAGTCCTTGTTGTAATTAAAGTGTTCCAAGTGTCATTCGACGAGGAATGTTCCCAAGTGGAGGATATTGTAACACCCCCAAAAATGAGTTAGGGTATCTAGAGACTCACATGTTACTATAAGTTTATAAACATGTTAATTATGTTTTTTAAAGTATGTATGATTGATTTGAAGTGATTTGGAAGTCAAACGTCCAAGAACATCCATGACATTCGAAGTTAGCCGTGAGATGTGCTTGTATGACTTGAGTGTGCCTAGCTTGTTTGGATGTTTTACAAGTGTTGTTTGATTCTCAAACTTTTATGGACGGTTCTTGACATATTAATGTGTGTATTTACGTTGGAAACATCCGGGTACGACTCCTTAAGGGACCCATAAAAGGCTCTCAAGGAAGACCCAAACGCTGCCTAGGTAATGTCTTGGCAGTGTCAAACGACGGTCATGAATGAAGCTTCGTAGGGGAACCTAGGCCCCATAGATGGGGAATCTTAGTTCAAGACTTTTACTTGTGAAGGCTCAAGCTAGTTGAGAATCCTCAGACCCAAATGACGGCAAACATTATGTTCCGTCGTTGGACCTACTGGGCTCGATGGTGGGCGGCGATGCGGTCTTTTCTACTGCTTGACATACTGTTTCATTAAAGGGGTGAATGGAAATCACCCCACATTCTAACTTGACCCTAGGAGGTTTATTCAGCTATTTTTAGGTATATTAAGTTAGTTCAAAACATGAAATCCCAATTCCCAATTAACTCTTCAAAACTTAGACTTCCCTTCAAAACCAAAGTCTCTCTAGAAACCTCCATTGGAGATGAAGCTCAAGAAAAACTTGTAGATTGAATTTTGATGATTTCTTCATCAATTTTTAATGTTTATATTCTAGAATGAGGTGTGGTGATCCTTCATTCTTATTCAACCTTTCATCTAAGGAGTTCCTTCCAATGTTTTCAATAAAAATTCATTATCGAACCTCAAATCTTCCGATCTAGCCATAGGTTCTTTCTCAAAACGTTTACAAAAGCTTTCTCATTATTAATTGATTATAATATACTCATTGTAAAGTGAATTTCAATCCAATTGCATAATGAACCCATGTTCCATCCAAAATCTCGATTTAGCCTCTCTGTAGGCATTGTTATCTTGATTCTATGTTAAGTGAATTATGATTCTAGCATGTTAAATTTTATATTGATACTTTTGTATATTCAAATTGATGGTGAATTATTTATAAATGATAAATTATGATCAAGGATTGGAAGTTTGGTAAGGTTCAACCATATTCCTATATCTTCTATAGTTTGGTGAAGTAGTCTACATGATATGGCCTTAATACTATGATGATTGAATCGTGATATCGTATATGATTAGTGTACATTATATTATTATTATTATTCATATTGATGGTGAATTGTTAGTGAATGATCCATGTGGATCAAGGTTTGAAGTTTTATGTTATTAGCCTATGATTCTTCTAACTTCTATAGATTGCTAATGTAGAGAATTCATTGTGATCTCTATTTTATGGCAATTGAAGTAGGAATTGGTTTTGGTTATTATATCTTTATCTACTGACCAAGATTGGTATTATTTATTAATTTTGAGTTTTGATCATTGATGATCAAAGAAAGGGAAATTTGGTAAAATTGCTATTCCATTACTTTTCTATAGTAATGTTGATAGAATTTGCATTCTATGACATTATGTGGTATGGTCCACTTATGGTGGCGTTGTTTAATTTATTTCATTGTATATGTGTTGAATGTGGACTTGAAGGGTGTTTTATGATTATATGAGTGTGGTGGTTATGATGATCACACTATGTGAAGCTTATGCCTAGTATTTATTCTACCTGTGATCTAGGTTGTATTTCTGAGTTACAAGCATATGAATGATTATGTTAGGGTTTGTTTAGGTGCTTAAATTGATATGTCATAATGGTTAATGACCCCTTACCGATGTACCAAATATGAATGTGTGATTAGATATGGTTAGGGGTCTTGAATGCAAGTGTTGTAATTATCTTGTCTCCTATGTTATTATGTGTTGTGTGCTCTATTCTTGAATGTGTATTGTGGTCCTAAGAGGGTGGCTGCCTGAGTCTGTTGTTGATATCCATTAGGTGATCATGTTGACCAATGTACACACACTGACAATTCATGCATTCTTATGAGTAGTATAGGTTCATGGTGTCTAATGAAAGGATATTCTCATATGCACTACTGTCTACTACTATGCATGTTAAGTATATGTCCATGAAGTATGTATTGTAACTCTTAAACTAAGATTACTTGATAAGTGTACTAGTATAGATGAGGGTATAAGACCTTGTGCATGCATTGCACATGGGTGCATTGATAGGATAGTTCCTTTGTTGTTATCTATGTTTATGAAAATGAATGTATGGTTAAGTGATGAAAATGTCTTATATGCATGAATATAGCAAAATATTAATATGTGTGCTCTAAAAGTTTTATGTGAAAGGTTTTATCACATGTATATATACACACATGTATGATACTCTAGTTAATAGAGGGGCCTTGAAAGGTGTTCTCAAGTGTACCCTAAACTATATGGTGCATTATATGTTATGTCCATGTGAAAGGTCTTCTCACATGAATTAGGTTGATCAACTCTCATCTATGACCTATGAGCTAAGCATATGAGCGGTTACCTCTCCTAAGACTTCATTTAATAAAGTAAAGATAATATTGGGTTTTCAATACAGGGAACTTAGCTTAGAACCTAGAGAACTTGAATATGACGGGTGACCCTCCCCAATATTGGAACACTTGTTCACATTGTCCTCACGAGGTGGAGAACTGCAATGCCTCAATAGGCATAAATAAGGTTCCCATATATACCTACAAATTCCATGAACTACGCTTGACCCATAGGATCTATCAAGGTATCTCACCTAATATGCTAACATGTGTTAATGTTCTACTTTGGCAAGGTAGAAAACCTTCCCTTGGTGTAAGGCTCTACAAAACCAAATTTCATGTAGCACCCATGGCCTTATCGGTTAAGGCTATAGTTTCGCTAAAGTAAATTGGACAATGGAAATAAAACTAGGATAACCTAAAAGAAGTTGCGTAGTCTAGGTAAGAGTATGAGACTTTACCTATGCATTGAAAATGTAG
This sequence comes from Solanum habrochaites, assembly GCA_027704765.1. Classification (NCBI taxonomy): domain Eukaryota; kingdom Viridiplantae; phylum Streptophyta; class Magnoliopsida; order Solanales; family Solanaceae; genus Solanum; species Solanum habrochaites. The sequence continues at coordinate 8,885,878 of JAKWJA010002498.1, read as the reverse complement.
CTCCTGAAGGGAGTTATAGAAAGGTGTTCTGATGTAAGTGATTAAGTTTATGTTTCTTTTGCATGACATTGTAATACTGTCTACGAGATGTGATGATGTGCATGGTATGAAGTTTTAATGTGACTATGTGATTAAGGTCCTACTTGATGTGTATATAGCTGACTATAGTATTATGGTTGATGTATTAAATAATTGTTAAGGCATGTGATCTCATGATAGGTTTACTAAGTATGTGTGAGATTATGAGGCTTCACATGTACATTGCACCAGTAGACTTAGATTGATGTTGTTAGTAAGGGACTGATAGTGGCCTATGTGAAGTAAAGTTAACATATGTGCAATGTGACTATGGCTTACTGTAGTAGTGTTGGGTGTCTTGACTTGAATGTGTCTTAAGGTAAGATATACTACGATGATGGTATGTGTTGGCTTATGTAGGTTGTATGTATGATTTCCTTGTGGCCTTAAGGTAATGCATTGCACCAAGTTTCGCTAGAGGGTTACTTGAGAAGTTAAGGAGTTAAAGGAAAGAATGTTATTGTAAAGTGGTGGTTATGAGGGTTTAAATGAATTGTGTGGTTTTATATGATATTTAACCTTTGAATATGCCTTCATGAACTATGTTAATTGTATAATGCTTATTATATCAAAGTTTTATTAAGTTTTCACAAAAAGTCATAATGCATGGTTTCAAGTAAAATGACTATTTTAAATGCATGTTTTTGCATGGTCGTAATACTTAGTCCATTCTTGTACTAACACCATTCTTATCTATCTTTTTGCGCAAATTGTAGGTTATGTATGATTGAATGGATATTTCCAAGGTGAAGGGGCTTGATATGTGATTCCCAAGCTCAAGGAAAATAATCCTTAATTCGATGGATATCCTAAGTCTAGTTTATGTTTAAAGTGAAGCAATAGTTTAGTTATATTTGAGGTTGTAATGGTCGTGTCCCTATTATAATCTAATAATTTTAAGTCTAGGATGGAAAAAAGATAATAGTCTTTAACTATGTCTTATGACATTTTATATATATAATGAAAGTGATAATCTAACATGTGATGTGCTATGAAAAGTTTTAAATTTTCGGCTAAATTTACCTATGAAAATGCGATGAATGAAAACTATGGGCTTGTATAAGACCTCCAAGAGGTCAAGTACGCCATGTTACTTCTAGGGGTGCTTCCCGGGTGTGACGATACCAAAACAAGTCTGTTAGAGTCTTGCGAAACGGTACATCGACAATGTACTTTTCTATGAGAGGCTATAGGAATTTAGGACATATCTCTATTTTCTCTTGTGTCCTTTCATTCTATGACATGATTATAAGTAGTATCTATATATTTTAATGGGTAGCTAACTTCATCCACTCATTTACTCGCAAATGGTTAATAATAGGTTAAATGGGATCAGACCCATAGCCCTATAAATGCTCTAGCTGAGGAATCTGCAATGCCATGTCGCGATCGAGGCGGGGGTAGAGGAATATCTAGGGGTAGAGGCCGAGGAAGGGTGGCGCCTACTATGTATGGAGAACTCGTCAAAAATGCTCCCATAAATGACACCCCTCCTACGAATCATGAAGAGTTAGAGGAGAATATTGAGGTTGAGAATAAGGAGAATTTTGGACAAGAGGAAAAGGTACAGACTGAGACTATAGGTATTTCTTCCCTAGACCTAGTGTTAGATCAACATATCATTTTGTTATTGAAAGGAATGGTTGATCCTGGAGTGCTTCCCTAAGTTATAGAAACTGAAACTCCCGCCAATCCCCCTATTACTATCACTGTCCCCAAGGTGGGTGGAACTAGTGGTAATTTTAACCCCCCCAGAAAATTTTGCGCTTAGGCTCGAACGATCCTTGATAGTGAGTAATTTTTTTCCAAAAATTTTAAAATTTCCTTGGAATTATGCTCAGGTAATTAGATGTAGAACCTTGAGTTCTAAAAAGAAGTAAATTGGAAATAGTGAAATTTGCAATTTTGCACGTTATGCTGAAGTATGAGTTTTAGGTCAAATTCAAACGATCACAGGTCTAAAGAAGAAAGGAAATAGGTGTGCTACAAGATACCTTAGTAAAAATCTTTGAATTATATTTTCAATGCCACAAAAATTAATAAGTTTTCAGTTCGGATGAGTGAGACATGATCTTATGCAGTTAGGCTCATTCAGTTAAGGAAAGTAAACCAAAATTGTGAGGGTAGTTTGGTGTTTCTCGCATCCAAAAACATTTAGTATTTTTTTAGTAATATTTTAGCGTTGTAAACGTATTAGGTTAATAGTTATAATCTTAATATACCCTCAGATTTTATTTGTGAGTTCAAGAAGAGAAAAGAAGAGAAAAAGGGAGAAAAAAGGCCACATGATCAAGCGTTTGTGGACATTCTTTCGTCTTGATGCAGATTTTCCAGATGTGCTTAATCTCAAAGAGGTATGTAAGCTTCTATAGTGTTGGTTTAGTTCACAAACACACCAATAATGTTATTTTCAGCGAAACTTCATTGTTGGAGTTGAAAGATAAAAGTTCTTCATGAGTTCTTAATAGGTGTTCTTGAAGTTCATATTAAATCGTGTTGCGTTGGGGTTTTGATGATATTTTTATATAAAAGTGAGTGTTTTATTGCTGTATTGAGTAGATTAGACTGTACTTATGTTAAGTAATCGAATCCAAGTGAATGGGGAAGAAACTGTTTGATTTTAGGCGAATTAGGGTGACAAAATGAGCAAAGAATTTCATCGAGTTTTTGGGGTTGGGGCCTGGCGTGATGCGCCAGATAGAGATCCCCAAACCCTCCTTCAAATTTTATTGTCTGGTTCTACGCTCCACTCAGTGCGCCAGGGTTGCCTGCCCCATCCCTTTTGCCTTAGATTGCTCCGTTTGTGCTCGTTTAAAGTGCACCTTCATTGTCTTTTGGTTCAACGACTCAAAGATACTTCTAAGCACCTGAAACCATTCCTAATATGATCATAACTTTCATTATAGACATCATAATTCAAATTCAAGGTATAGATAAGAGTTAAGTTTTGAGAATTCTTTCCAACATTTTTAGAAAGTCCCTTTGAATCCTTTTGTGGAGATGAGAATGAGAGTATCACCTAGATCTTTCATATGATGAACCATAACTCTTGAATTCATAATTCACATTTAAGAGAGAGTGAAGAGTAAAATCAATAAAGTTTTGAGTTCAATTGTGAATCCTTTCAGGTAAACTATCGATTCGAACTAAGTTTTGAGGAAATAAGTGAGAAAATGAGAAGATTTATATACATGGAGTTTCATGTAGTTATGTAGACCTTTGAGTCGAGTTGTTTATGTCCATAAATTTCGTATGGATTCCATAAATTTGAATATCATGGACTGGAGTAGTATCTTCAAGTTCTAAGTATTGAATTCTTATTCCCTTTCATATTATAATTCTAATTATGAGAATATTACATGTTACCCATGAAGTCTTTGAGTTGAATTTTTGATGCCCATAATTTTGGTATCAACATTATAAGTCGAACAATCTTGAGATAAGAAGTATCCTGAGTCGTTGACTTGAGTAATTCATGCTCATAATTCCCCATGAAGCCTCTGAGTTGAGCATTCTTGAAATATGTAGTATCATTGAAGTTCTTGACCTCCAAATATTGAGTTCTATCTATGGTTATTGCAAACCTTGCATTGATTCGTTTACATCCATAAATCGGCATGAATCATATGTTAAAAAATCTTTTACAAATGTTTTAACTTTTTTTAAGACTTACGTTTTGAAATCCAGCAAAGTGTAAGAGTAGAGTTTATTTTGTTTAAAGTGATAATATATATGGGAACTAACTATTACCAAGAGTAAATGTTTCCACATTTAATAAGAGAGAAAACTGAGATTTCCAAAAGACTTTTGAACAAGAAAGGAAACTGAGATTTCCAAAAGAGTCTTTGATGTAGTTTTTAAGTAAAGAGGAAACTATGATTTTCAAGAGTGATTTTATCTAAGTTTTGAGTAATTATCTAGAATCAAAGAAAGAAGTTGTTTTAAAAACATATAAGTTAAGTATATTTTGGTAGTAGTATTGACCATCGATATGGCGTTGCGACTTCATATTATTTTAAGTCTTCACTAACCATGTATCCATCATGGATAGAAAAGGAGAATATTTTTTAGATGATTCCTTAGTTCTTTTTAACATATACTAGGTTATCCACTTAGTAGTTCAGGTTCTATACTGATGGCAAGATATAGGATAGTCCTTGGCAGCGTGAGGTAAACATTGTACAATCACTTAGGCTCATAGTGGTAGATGTTGTTTAGAAAATCTCCCACAAAAATTATATTACTTTATTATATAAGTAAAGTTGATTTTTTTATTACATTTTCTTTAACGAACTAAGTTCTTTTAATGTTTTATAACACTTTATATATATTGCATACGTTTTCTTGCTTTATGTTGAGTAGAGTATTCATAGTTGAGTACCAAGAGTAGAAATATAATATCTTTGAGTTGAGCATCTAATCTCTCAGTTAAGTATCAGTTCCTTGAGTTTTTCTGAGTGATGAGTAAGGTTGAGTAGTTTTGAGTATCCTTGAATTTTGCTTGAGTAAAGTAAGCTTTAAAAGAGGCAAGTATGTTTCCATTTTTATCAAGTTCAAGCTTAAATTATTCTTTAAAATTCCCCTGACATGCTCGTACATTCCACGTACTGAGCCATTTGTTCTTCATCTTCTCATGATGCAGACACATGTTTTCACGATCATCAATCAGAGCTTTGTTGATACAGCTAAGAGTTCGAGTTAGCTATGGTGAGATTTTTTCTTTCAGAGGATGTCATTTACTTTTCAGTTTGGTTTGTATGTCATGGGTCATTTCCCGACTTCCATCGTTATCAGTTAGAGGTTTCATAGATAGTCAGTATAGTTTAGAAGTCTATGTTAATAATTTATTTTATTAAATTTTTTAAATAATTAAGTTTCCTATTTTATGACGAATTGAATATATTATACTATTCAGAGTTTTCTTTTGAGTTACAATTTCGTATTTTAGTTTCTTGAGTTTTATTCTGTTTTATGAGTTTGCATGATTGAGTTAGTCTTCCGCTTGTAGTCAGCCAAGATGAGGGTTCGCTTGGGGGACCAACAATGGTTCTTGAGTGTCGGTTATGCACAAGGTGTAGACTCTGGTCGTGAAAGTAACGATGCCTCTAAAGTCCGTTGTTGGGTCTCTTTATGACTAGTAAAGAGCATAAAATGTTAACTAATTTCTTGAAGTTGAAACCACATGTTTTCCATGGTTCCGAGAGTGAGGATGTAGAAGAGTGCTTCCTAGATTTATATGAGAGGCTTCATAAGTTAGGAATTTTACATCGGTATGGGGTTGAGTTCATGAATTTTCAACTTAAAGGTGGGGCGATATAATTAGAGAGAGCTGATGTGAAATACAAATCTTTAGTTTTCCCCCCACTTACTTAAACGCAGTTTCATTCTCTATTTCTAGAGATGTATATGACTCGAACTTTGACAGATCGCATTATGGATTAGTTCATGTCTTTAGATCAAGGTTGTATTCATGTGACTACATATGAATTAAAATTCCATTCTTTTTCTAGATATGCTATGCAATTGGTGACTATTGAGGAAGAGAGGATCCGTCTATTCATTAAGGGGATAGATTCTGAGTTTTTCGTATTGTTTGATCATATGAATTCTGAAGGAAAAATCTTCAACGAGGTGACCAATCTTGTGAAAAAAGTTAAGGAGGTGAGGCAAGATGGTCAAACTAAGGCATTAGATATGAAATCCAAAATTTCAGGCAACTTTGAGGCATCATACCAAAGAGGTTCAGGATGACCAACACTTGCAGGCTGACTAATTCAGTCAGTTATGTCTGTTTCTACATGTAATTATTTCAGAGCACTACCTCAGAGTTTGATTAACGATATCAAAGCAACAACACAATCGACAAGCAACAATCTGTATTTTAAGCGCACTTGCTATAACTGTGGAGAACCTAGCATATGCGGAGAGGTAGTTCCCACCCACACGTTATGGATTTCGTGCATCAGAATACCAATGTCATAGTACCTACTAGAAATGGTAATAATAATCAAGGGCATCCACAAGGTGTGCAAGGAAGAAATCAGCGAGGCTACGGAAGTAGGGGAAATGGTAACAAATTTACGAGTACAATTAAGCTTGGCAAAGAAGTCGTCTGTCACGATTATATCGCTTTGTGTTATGCCTTTTCGGGCAAGGCCGATGTAGAGGCGTCTGATGCAGTAATCATAAGTAATATTTTTTTTGTGGTCGGATATCTAATGTAATATTTTATCCAATTTCTAATTATTCTTATATGACCTTGATATTTTCCTAAGAATTTTCTGTGAGTTGTAATATACTTGATTCCCCTATCCATGTTTCTACTCCAGTTGGAAAGTGTGTCATAGTCACCTATGTCTATCGTAATTGTCCTATTTTGTTTATCAATTTTCAGACTTGGGAGAATTTGGTGATATTGAATATGAATGTCTTTGATATAACCTTAGGAATGACTTGGTTGTCCCCCTATTATGATGGGACTAATAGTAATACTAAGTCTATGACTCTACAGAATCCGGGAAGAAAAAGTTAGAGTGGGAAGGTGTACAAGCCTAAGCAAATGAAGATTATATATTCCTCTTGGGCTATAAAACTGGTAGAGTGGGGTTGTTTGGATTATATGTATTTTATTTGGGATGTTAAGGTTGAGTCCCCATCTATTGAGTCTATTCATGTTTCTTACGGATTTTCCTGCTATACCTCCGACAGAACTAAGAGATCTTAAGGCTCAAATCCAAGAACTTCTTGATAAAGGATCTAAATAAGATTGACCTAAGGTCTGGTAACCATCAATATAGATTTATATTGATTTTATACATAGTACCCGACCCATTTCCATCCCTTCATATAGCATGTGCCCAAGGCGGCGTTCCCACCCGATATGGACACTAGCACTACGAGTTTCTTGTCATGTCTTTTGGGTTGACTAATACGCCTGCCACTTTTGTGATCTTGATGAATGGCGTGTTCAAGACATTTCTAGATTCATTTGTTATAGTCTTTGTTTATGCCACTTTGGTATATTTGAAATGTGAGGAAGCGCATGCCTAACATATTCATATTTTTTTAGGTGTTTTGGGGAAATAAAGGGTGTATGCAAAATTTTCTCAGAGTGGATTTTTGTTTTACTTCGGTTGCATTTTTGGGACATGTAGTTTCAAAAGAATGAGTAATGGTAGATTCACAAAAGATGAAGGTGGTTAAAAATTGGGTTCGGCCTAGCTCTGTTATAGAAGTATGGAGTTTTGTTGGGCTCTCTAGCTACTATCGTCGATTTATGAAGAACTTTTCTTCTGTCACCACTCACTTGACATATTTGACTAAAAAGAGATATTGAATGGACTCAAAAATATGAGGATAGCTTTGAAAAGCTCAGAGACACTCTTGACCACAACACCTATCCTGGCACTACAGGTGAAAGGTAAAGATTTTATAGTTTATTGTGATGCTTCAAATTTTTGTTTGGGTGCGATGTTGATGTAGGATAAGAATGTCATAGTCTATGAATCACAACAGTTGAAGGTGCATGACAGAAGTTATCTAACACATGATTTTGAGTTAGCAGCGGTAATATTTGGTCTTAAGATATGGTGGTATTATCTTTATGCTGTTAAGTGTGAGTTGTTTACTGATCATTGTAGCTTGCAACATGTTTTAACTCAAAAGGATCTGAATTTAAGACAATGAAGGTGGATGGACTTACTCAAGGATTATGATGTGACCATCGAATATCATTTGATAAGGCTGATGTAGTGACACATGCAGTAAGTCAAAAAACAGTGAGTGTGGCTCATGGAACCCATACCCAAATTATTAGTGTGCAGGATAATGACACCCATTCAAACATAGTGTTTTTAAAATGTGAAACATTCCAATATGTACGGTGGTACATGACAACCTATCCCAGTTAGTGTTTGGAACGTGACACCACAATCACAATGTATATTCTCATAGTGATACAATCAAATTTTTATTCATGGCATACAACCATTCATTCATATTCATTTGTATTAGGTGTGATCAATGGTGCAAAATTCATGTACATGCATTATAATGAAGCAAATACTAACACGCCTTATACAAACATGAAATCATACCTTCACCTACCTCGAACCCACACTTGAATCCTACGAAGAAACATGATTCTTCACTTTCTGGATTATTTCCGCTTGTTCTTGGTCTACAACAAATTATTTTATGCATGGATCAGTGGATCAGTAATTAAGGTATAATTTACCCGAATTATAAGAAACTCAATAACCCAACAAAACCCATGATCTTACAGTTCAGCCAAGGCTTATTCCCACCTTCAATTTTAGGTCAAAATCCTCCCCAGTAATAAATACCCATAAGCTTATGTTCTATTGATAAAAAAACGATCTAGGGAGTAAAAACCTTACCTTTAGCACAAAAAGTTGTGTAAAACATCCAAGGAATCACTTGAGGTTTATCTCCTAACTATCAATAAAGAAGTTTGGAGAATAATGAAACTATTAAGGTTTCTTTCCGACTTATATCCCTACGTGCTCGTTATGGTGGCCCCCATGCTGCCACAGGGTCATACCTTGTAAAGATAATTCTCACCCTCGCAGTTCGAACAAAAACATAGAGTCGGAATTTAAGTTCCAAACTCTCATTTCATAACGCACCTTCAACATATGACATTAAAAACTACTTATTCACGCTAAGATCAATATAGGGAGTTCTACTCTGCCAAATTTGATTCGGTAAAGTCGTGCAAGTTTCTCAACGTATTTTCTATCCACGTGTGATAGAATTCTTAATTACATCTATCATTTAATCCCATATTTCCATAGACCTTTCTGATTCTAATTTAACTCAAAATCTAGACTAGTCTAGGAATTCCTTTTCTCACAAAAATCTTCTATAGTTGTAGTACTCTATTGACCACCCCTATCAGATCTAAACCTATTGATTTTACTACCTAATTAATTTTCCACTTGTGCTTTTAATTTCAAAAGCATGCTTTCAGCATCATCATTAGACTTAAGAAGATAGATCGTAATGTATCTAGAGAATTCATCAACAAAAGTAATGTTATACTTTTTTCCACCTTTGCTAACGATGTTCTTGAAATCTGCTAAATTTGAATATATTAGTTCTAGTAATTTAGTCTTTCTACTAATAACAGATTTGAAAGGTTTCTTGGCATGCTTTACTTCTACATACATAGGACATTTACAAAAATCATCAGTTTTTATCATTGGAATTAATTCCATTTTCTGAGCCTCTTAATAGAGGAAATATTAACAAGACCTAGTCTACCATGCCACAAATTAATAGACTCAGCACTATAAGAAGAATTTGAAATGCTTGCATTATGGACAATCTCTTGAACAATGTTCAGTACAAATAATCCTCTACTAAGATATCCTTTCCCAAAAAAGTCTCCTCCGTGAGAAATAATTATTTTATCAGCTTCAAAAATAAGTTTAAGGCCTATTTTATTGAGAAGTGCTCTGGAAACTAAGTTTCTACGGAGGGAGGGAACATAAAAAACATTGCCCAAGGATAATGTCTTTTCAGAAGTTGATTTAAGCAAAACTTTTTCTTTACCCATTACTACACCAGTAGTGGAGTTACCCATATGTACACAACCTCCATTAGTAGACTCCTCAAAGTCATGGAATAACTCTTCATTGGCACAAAAATGCCTTGAGGCGCGTGTGTCTAGCACCCAATAAATTTTATTTGCCACCAAATTTTCATCAACGACTACAGCAACAACAACTTCATTACCCTCAACAAGATTGGTTTGGACATCACTTCGTCCTTCCTTCTTTGAGTCTTGCCCTTTTCTTTGATAGCACCCGGAATCTTTGTGACCAAAATTTCCACAAACAAAATAAGATCCCTTAAATTTTTGAATTTGACTCTCCGGCTTGTTGAATTTTTTTTCTTCACCACAATTTCCTTTTTTGAGACTTTCTTCTGCTTGCCTTTGAACCTGTCTTTCACGATAGTACTAGAAGATTTAATAAGATTAACTTAAGAAGAATTAAGCAAAAATTTTCCATCTTATCTTTGAGATGGTTCGCCTCTTTAGTCCTCATGTAACTAATAACTTTTCATAGGGTTAAACTTTTTTTCTTATATTTTAATTGATTTCTATAATTACTCCAAGATAGTGGAAATTTTTCAAGCAGAACATTAGCCTAAAATATCTCACATATCTTCATGTCCTCATTGAGAACATCCACAGTCAAGTTCTCATATTCGTGAACTTATTCCATTATTGGCTTATTATCAACCATATGGAATTTAATCCACTGACCAACACCATAGTTTTTCTTCCTGTATCATCAGCACTATATTTCATTTCCAAACTATCCCATATTTCTTTGGAATATTTAAAGTTTAAAAATAAATCAAACAAAGGATTAGTCATATGATTTAACAAATGTCCTCTAACAATTTTGTTATACTTTTCAAACTTCTTTTTAACAACATCATCAACAGTTATAACATTGCTAGAATCAGTTTTAGTATTAGAATTATTCATAGAATGTTCTTTAAATAAAACCTAATTAACTTCTTATTGTTCAAATAATATTAAAAGTTTTTGTGCCATCCTTTAAAATTATTTCAATCCAAAGGCTCAAGTTTTGACATATCATTAAAAGTTTTGTTCAAAGAAATAGACATTTATCAATATTGTATGTTAGGAAAATCGGTTTCATATTGTTTAAAAAAAATACTACAATCTTGATATTAGAATGGAATTATAAAATAGTAAATAAATTATCACATACAATGTGTCTGGCAAGCCACTGCCTTTAAAGAAATTCCGGCTTGACTCCGATGCAAATCAATGTAGCTGATCGCTCCCCAAGGCTCCACAATTACTCTCAAACACGTGCACTCGTGGCTGAAAGTTTTGAGGTTGCTCCAAACCAATTGCCCAAAAAATATTCTAAGAATAAGAAAGAGAAGAAAAGAGGGAAATTATTTTCTCTTCTTTTTGTTTGTGTTGGTAGTGTTTTCTTTGTTGGAAATAATACATCAATGTTTAGTCCTACAAAAATGTCTTTTAATTTTTCAAGAAGTCTTTTTAGAATTTCGTAGTACATGTATCTAGTAAATTGTGATACACGTTTAGTTATTTGTGCAAGAATTTTTGTTTTCTCTTTTGAGTAGTATAAATAGTGATGTCGTTGATGATTGTAATCATCACAAGTGGCCTTAAGTAGCCTATAATACACTTGAGCATTTTCTAAAGATATTATTTTTCGTTCCAAATTTTCTACAAATTGGTCTCAGAGCAGGTTTTCATTCCTAATCTGGGGTTAGGTGAAGAAAAAAATATGGCATCCAAAACGAATGAAGGTAATGATTCTTCAGTTGTTCTTACTCCATTTTTTATGGAACTGATTTTGGATACTGGAAGATAAGAATGAGAACACATTTTAAAGCTGAAGGTTTGTGGACTATTGTTGCAAATGGCTTTGAAGAGCCAGAAAACGATGGTGATCTTACAGCAGCAGAGATGAAAAATATTGAGGATAAATGTCGTCAAGATGCCAAAGCCTTAAGCAAAATCCAAATGGGAGTCTCAAATCCAAATTTTGCAAAAATTGCTACTTATGAGACTGCAAAGGAAGCTTGGAATTTTCTGGGAACTGAGGTTTATGGTGACGAAAAGGTACGCACTATAAATCTTCAAACTCTTAGAGGAGAGTTTCAAAATTTAAAGATGATAGAATCTGAAAAATTGATGAATATTGCACAAGAGTCACGAATATTGTTAATGAAATGAGAAATCATAGTGATACAATGTATGACCAACAAGTTGTGGAAAATATTCTAATTAGTGTCACAGAAAGTATGAGTACATCGTTGCTATCACTAAGGAGACGAAAGATCTTTCTAAGCTTTCCATCAAAGAGCTAGTAGGATAATTTCGTGCACACAGAGCGAAGATTTTTCGTGAAGATCAACCCAAAGAACGGCTTTCCAGTCTAAAATAAATGAGAATTCCAAAATTTCTCAAAAAATCATCAGAAAAATAATCAAAAGCCAAAAAAGAAGCAACATCATGATGGTTCTTCCAAGAAGGTTGAAGAAAAAGGTGAGAAAAACTCTAGTCTTTTTGTAAAATTTGCAAAAAGACTAATCACAATGCAGAAAAATGTTGGCACAAAGGAAAACCCAATGTAACTTTTGTAAAAAGTTTGGGCATGTTGAAAAGGATTGTTGGCACAAGAAACGGGAGCAAGTAAATTTTTGTGAAAAACATGAGGAAGAAAGGGAAGAAAATCTTTTCTTTGCTTCTAAATCTGATGCTTCAACAAAAAGCAATGAATGGTATGTTGATAGTGGTTGTACTAATCACATGAATGGAGATGAAAGGTTTTCCTCTCAATTAATAATAGCATCACTACTAAAGTGAAATGGGGAATGGAGCCTTAGTTGATGAGAAAGGTAAAGGTACTATTTCGATCAACATGAAAGGATGTGGTAAGCAGATTCATGATGTTATTTATGTTCCTGACTGAAGAAAATTTACTTGTGTTGGTCAACTCATGGAAAATGGTTATTCTCTGTATTTAGAGATAATATTTTCAAGATTATGATAAATTGAGCCAAATCAAGTCATTGTTTAAGTAAAGATAAAAAGAAACTTCCCTTTGCAATTTTATTAGAATGCATTAAAAAATGAAATTGTAGATTGATTCATGTCTTTGGCACAAAAGATTTTGTCACTTGAATTTTCATGGTTTAAAGATTCTCAAGCAAAAGGGCATGGTGCAAGGCTTCCAGCGATACATACTGAGGTAGATACATGTGAAAGTTGTATAATGGAAAAGCAACACAAGAAGTCTTTTCCAAAAGGGGTTTCTTGGAGAGCAAGTGTATTTTTGGAACTAATTCATACCAACATTTGTGGACCAATGAAGACTCCATATCTTGGAAGTCAAGGTATTTTCTAAACTTTATTGATGATTTATCAAGAATGACTTGAGTTTATTTCTTGAAAAGAAAGTCGAAGCATTTGCTACATTCAAGAAATTTCAAGCCCTTCCTGAGAAGCAAAAAGGTTGCAAGCATCAAAACCATTCCAGTGATCGAGGAGTGTAGTCACACAAGTCATAAATTTGAAGAATATGCAAAAATGAAGGCATTCAGAAAGCAACTTACACAGGGTATACTCCTCAACAAGATGGTGTATCTGAAAGAATAAATAGAACAATTGTTGAAATGCCAGAACTATGATGAATAGAAAGGGCTGCCAAAATATTTTTGGGCGAAGTAGTGCATACAACAGTTCACATCCTTAACAAGTGTCCAACAAAGTCACTAAAGGACAAGACACTAGTTAAAGCTTGGAGTGGAATTAAACCTTCTGTAAGTCATTTTAAAATTTTTGGGTGTTTTGTTATGCTCATGTAACTTCTGAGAAAAGAACAAAATTTGATGAAAAAAATCAAAAATGTGTCTTTCTTGGTTATAGTGATGTTACAAAAGGATATAGGCTTCTCGATGTCAAAACTAACAAACTTGTTGTTAGTAGGAGTCTTTTTGATTAAAACAACATGGAATTGGGAGGATAAAGGATGACACTACCTNTTAGAAGTCCCTCGCCCAACCCAGATGTATTCCCCAAGCCCAACCGAATTCCAAATAATCCTTTCCAGAATCGATCCAGGCCCATTTAACTCTTTACATCCGACCCAACCCAATTTTATTCGAAAGGATCCCACGATAGACGCTTGTTGCAAAAAAAAATAAACCGACCTTCCTCGTTTCTTCTTCCTTCCATAGTGAGTCTGCCTCACGCGCTGCGGAAGTGCGGAAAATGCAGCTTTAGCGAACGCAGTGATAAAACGCGACCAATCGTGTGCCTGACCGTTTCTCGTCGTCTCCTCGCTACATAATCAATTCGTACGTTTTCAGTAGAGAGGATCTTCCTTCGCAGGCCAGGGGAGCAATTTCGCCATCGTTCGTCCTTGAGGCGAAATCGGACGACTCTCCGTTTTGTTTTTTTGTTGAGAAGTTTTACAATTTTCCTACTATTGACAGCTTCAACCTTATCTCTTCATGGATTTGAATTTCATAATGGGGAAGAGATCCCGATTTCGCCCCAATATTTTGGGGAATTTCTCCCGCTTTCTTCATCCCAAAACCCTGGCAGACCCCTATATATATTCTCTTTCTGTTCAGTTCAGGGGAGATTTTTTTTTAACTCGAATTTTGGGAGGCAGATAACAGGGAGTGAAATTTTAGTCTTTAAAATTTTGGGAGAGAAATTTGGGTGAGTAATAAATAACAAAGAGATTTTTCCTTTCCAGAGTAATACAGAACTTTGAATCTTGCCAAGAGACCTTCGCTAGTTCCAAGAGAACAGGAATCAAATTTCAGTCTGAGTCCAACTCTGACATTATTTCCTATTTATTATTCGTAGCCAAGTAAGGGTGTAGAATTGTATCTCGAGTTCTTCTCCCAAGTTCGCTGTGCACCATAAAAAGTAACCATGGTAATATTTTCTGTTTTGCATTTTCGACTACTCTCTGTGTTCTTTTGTTGCTATTGCTATAAGAATCTTAGGATTTTATATTGTATACATATCTAAATCTGAGGCCGTTTTGGACTGTTAGATTTTGTTTAGTTAGTATTTTGAGTTTCGCTGTTTCAATCTATTCTATTTGGTTAATTGAAAATATGACCCTAATATGTGTGTGGGCTGTGTGTATATTGATCTTTTATTTAGTCTAAAAATGCTATTGAGTCAAGTATTCATGGCTGCATTTTATTTAGCATACACATCGTTTTACTCGTCTTAAGTGTATTGCTTCTTCATCATCCTTTGTTCTCCTTTTTTGGCTTTTATTTTGATGTTTAAAATGTTTCCAATCCCTTAAAAGCTTTCCTAGCGTCTGATGTGTTGCCTTCATGAGAGTTATTGCCTAGAGTTTTTTTTTTCCTCATTGGGTTAATATGAAGATCGCATGCTATTTCTAATATCTTAGTTATTTCTAATAATCTTGATTCATGGGATGAAGGCATTTTGTCGATAGGTTGCAATTATGTTGATTTCTTTCCCGTAATTTCGAAACTCACTATATCGTTGTGTCATATCGCATTATTTAGCATGTTTTTATCTTTTTTTGTTTTCCTTTTGTTTCATTCTTAAGATAGTCAAATTCTAATTTATTTCCTTGAGGCATGTGAAGCTATGACCTGTATTCTGTTCTCTTGTTCTTGAAATCCCTCTCTTCTCGTTTTTCTTTTGACTATTTTCGAATGGGGTTGTATGAGTCTGCATATTGATTCTTAGCAATAGTAACTTATCAAAAACATCTTATTGTTTCGTAGTGCCTTTTCGCATTCTTAAAGGCCATGAGTAAGTTAGCCATAGTTCTTTAGTTGCTATATAGTTTTCAGTTCATATTATGTGTTTTCTGCTAGTTTGAGATATGTTTAGTTGACACATATAGCAAAGTTTCATTTTCTGCTTGGAATATGCTACCGCAAAATTGCTGACCAGATTTGGCATACGAAATTGGATTGATTTTTTTTTAACTCTTGAATGTTGCTTGCCTTCATATAGTTATCCTATTTTACTTATTAGCTGTGGTATGTGTACTGATCCAAGGATCAAACTCATCAGTTTATTCATGCCATAAAATATTTGCTTGGCTATATGAAGCTTGTGTCCAGTTATCTTGTTATGGGAAAAGCATGTTGTGAGAATTTGTTAGGAAACAAAAAGGAAAAATCGATCCATGCACTTTGTTCATCTTTAATTTATTTTTCATATACTCATTCTGATTAAATTTTCCGCTTATTACATTTTCTATTACATGTTGGGTTCTAGCAATAATTGAAGTTTCTTTCCAAATTTAGATAATGTAAATTTTTGAATATTCTGTTTCCTTGGTGTGTCATTATTTTATTTCATGGCTAAGTTTTCTGGAATATCACATCTTTGGACAGAGCATGGTCATTTTTAGTTATCACTGAAGCGATTTTCCCCTAGACCCTATTGATTAGTTTGTTCAATTCTTAACCATCTGGAATCACTGTGATCTTGTATCTTTAGAAAGCTTGTCTATAGTTATGATTTTTTGGTGCTTCTATGTGAAAAAATAATAAATAAATTCACCGTCAAGTTTGCTTGTCTAAAATAGCTTGTTCTGAATTTGTCCGCTTTTAATAAATATTGATAGCTTTCCTTATTAGTTGTTTCCTTGTTCGATAAATACTAATCCTTTTATCATTTCTGCATGTAAAATTCGTTCGAGTTCCATCATGAACTCACGCTCCCCTTGCATTATTGGAGAGTCGTAAAGACTCATAATTCCTCTTTTCGAGTCAATCCATAAAGATGATGAACGGACTTTGGAGTCAAAAATTGAAGCAAGTCGGAAGAGTTGAAGAGATTGGGACAATTAACCCAAGTTTATTTTTTTATCGTATTGTATTTATATTGGATATTAGCCTTTGTCGCCTTTTATTTTATGTCTTTATTATTTGTTTAGACTAAGACAAGTATAAAAGAAAATGGGTCGAAAACCCAAAAAGTCAAATGGGTCAAAACCCAAAAACAGGTGGGTCCAAATGCCGGTCAAGGAAAACTTCAAACCTGGATTTGGACCCAAATCTCTCTCCCTCCCTCTCTCTCTCTCTCTATATATATATATATATGCTTTTAATTATTTATCTATTTGTTTGTCACTAGTTTAAAGTTAGCAAGCTCCAATCCCCGCAAACACCGCTTTGTTTTAATGACTTTATTGAATCAAAATTAAGTAGTTTTTTAAAAATAATTCTTCAAGTTAGATATTTTACTTAAATATAAAACTAAGTTTTCATTTCCCATACAACTCTAAGTATTTTTTATTTTAAACAAGTTTTTAGCCAAATCGTTAGTTATTGTATAATTGCAAGTTAATGGACGTTTTAGGTGCTTTTAAACCTTCCTAAGACGTTAATAGGAATTCCCAAATCGTTTAAAGTTTTCAAATGATTTTTTTGTTCAAGTCTTTGAAATCAAGTTTTCTTAATTTTCTCAAAATTAAGTGGCGACTCTAAAGAGTCTAAACTTACAAAAAAATACTTTTAATAAATCCGAAATGGCGACCCTGCCGGGCACTAGGAGGATTCTAACCTTAAAACTAACATTACTTGACGTTAATTGCTTATTTGTTTACTTTATCATATTTAAAATTGTTGCATTTTCATGACATATTTTCGTCAAACGGCAAATAGATGCATTAGGAAAATGAAATTTACGTGGCTTTTCACAGCTTTCTTCAGAAATACACAAGCGTTTCATTCGGAGGTATCAAACGAATAGTTGGAATGCGGTCATTTGTCATCATTTGGTAGCTTCACCACAATGTTTTTCTGACTCGAATAACCGTCAACTTGAAATCTATTCTAGTAAACCTAAGCTAGAGCGAAATAAAAATATAAAATTAAGCATTAGCCTAAGACGGCTTAACAGCCAAGGTGTATTAAGTCAATTTAGTAGAAAATTGGCAAAATCGTATCCAAGGTCTACTACCTCACGACAGATCATTTTATTTGACATTTGAATGATGTACGTGTGAAAATCAATTGCGGTGGGTGAACCTAACTAGTTTATGTTTTGTAAATATGTACCGTTTTCCAAGATTTGACATGATCATTGCAGCACCACCCCAATTCAAAATGTGACATGACAATCTTGACGGGGATCATAGAAGAACCCTCAACAAATACGTGGGTGCTCTGATAGAGTTGATCAACATGAACGGTTGTCCAGAATTGGTTGAGGTCCTCACGGGGTATTGGGATAACCAACGAATGATGTTCCGATTTGGAACAACTGAAATTACCACGACTTTGGAGGAGATCAGAGACTGCATAGACACAGTAGGTACTGGGATAGAAAGAAAGACAAGAATACAAGAAGACATTTTCATCCCTAATAAGCCTTCTATAGAAGATATTGCGGACTGACTCGGGTTGGGTAAAGATTTTGCCTACTGCTGCCAAGAATCCCACATATCATTCAAAGACCTTTATATCAGATTTGGACATGAGAGTTTCTATGCCGCTTACAATCGAAAGTTCAAGGTCTCCTAAAGAAAATGGAACGGAATTCGTCCTTTAGAATTTGCAATACCGTTGTTCGGAACAATGGTCTTCCCGCACGGACCAAGTCTGAGCATCAATAACCGAGTTATAACGCTCGCGAACACTCTATTCAAAGGGTACGGGAACCAAGGGAAAGTGAAGTACTATCATATTGCCCCAGTCATCATGTCTGACAAGTATCGAGCCCTGGGAAAATGTAGAGAGGGGCATCGTTACTTCCAAGGTTGTAATTTACTCTTACACGCGTGGATCTTAAGTCACTTGGCAAAGAGTGTTGTGACTCAGAAGTTGTATACTCTCGACAATAAGAACACCCTCAAAGATTTGGATGACATTTTGTACTAGGCAAATATGGATAATCGGAGAACTAGGGGGAGATGGGTAAGATTTTCTCCAAATTGAGAGAAGAAGATCTCCAGTGGATGCTCGATCTCTTCATCTCCAAATAAGTCGTCGTAGAAAACCACAGACAACTTATGCTTCCTCTACCAGGTATTCGGAGAATTCACCCTTATGCACCTTTTCGAGTCTTACGACAGTTTGAAAGGAGACAAACTATAACTGAAAAGGCTTACTATGGCGCTTATGTATATGACATTGGAGACGATAGGGTGCACGAAGCTTCAGAAATGCTGAGGGAATGGAAAAGTGCCAAGGGGATGGATAAATATACAACCGCCCTAAACCGATTTAATGCCGGATATGATGAGGGTTACAAAAAATGGTTGAAAGAAGGCATACAAAGTATCTTCTCCCCAACCCCGCGCAATTTTCGCAGCGTAATAAAAAAAGAAGTGAAAGCAGTGGCCCAGCTACAAGAGGTAAAAAAAGAGGCCCAAGTAGTGTACACTAAGTTTGTCGAGAACAAAGATACTCTTGAGAAGGCGATTCAATAGGTTGAAAGACTATGACGTGGTTATGATAATCTCGATACCTGGGTTAAAGAGAAAATTGAGAGGATGCGATACGAAAGTTTGGAGGATAAAGGACGTACGGGAGAAGGATTTTTGCTAATGTTGTGATACATGAATTAACAATACAAGACTCAGGACAACAACGACAGATCAAGACCATCTGGAGCGACATAGTGGATTTTACCCCTACGAGGTTTTTCTATATGTATTTGTCATTTTAGCCCCTGTATGGGTCTGCCTTTATTGCATTTTCGTAAATTCAAATGGCCCCTACGTAGGTCTGTCTTTTAATTTTTTATCTTTTTATTTCCCCTTTGTGAACGTTTTTTTATTTGTGAAATTTATTTTTGGGGGAATTATCTATTTGGTTCAAATTCACGCGTACATCATTCAAATGCACTAGGCCTACCCTTGGTATAAAAGGGTCCCCCTGTATGTGTTAGGACACGATATATATGTGCTATTAATTGCTTATGTACTATGTTGCTGTGAATGAGGATATCGTAAACCCACTCCTACCCAGAAATCTTCAGAAGATATATACACACAAGTCACTATTACAAAACGTCCGACCCAAAATTTTCGAGTCTCAAGTTTCTCACTCAAAAAGACATCTCTCATACCCCAAATTCTAAAACATTACGCTACTATCTAAGGAAAGATGAGTCATTAGTATGGACAAGGGAAAGAGTATCTAGACTGGCCAAGTGAAGAAGAGAAAATCGACACAAATAAGCAGCTCGAAAAGTGCGTGTATTACTTACTGTTTCATCCTGGGAGCCTCGAGGAGGAAATCAACGAAGAGAGTTATGAGGAGGCACTTTTGTGCACCCTCATTTTAGAGCATTATCGATCTTGACGTATGTTGAGGCCTGTTGAAAGAGCATCTTCCCAAGTGGAATCAGGGAAGCGCCACAAGACTTGCGAGTGTCATCCCAACCAGAAAGGGAATACAATAGAAGAATGTGTAGAGTTCAAGAACACAGTTCTTCGTTTGTTCAGCATGGACAGTACTCTGAACACTTGGGGTGATGGCTTCCTCCTTGCATGTGATGAACCGCAGCTTGAAATACTAGTAACAGAGAAGACCATATTCTATCATTGCTCATTTACGCTGTTCAAGACAACAATGAGGGTAGTTTACTCAGTATTAGTTCAGAATGGAGTCTTTACCTGTTTCTATGGGGTCTTGGAAGTAGCGCATTTTATTCAATACAAAGTTTGGATGCGTTGTCCTTATCACGATGTCGATGCTGTAGACCACAACATTGACAAATGTCTTGTGTTCCGCCACGACTTCGAATCCCTCGTCAACGTGGGAAAGATTCGAGTCAAGTTTATTGTCGTGACTGATGTTGCAACGAGAAGAAGAATGAATGAGATGTATTCATTATTATTATCTTTAAATCTTTGATGTCTTTCAATTTCCTTGTAATCGCAATGAATGAATGAATGAAAATATTTTCTTTTCTACTCGAACTACATTGGGCTGAATTCTCCTTGTGAAATACATAGGCAGCCTTCCCAGGCACGACCCCTATCTTTAAAAATTTTCATTCTCCCCCTTCATGTTACGAGAAAATACAAAGGCCAAATCAACGGACGTCAAAGAGCAACTACAAGAAGACCTTAGCTCAACGTTATTTAGCCTTTGTGAGGCAGTGTCAAAACTAAAACACGAAAACTCCTGCTTGTTAAAAAATGTGTTTCCGTCCTTACTCGCGAGTTGAAAATATCCTCAAACAAAACAACTTGTGTGTTTATCTGCTCTCTGTGTGACATTATGCATTTTGTATTTTGAATCTTCACTGACAAATCTTCCTTTGAGTTGTTTTCCTTCCCAGGTACTTCGGAACTGATCTATGTCGATTAAAATCTGACAAATTATCCCTATTTAACCATATAAAAAGGTCATGCAGATTTCTTCCCTAGACAAAGCTCATACAAAGGAAAGACAATTATGGGGGATAGTAATGAAGAAGTAAGTCTTACTGATGTTGTGATGGCTCAACCAACAATAGCGGACAAGAATGAGTTAATTCTGCAGGTGATGCAACAGATTGCAGAGATGAGGGTAGAAATGCAAAAGAGATAGGATCTGCCTCCGCCAAGGTTCGTTGCTAATGCTCCTGATGGGAGACCTCCAATCTATTTCCCTTCTTCAAATATGGAATCAACTCATAACTAGCCATCTACACCTTCTCAGAATCTGATGGTTATAGATCTGACTACCTAAAATCCCCAATATGCTTCCGCATCCTACAAAACTCCACCTCCTCCTCAAAACAACCACCCCCAAATGCCACCCAATCCTCAAAATATCCACCATCAAATCGCTCCACCACCGCAAAATCAAAACCAAAATACTTTAAATCCCCCAAAACCCCACCAACACTTAAATCAGAATAACAATCCTCAGACTTACCCATAGAATTATCAAACCACTCAAAACGCCCAGAGTCCCTTTGTAGCTCCACTCTTACCTAAAAGAACTACTTTCCAAATTCCCTTCCTTGCCTAACACGATGTGCACGGTTCTGAGCTGGACCATTATGAGGAACAGAGAGTGAGTGGAGGTCAAAGGAAGAGGCAAAGGTGGACATAAAAGAAGAGATCAAGAAAGCCATGAAAGAGATCCAATAAGTCCATGGTATCGCCGGGCTTAGTTATGAAGATTTATGTATTCATCCAAATTTGGACCTTCTAGAAGAGGGTTCAAAATTCCGAAATTTGTTACATTCGGAGGAGTGGGAACCCTATGCATTATTTGAGAGCCTACTGCGACCAGCTCGTTGGAGTTGGTAGGGATGAAACTTTATTGATGCGGCTCTTCAGCCAAAGCCTGTGCGAAGAAGCTCTTGAATGGTTCACCTCTCATGAAACCAGGAAATGGCCCAGCTGGAATGCATTGGCCAAAGATTTCATTGAACGATTTGCTTACAACGTAGAAATTGTTCTCGATCGATACTCTTTGGAGAAAATGAAGCAGAACTCCACCGAGAGCTATAGAGAGTTTGCCTATAGGTGGAAAAAATAAACGGTGAGAGTGAGGCCTCTCATGTCTAAAAAGGAAATCATTGAAGCATTCTTGCGGGTGCAAGATCCTGAAAATTATGTTGCTCGTTAGAGTAAAGTTTGCCGAGATATTCAAGATAGGTGAGACTATCGAAGACGGTTTAAAATCACGGAAGATAGCCCATGTAGCCACATCGCCTGGATCTTCAGGGCTGTTGAAAAAGAAGAGAGAAGACGTGGCTGCTGTTTCATATGAGGGCAAGAAAAATCATAGAAGATCGTCATACTCCAACTCCCAAGGTCGTTATTGACCCTCTAAATACTCTTCCCAGGCTAGTAAGAAGAATAATCCACCTCCAATATACAAAAATTCATCTCCCACTTACAAAAACCACCTCATATTTACCAAAATCCATCTCCCACATGCAAAAATCATCCTCCACTTTACCAAATTCCGTCTCCTTATTATCAAAGTGTTTCTCCCAACAGTGCTAACGTACAGTAGAGATACAGAGGAGCCCCTCCAATTTATCAAGTCCAATCTCCACCATATAAAAATCCCCCTACGAATTACCAAACTCCATCACCAAACTACCAAATAAATACATATCCTAGAAACCAAGCTCCCCGTCCAAATACCAGGAGTTATCAACAAGTGCCTCCTCCCCAACAAGGCAGTTATGATCCTCCTCTACCCAGATTTTGAGAAGAAGCCTCTTAGGAATTTTACCGCGCTTTCCGAAAGCCGAACAAAGTTGTACGAGTGACTGACTGCGGCCGGATAAATCCACCCAATGGGCCCAAACCGGTGGATACTAGTTCAAAGTTTTACAGGCCCAATCAAAGGTATGCTTATCATTCCAAAAGTGTTGGGCATGATACTGAGGACTGTATCAACCTCTAGCACAAGATTCAAGATCTTATCGACCAAGAGGTGGTCACTCTTCAAATAGCGGGGCCTAATGTCAACACCAACCCTTTGCTGAATCATGGATGCGTCAATATCAACATTATAGAGATAGACGGCGATTGGTGTGTGACTAAAGTGATAACTCCAGTTGTATATGAAGATTTGAAAAAGTTGTGGCCTCGTTGAGCGTCAAGAAGAAATAGAGTTCGTGATCCTTACAATCGCAAAGGTTGTTGCCTTGGTGCCATCAGAAACTCTTGCCTAGCCAAAATTCGTGATTGAAACAGCTGCCGCTCAGGGTATGACCCAATCTGGGAGATGTTATATTCCCGAGGTGTTGGCTCATGGAGGGCATAAGAAGGATCAGGAAAAAAGACCGTTAAGCAAAGGCGAAGGGGAGGAATTTTGGAGAAATATGCAGCTAAAGGATTATTCGATTGTTAAGAATTTGGAGAAGACTCTAGCCCAGATTTTTGTATGGGACCTTCTAATGAGTTCCCAATTTCATAGGCAGGCTTTGATTATTTCTCTCGATGATACTTATGTGCCTGTCGAAACAAGCAGCGATAATGTGGCCGTTATGATTAACCAACTTATTCGTGGACATCAGATTATTTTTTGCGATGATGAGTTTCCTTTCAAAGGGAGGTCCCACAACAAGTCATTGCACATCACAATCATATGTCACGAGAATGTCGTAAATCGTGTTTTGGTGGATGATGGATCCAGTCTAAACATTTGCTTGTTGTCGACATTGGGCAGTTCAGGTTTGACCTGGGGAAGTTGGAACAAAATAAAGTCAACGTAAGAGCCTTTGGTGGGGTTCATAGAGATACGTTGGGAGCGGTGAATCTGATCATCCAAATGGGTCTGGCAGAATTCAGCGCACAATTTAAAGTCTTGCACATTCACACCAGTTTTAACCTTCTTCCAGAAAAGCCTTTCATACATATAGCTGGGCCTATACCGTCTACTCTTCACTAGATTATGGAAATCGTTTGAAAGGATGAAGAGCTATTCATCACGGCGAAGGGAGTCATTCAGGCAGGCAGACGCCCATTATTGATGATGTTTCGCGAGATACTGATTTCTAAACGATGGAGCTGGTGAATGCCACCTGTGAGGATTTGGCCCCACATCCTTCCATGTTTGTTGTTTACAAGATGATCGCCACTGTGATGCTGCAGAATGGTTTCGAACCCAGTTTTGTATTGGGAAGAAATTCCCAAGGAATTATTAAGCCTATTTTGGTCCCCGTCAAAGGAGCAAGGTATGGTTTGGGGTACGTCCCCACAGATGATGATATGAAGGCTAAGAAGAAGAATGATCAAGCTTTGGCTAAGACGATCCCTCATCTGTATCAATCATTCCCAGTCCGGGAATATACCTAGCATAAAGACCTTGGGAAAGGAATCTATGGCCTTTTCGAGGAGATCAATGTTGTGATTGAGGAAGAGGTCAATCTAGCTGGTATCTGTGATGCTGAGTTTGAAGAGATGCTGCAGAGTAGACCTCCACGCCGATTCTAATTCCCCGACCTCCTTGGTAGAAGGGCATCATTTATGCATATTTAAGTCGGTGGTAGTCCGGAAGAGGCCCGAGACCCACCATTTTGTATTTTTCCTTAATTACATGAATTTTAAAATTTTTTCGTGATGTTTGAAAAAGGAAACATGGATTTTTACCATAGCCAAAGTTGGCATTATTTCCCAATTTCATTGAAAGCCTCTTTTATTGAATTTTTTTTTATTTACTCATCTGCTATACTTTGGTTTTCTAAATTTTTCTGTTTATAGTTTTAGTAATATAAGTTTTAAACCTCCAGTGTCATGTCATGTCACAAGCTGAACGAACAGAATGAGACAAGTGATGGCGAGGTTGATTAATACGAAGAGGAAAATGAGGCACAAGAATATGATGGTGAAGAATTTCTGTAGTTTGAAAACCAACATAAACCAAATATAGAGGAAACTGAAACTGTAAATCTAGGGGATCAAGAGTGTGCAAAAGAGGTCAAATTCAGCGTTCACTTGAATGAAGCTCAGAGGAAGGATCTAATACATTTACTCACTGAATACATTGATGTATTCGTATTGGAAGTCAGTGACATGCTAGGGATGAGTACCGATGTTGTGTCTCACAAATTGTCGATTAATCCAAGGTTCAATCTTGTGAAGGAAAAAAATAGGAAATTCAAGCCTGAGTTGAGTTTAAAGATTAAAGAAGAAATTACCAAGCAGATAGAGTCTCGGTTGGTGGAAGTGATACAATACCCAACTTTGTTGGCCAATGTTGTTCAGGTCGCCAAGAAAGATGGGAAAATAAGGATTTATGTCGACTAGAGAGATCTCAACAAATCTAGCCCTAAGGATAATTTTCCATTTCCAAATATTCATATTGTGATCGATAACTGTGCTAAACATTAAATACAGTCATTTATGGACTGTTACGCAGGTTATCATCATATTCTTATGGATGAGGAAGATTCAGAAAAGACAGCTTTTATTACACCTTGGGGTGTATATCATTATAGGGTGATGCCATTTGGCCTCAAGAATGCTGGTGCTACTTATGTAAGGGATATTACGACCATATTTAATGATATAATTCATAAGGAGATCGAAGTGTACATAGATGACGTCATAATCAAGTCCCGCGAGAGTACGGACCACTTGACACATCTAAGGAAATTCTTTGATTGTTTGCGTCGTTACAACCTAAAGTTAAATCCCACAAAATGCGCTTTTGGAGTTCCACCCGGAAAGTTGTTGGAATTTATAGTCAGCAGAAGGGGTATCGAGTTCGATCCTTTTAAGATTAAAACAATTCAACAGTTACCTCCGCCGAAGACGATAAAAGAGGTGATGAGTTTCTTAGGGAGGTTGAACTACATCAGTCTATTTTCTATCTTCAATTCAACCCTGTGTGTGATAATTCTTCAAGCTTTGAAGAAAGACCGGTCTGATAAAGTGTATAAAAAGTGTCAGACTGCTTTCGACGTATCAAGACTAATTTTTCAATCCACCGGTGTTGGTTTCCTCCACAAGAAGGGAGTCCATTGTTTGCTATTTTGTTCGTCTCAAGATAGTGCATTTAGATGCGTACTCGCAACACGACATAACAGGAAAGAAGGAGATCTATCTATTACATAAGCAAGAAGTTTACTCCATACGATTCCCTCGTTAACACTTCTGTTGGAGAGAACATATTGGTGCTTTTGACTTGGCTTTCCCAGAAGATGAGACATTTTTTGTCTTCTTATACAACATACTCTCATTCCAAATGGACCTGCTGAAGTATATTTTTCTAGAGTGGCGCTGCGGACGCGAAAAGTTAGCTAAAAGGCAAATAGTGTGGTGAATTTGACAATTGTGTATGCACTCAGAACGTATAAAGGCACAGGCCTTTGCTTGATCATCTTGCATAAAATCTTGTTGATGATGAATATGAACCGCTCAAGACTTATTTTAACAATGAAGAAGTATCGTTTGTGGGTGAAAATATTTCTGGAATATATATCCAGGCTGGAGATTATTCTTTGATGGAGCGGCAAATCACAAAGGGAAAGGCATCGGAGCGGTTTAAGTGTCAGAATTATGTCAACACTACACCATGGTGGCTAAACTTCGATTTAATTGCACGAACAACATGGCCGAATACGAAGCCTTTATTTTTTGTTTGAGAATGGAAATTGACATGAGTGTTAATGAGCTGCAGGTTATCGTAGATTTAGATCTGTTGATTTATTAGGTTCAAGAAGAGTGGTCCGTGAAGAACCCAAAGATTATACCTTACGTGCAGTATGTGCAGAAGTTGTGCAAGAGATTTCGTAAGATCAAATTCAGATACTCCCAGAATACAAAATGAGTTGGGTGATGCTCTTTCCACAATCTCAGTGATTAAGCACCCAATTACTGATTATATTGATCCTCTTGATATAAAGATGAAAGAACATCCAATCCATTGTTCACATGTTGAAGCAGAAGCAGACGGTTTGCCATGATATTTCGAAATAAAGAAGTATTTGGAGTACGGTATTTATCCTGAAGATGCTATGTCCAACCAGAAGAAGTTGATACAACGTATGACTATTTCTTTCTAGGTCGATATATCCTACACAGAAGGACTCTAGATTTAGGTCTCCTCAGATGCGTCGTTGTTGTTGAAGCTCGAAGCTTGTTGAAGAGATACATGTTGTAGTATGTGGCACCAATATGAATGGACTCAATTTGGCAAGGAAGATCTTGCGAGCGAGTTATTTCTGGATGACTATGGAGAATGACTGTTGCAAGTTTGTATAGAAATGTCATAAATGTCAAGTGCACGGTGATTTAATCCTAGTGCCGCCTCACGAACTTAATGTAATGAGTTCACCTTGGCCATTTATAGCTCGGGGGATGGATGTCATTGGTCCGGTAGAGCCAGCTGCTTTAAATGGACACATTTTTGTTTTAGCTGTCATTGATTATTTCACCAAGTGGGGAAAGTCGCTTCTTACAAGTCCGTGACCAAGAAAGTTGTATCTATTTTTGATTTGCAACAAGTAGCTATGCAGGTTTGGAGTAACCCCACACTATAATCCATCATATACCGATAAGGGTGGCCAACTCTCAACAGTCCAACTTGATGAGAAGAATATAGGTGAGCAATTTAAGATTACTCACCGAAACTCAAGCCTCTTATCCGTCCTCGAATGAATGGAGTTGTACAAGACACCATAAAATATCCAGCAAGATTGCTTAGAAAATATTGATAATCGCCGATGTTGGCAGAGAATCATTGTCATCATTGCTTTTATTGGGTTAACAAACGATTATAGAAAATCGACTGGGTACCTCCATATTTGCTAGTGTATGGAATAGAAGCCAGTCATATAATGCTGAAGTCTAGATAACATCGTTTTTGAGAATCATCCAAGACGCTGAGTTAAGTAACACTGAATGGGTCACAAGTGGATTGAATCAGTTAACTAACTTTGATTGGTGACAAAGAAATGGTTGTTTTGTCTGTCCATGGCCCTTTTCTTTGACAAGAACGATTCGTGCTTTTCCACAATAGAGTCAAAGCTAGAATGTTTATAATTGGGCAGTTAGTACTAAGCCACTCTTTTTCAAATCATGAGGATGAGTACAAAGGAAATTGTCCGTATTGTCAAGGAAGGTCCTTATATGGTTTCGCAAAGTATTATCTGGAGATGCTTTGGGTCCTGTCGGAGATGGATGGCAAATGCATGGGCCAAACCCGTCATCTCAATACTATCCAAGAGATACTATGTGTGAAGCTTCGGTTTGCCTTTATGTTATTTACTTGTCATCCGTTCCGTTTGTTGCAATGGCTTTGTTTTAATTTTACCACTCTTGTAATGAACTACGTCTGAACCTAATTCTCAAGAATGAGATCGTAGGCAGCCTAATGTCGTCCTCGGTCACCCCAGTTTCCCCTTTTAATTTTTCTTTGTTTGAACTATGTTTCGGCCTGAATTCTCAGAATGAGGATCGCAGGCGACCTCTTGCGGCCTCCGTGTCGTATTTTTCTTTGTAAATTGTTATTGTGTCCAATCTTGACGGTGACACAGGTTTTGGACCCGATGTCTTTCTGCCTCTCAACGGGATGTGTAGGCGCCACAAGATTCGGTATATATCCCCGTAAGATTTCCTATTTTACAATAAAAACTAGATAAAATTTCTAAGAGGGACTCAAAATTCCTCGAGAGAAGATTTTTCCTCACAAGTCAAGACCAAAAATATTTTTAGGTTGCAACTGGAACATTAATTTTTGAGAGGTATCAAAAATTCCCACTGGCGGAGGGGCAAACGTCCTCTAATGCGATCCAATAGTAACCAAGAGCAAAAGAAATCTCCAGATGTTGTTACTATTATTATCAAAGTCTACTTTTTGATGATTTTTGCTTTGCTAGATCCAGGAACAATTTTTTTCTTTTGGTAACTCCTTATGTTGCAATTAAGTTCTAAGTTTTTCCTGAGAGACTTTGTGAACCCTTCTATGTTTCTACACTTGTTGGGTAGTCTATTCTAGCAGAAAGAGTCTATTGTGATTGTCTTTTTTTAATCAATCACAAGAATACCATGACTGACCTAGTTGAGTTAGACATGGTAGATTTATAAGTCATTCTAGGTATAGACTAGCTTCATTCTTGTTATGCATCACTAGATTGTAGAACTTGAGTTGTCAATTTCAGATTCTTTATGAGCCAGTCATAGAGTGGAGTAGTAGTTCAATAGTGCCTAAGGGCAATTTCATTTTGTACCTGAAGGCAAGAAAGTTAGTTTCAAAGGGTTGTATCTATCACTTAGTATGAGTTAATGACTCAAGTGATCACATACCTCCCATCATGTCAGTTCCCATGGTAAAAAAGTGTCCAGAAGTCATTCATGAAGATCTACCCAAAGTCCCTCTTAAGAGAGAAATAGACTTCGACATACACATCATTCCAGATATTCGTCGTATCTTTATTTCGCCACATAGAATGGCACCATCAGAGTAAAAATAACTGTTAAAAGATTTGTAAGATAAGTTTTCATTCAACAAAGTGTATCACCTTAGAGCGCTCCGATTTTGTTAGTGAGAAAGAAATATGGTTCCCTTAGGATGTGTATAGACTACCACCTACCCCTATAACTAATACCCGCCGATTGGGGGAGGGACAAGTTACCGTCATAATAAATAGCCTCTTCCACAATTGATTATCTTTTTTGACCGAACTTCAGGGTGCTTCCTACTTCTCAAAAGTTGTGATCTTATATCAGGTTACCATTCAGTTTGACAGTTAGGGAATTGATAGCAAAGACATCATTCGACAAGATATGGGAATTGATGAGTTTTTTCTTGGGTCCTTTGATTTACCATACCCCGACATCATCATGGATTTATGAATATATCTCCGAACCTTATTTAGATATATTTCTTATCGTCTTCACTATGACATACTAATCCATTCACGTAAGGAATAAAGAGGATCATCCTAGTCTCTCAGAATCTTCTTCAAACCTTGAATTTATAAGGAGTTATATTCTATGTTCTCAAAATGTGAGTTTTGGCTTAAGTCCTGTAGAAATTCTTTGGGAACTCGTTTCTTCTTTCTATGGCTAGAGTTGAATATACAAAAGATAGGACAATTCATGTTGGCGTAACCCATGTATCCACTGAATATAAGGATTTATTGAGTTTGGATGACCACTATAGAAGGTTTTTTTTTAGGGTTTTTTCTTCGATCTCATCTCCTTTGACTGAGTTGACTCAGATTATGCTCGTTTCAATGGTCTGGAAAGCCTTGTGAGAAAAGCTTCAGGAATCGACAAAGAGGTTTTTACTATTGCCCTGCACTGGTTTTTGACTCTACTAGAAGATACTCAATGTTTTGTGGTGTCTATGATGCATCCATAGTTATTTTAATGGATTAAGGTGTGCCCTAATGCAGAAGGAAAAGGTTATCGCTTATTCCTCGAGATCGTTTGAAAAGTTCATTAAAATAGACTTATCGAACCCATGACTAAGAATTAAGGTGTATAATTTTTTATTTAATGAATTGGCAGCACTTTTTGTATGGATGTTGACACATTCCCTGATTAAAAAGATCTTACAATATGTGTTCACCCAGAAAGTGATCAATCTCAGATAGAGGAGGTGGTTAGAATTACTCAAGGATTATGACATGAGTATTATTTACCACCAGGGTAAGACTAATGTGGTTTTTGATGCATTAAGAATGTTGTATATAGGGTGTACCACCCATGTTGATGAAAGAGAGAGAGTGTTAGCCAAAGATATGCAAAGACTTGCATGCTTGGGAGTTAGATCTATGTATTCCACACAAGGAGGAATAGTTGTGACAAATGGGGAGAATCATCACTAGTGTCAGATGCGAAAGAAAAACATGACCAAGACCTCATTTCGCTTGAATTGAACACAAATGTCTATGACCAAAGAGTATTAGCTTTTGAACAAGGGGTAAATGGTGTGTTGAAGTATCAAGGTTAGTTGTGTCTACCAATTCTTGAAGGGCAAGAAAAGAGGATCATGAAGGAATCATATAGCTCCAGATATTCCATCCATCCGGATTCCACAAAGATGTATCGTGATCTGAGAGAGGTATATTGGTGGCATGGTAATGAAACATGGATTGCTGAAGTTTTTTGGCCAAGTGAATAAATGTCAGCAAGTCAACTTGAACACCAAAGGCCTGGTGTTTGGCGCAGAACATCAAAAGTCCAAAATGGAAGTGGGAGATGATTAACTGGATTCATCCCAGGTTTTGTCCATGTTCTTGCAATCGTCATGATTTGAATTTGGGTGATTGCGATTTAGAAAGACAAATTACCACTTTTTTCGAGTAAAGACACTTAACAATATGAATTATGATTACCCATGTTTTTAGCCACATTTTGAGTAATCCAGTTGAAATATTCAACGTGTTTATGATTTTATGTTGTCCCATGATTTAATAGATATATGATTAGTTTGATTATGTCCAATAATAACAAGAAAGAGCCCAGTATGGATTCGTATATGAATGCACAATATTCCAGACCTAACATGACCCAAGAATAGATGCAAGGAGGACTCAGTATAGGCTCGACAACCATAGTATGTACAAGCAATTTACTATACGCGACTCGACAAACATGAGGCTGATTTGAGAAATGGACCCTTAGATGCTACGGTGTCCCTCTACGACGATGAGCCCCGCCTTCTAACCGCCTTTTTTATTGGAATGGGGTTTGACCCACTAAAATTAGAGTCGAATCGATATTAAGAATTTTGACCTATTAAAATATATTTGTATTTTGCACGACCATCTATGTTTTACAAATATTGTTTAAAAGGTTTTTGGGAATTACTTACAAGATATTTAAATTATTTTTCTTCTTATTTTCAGGTTCTAACTTTCGAGTTTTAGTAGATTATTGTTGAATCAAAAGAATATCTGCTAGAGTTTACATTATCAAATGTTCAATATTACTCTCTATTGTATAATGCTATCTATTAGTTTTAAATTACTATAGTTATCATTT
The DNA here is from genome assembly GCA_027704765.1 of Solanum habrochaites. Classification (NCBI taxonomy): domain Eukaryota; kingdom Viridiplantae; phylum Streptophyta; class Magnoliopsida; order Solanales; family Solanaceae; genus Solanum; species Solanum habrochaites. The sequence continues at coordinate 8,853,827 of JAKWJA010002498.1, read as the reverse complement.
AATGGTATTATATGTATATAAATACTAACAAGAGTTTATGCAACTTAGAGTAAGAGACGCCAACACATATTTTACATAAATATATTTTTGAAGTTGGTGATGATTATGTAATTAAGTCCTTTCGTGATGGAAGTTTGCCTTACATACTCGACAACATTAAAATACTTGGACCTCTTACACTTGTCAACCAAAGAGTTAAGATTAGGACAATGATCATGACTAGGAATATTATTGCTACGTGCCAACCACCAGCTAATAACGTGTAAAGCTCGAAGATGAATAGTTTTTTATTAGAGATGTTTTGATGCATGGACAAATTAGTGGACACCCAAGTGCATTGTCAGTTTTTCTTCACTAAACACACCTGAATAAATTGATAGTAGAATATTTGTTCTCTTTCGTATCGATTATCTGTGTACCCTTTTGTTTCACATTATTAGTGACCAAAAATCCAACTTGTCAATGTAGTTTAGAAGATTCTTGGAAAAAAAAAAACAAATTCCAACCATAGTTTACATAGTTTGAATCTCAACATTAAGTTATAAATAATATTCTTGACGCTCTCTATTGGATTTCACCCTCAACCTAAGGTGGGTTTAACTATATTTTTCAAATCGACCATATAGAATAGAATTCTGAGTTTTTGTTGGTTTGATTTTTATTTTATTTTTTTGAAAATTGTGATAATATTTTTAAAATAATATAATTGTAAATTCAAAAGCACCATTTTTTGCCTATAACTTTGTTTGTAACCTCATTGAATAACAAGGGTTGTTTCTTCTTCAGAGAAAGAACCAATGACCAGAATGAATTATGTTGGTTTAGTTAAAAGAAAAAGTATTACCTGCGTAGTGCTTCCACTGCCATTATTTAATCCTTTGTATCTCGCCAATAATAGCTTTCCGCCCGTGCGTATGCAGATTCTGCTTCTGCATTTGGTGCATTAAAAACTCTGTCGTGGCTACTTTGTAAATCTATGCTGAATTCAAAACTTTTCCTTCTTCCCATTCTAAATTGAACTCCATCCTAACATTGAAAAAAACAACAAGATTTGTGTGTCCACAGAATAAGAGAACACTGGTTTGATGGTTTTTTGTCAACAAAGTTTACATATATTAAATGGCAAGCAGACCTTAAAAAAAGTTATTTTGAGAATAAGCAATTTAGTTTCTTCTTGATTTAACTTTAAGGTTAGGATTAGAGAAAGTAAAAAAAATGTTTGGGGTTTGGGGTTTGTAGGGTTGTGAACCTTTTCATTTCAATTCACAATCGCTTTAAGAACTTTGGGGATAAATACAAGTATATAGAAATACATTTTCATCCCAACATTTCACCATTAAATAAATTCATCCCTAATAAAATTACATTACAATCCCAGGAAGGTTAAAAAACATTTAGTGTAGGGATTTTTAATATTATATTATTTTACTTCTTTGAATTGCCACATTTAAAATTTCTTTTTTGATTTTGGTGTAATTGATGCAAACTTGTTGAATTGTAATAACATTGGTGCTAATTATCAAAAGGTCACTTACGGACAAGAGAATTATGGCATATTTCTTTAGAATCTTGCCAGTTACGTAGGGCAATGGTCAGATGACCATTTGCATGTTAGTGCATGTTTTTTCCCTCACCATTTACTTCTCTTTATTCTTTCTCTATTTTTTTCGGTAACCTATGTATATTTAACTCCTAGGGCTTTATTTTTTCTATTTACTATACAATTATTGTTGTATCATTGGTAGGCAACCTTCCCCTCAACTATAAATAGTGGTAGTCCTCATTTGTTTTATACACAAGAAATATAGAGTGCATACAGTCTGTCAAAAGAGAGTTCTTATTTAGTTTAAGGGATGTGGTTTTTTTATGAGCTTTGAACACAACTCTGTTCAGAGTTGTTCATATATTTTGTTAGAAGCTGCTATAATCCTTGAGTTACACAAGTTAAGAAGGACTACTGTTAGATCGGTGACAAAATATTTAATCGTAGTGGGCTTAAATATCTTTTAAAGATCGCCACATATCCGCGCCTCAACCATAATATATTTTAATTTTCTTCTTCATTTTATTTTTGAATTGTATCTTTTAATTATGTTATTTTGTATTTTTTCACTAAAAATTTACGAGTTCATTAGGATTACAATTGAAAAACTGCAGATGTCAGATAGGAGACCTTAACAAGTCATTTAAGTTTATGGTACCATGTCAAGGATATGGAAGGGTGAAATACTTTAATACTTAGTCTTAATCAATGTTTCTTATGTGTAAACTGAGAGATGTTAATAAGTAGACAATCACCTTTATGATGATCATTAAACTATTTGTCATCTAGAGAAAGTGTAAAAGTACAATGGTGATTCCTACAAGTGTCATAAATGTATTCATTAATGTGTATCTGATAGTTTTTTTATGATAGAAGACTTACTCCTAGCCGCAAAGAAATTAGAACCATATGTCAGATTCGTATGATTCAAAAGAGGCTGGGGCGAAATATATGTGGCTGGTAGATTTGTTCGTTCCCAAATAGTGACAACAATCACTGGTTGACCAAGCTCAAGACATCATAAGATTATTAGGAGAGCTAAGGTCCGAGGAGGTCAAAATGGAGACAACTTTATCTATTGTAGCCTAGTAGATATAATTCCACCTTCTTGAAAGGAATTTAAAAAAGTTATTCACGACAAACAAGAGAAAACCTCTCTTGAGACGTTGATAGTAAAAATCCATATGGAAGAAGAGGAAAGCGGCAAAAATACACTTTTACAACAAAAGAGAGCAACATCACAACAAAGATAAATATAAATAATACAAATAATGATACTGCTAATAAAAACTAAAACACTTATTTGAAGGCTAAAATAAAAAATTCAAGAAAAATAATGGTTAAGATAACCAAGCACAAAATCAACAAGTTCAAGATAAGGAACGGTTCTTTTTTTGTGGAAAGAGTGGGCATATTGCTCGATTTTGCAGATTCTATAAATGTAGTTGTATCCCTTAGGTGAATGTTACTGAAGAAACTTTTGTGGCGGTGATTACCGACATAAACATGATTGAGAATGTTAATGGATGGTGGACTGATTCTGGAGTAAATCCAAATGTGTGTTATGAATTTTTTTTTTTTTTAAAATACTCATTTTTACGAGACCAAAACCATCATTCTTGGTGATTCTCACACAACTCAAGTGCTTGGAACTGGAGATGTCGAATTGTGTTTTACTTCTGGAAGTGTATTAACTTTGAAAGATATCCTCTATACTCCTTCTAGAAAGAAAATATGATAGAGGCCACGAATATGAGTCAAATGAGTTTAATTACTTGTTAAATCATTGTGAATAATTCATGAAACTCCTCCTCCTTATTCTCCTTCATCTAATGGTGTCACACAAACGAAAAATAAGAGTTTGGTTGAACTGAGTAATTTTACTCTTATTGAATCATATGCACCTTTAATTTTATGGGGTGAAGCTATTTTGACGACTTGTTATGTGTTGAATCGTGTGCATCATAAAAAGGCTAAATTAACGCCTTCTGATTTGTGGAAAGGTCACAAGCTATGTTTGAGATATTTAAGAGTTTGGGTTTTCTAGCCTTTGTGAGGCTAATGATCCCAAGATTAGAAAGTTGGATAAGAAAGTGTGTACTTGTACTTTTCTTGGTTATGCTTTAAATATTACAATCTATAGATTTTCGGGAAAGGGCCTAAAATAACTTTGCAGTATTAGAAATGAAATAAAAAACTACCCTCCATCCACCTATTGGCTCCAAAATACCCTTCCCACCAACCTAGTGACTCCAAAATATACTTGTCGTCCATCTTTGTGTTCAAAATTAGCCATTTATTTAACAATTTTAAATTTAAACTATTTAAAAAAAATACATGGTGCTGAACTATTTGTTATAATTTAAATTATTGATATAATTTATAAATCAATCAAATACCCACCCACTACTTATTAAATTTCACCAAATTAATAAACATGTCGCATTACTAATGCAACAACAGTAAAGCTATTACTAATGAATATTTCTAAATTTCCATGAAACTGAATCATGTGATGCAATTTTTCATGAAAGTAAAATCCCTGTTGATTCTAAGCATAGTGAGGGTCAAAGGATTGAACAATTCACTACCTAGTTCTTCTACTTCTACTCTAAAAACTAAAGAAATTGATGATTTTGATTTAAGAAGACGTGAAAGAACTAGAGTAGAAAAAAATTTGTCTACATTTTTATGTGTTCTATGTCAGATATAACCCCCTCACTTTGAAAGAGGAATTATCTTCACATGATTCTAATTTTTGGAAAGAGGTTGTAAATGATTAAATGAAATTACTGATTTCTATTAGAACTTGGAAAAAAGTCGATTTACCATTGGTTTGTAAAATAATTGATTGCAAATGGGTCTTACAAAAAATTTTAAACTGCATGAATCTATTGACAAATATATAAGACTAGATTAGATTCAGAAGATTTTAAATAACTAGAAGGTCTAGAGCTTTTTAATACTTTTTCACCGATAACAAGAAATACATCGATAAGATTTTATATTTCTATGACTGCAACTTTTTATTTTCAAATTCATTAAATAGATGTAAAAACTTCTTTTATAAATTAAGAAAATTGTAAGGATCAACTCGAGTATTTTGTTGCAGCAGATCAATAAAGCAAAGTACGCAAACTTACTATATTCCTTTATGGCTTGAAACAAATACATAAGCAACAATAGCAAGAAAAGTTTTATTCTGGCATGATTGAAAATGATTTTAAAATAAATGACTGTCATAAGTGTATATATCATAAGTCGTGAAATAATTTAAATGTGATTATTTGTCTATAGGTTGATAGTTTATTGACCATTGTCTCTAAATGAATGTTATTGACAAAGCTAAAAATATTCTTAGAATTCATTTTAATATGAATGGTTTTGGTGAGACAAATTTTATTATTTGAACAAAAATAAAAAGAACATCTGAGGGAATATATTCCCTTGTCCAGTCACATTATGTTGAGAATATTTAAAAAAATATAATTTTCTTGATTTCAAGCATGTTATAACTACTTTTTTATCAAAGTGCTCACTTATTTTATGTGGATAGTGAAAATGATGTGATAAATCCAAAGGAATATTCTAGCATAATTGGAAGTTTGAGATATTTGACTGATTGTACTATGCATGATATTGCATATGGAGTAGGAGTACTTGGCAGGTATACAAGTAAACTAGGTTATGAATATTTACATGTTATAACTAGAGTTATGAGAAATTCAATTGGAACAAAAACATGTGGTTTGTTCTATAAAAAATATATTGGTGTACTTGAAGGCTTTTGTGATGCAGATTGGAACACTTTATAAGCTGATTGATGTTCAGCTATAGGTTATGTCTTTAGTTTTTGTGGTGATGCTATTTGTTGGAGATAAAAACACCAAACTATAACTGCTAAGTCTATCATGGAGACTGAATTGATTTCTTTAGCTTCTGCTATTGAGGAATCGAATTGTTTAAGTGATTTATTATTTCAAGTAACTTATTTTTAAAAATAAATTCGTTCTATATAAATTTATTGCAATAGCATCGCTGCGATTAGTAGAGTTTAAAACTTTCACTACAACACTACATCAAGATGTATAAGGAGGAAACATAGTAATATACGTAAGATTGTATTTGAGAAATGGTATCGTTAATGTTGATTACATCAAATCTTGCAGATCCTCTTATTGAGTCCTTAACTAGAAAAGAGGTCATAAGCACACCAAGGGGGATGAGATTGAAGCCTATAGCTCCATGATTCATATACGAGTAATCTAAGCCTTGGGACTAGAGATTCTAAAACTAGGTTCAAATGAAAAAAATAATCATATGATGACTTGTAAAAAATAAATTATTTTTTATTCTGTCCCTATGATGTTATTGCATTATTTTGTGTAGTTAATTATGAAGGTTGGGTTTAGAAAACTTTAATGAAAATTTGTAACCCGTATTGGTGGAGTGTTAAACTTACATGAGCGCTCTCGAAAAATTTCACCTATGTGAGTGTGGAAGTAGTTCGCTTCCTATAAGAATTGAGCTTATATTCAAGAAACACTCATAAAATCGCGATATAACTGGGCCTAACGTACTGGCTTTAAAGATCATCTCAACAACTTGATTATTGTATGTGACTAGTGATATTTCATTTCCCTTAAGCAGTCATAGTTCAAGGTTGAGATCACAATTAATTTGGAGTAAAATCTATTGTTTCACTAAGTAGAGGTTCAATGCACATCATAGAGGTTCAATGCACATCATACCTTCATTATGCATAATATTCTTCCTTCAACTTATATAATCTCTTGTTTGATAATTAAATATGTGGGGGACTGTTAGTGTACGATTTTAATATTATATAATTTTACTTCATTGAATTACAAAATTAACAATTTCTTTTTTGATTTTTGGATAACTAGCAGCTTAGCGTTGGTGCCTAATACTCAATGGTCAATTAATGACCAAAGGAATTATGGAATATTGCTTTGTGAACATTGCAATGATTGTTGGAAAAAGAACGTTGAAAATGGTCATATACTGAAATCTCCACGTTGGTTCATTTGTTGCCCTTCACCATTAAGTCTCAATTATTCCTTTTAACCTATGTAACCCATATGCAATTTATCTTTTCTATTTACTGCACTATTATCTTTCTATCATATGTTAGGAAGACTTCCTTAACTATAATAATGGTAATATTGATTTATTTTAAAAACATGAAAATATATAGTGCATAAACTTTGTCAAAAAAAGAGTTGTTATTAGTTGAAGGGAGGTATTTTTTTAGGAGATTTGAAATCCATTCTTGTTCTAAGTTTCTGACAATTATTTTGTGATTAGGCTGTTGTATCCCGGTGGGGATAAGTCAAGAAGGAGTAATACTGGACTGCTGAAATATATTTGTTTTAGTGGGCTTGAATCTCTTAAGAGAGCGAGTTAACCATGCCAGCCATAAGAGATTGTACTTCTTCATTTTATTTTTTCAATTTTAATCTTTTAATTGTGTTATTTTGCAGTTTTTCACTAAAAATATTATTTACTACTATTGCATAAATGTTTTCGAGAAAACCTCATAATGTTTTCTGAGAATTCTCCATCTTCCATAAATCTGCATATCGAAATCGTCAACCTTCATAAAAGTGATCATTTTCCAACAAAACATTCATGTTCCATCATTGAAAACACACAGAAAAGTAAGATCCTATAATGAGTTCTTTTGTATCAATCTTTTTCCCCAAGTTTAGTAGAATCTGTTTCAATTTTTGTCAACAAGTTCAGTTGGATGTTTTTAAAAATTCTTTCTCTCAAGTATGTTTAATCGTCTTTCCAATAACATTTACCCTATTTGATTTCTTTTATTGTGATAGTGCAGTGATGTTTAGATTTTTTAAAATTAAAGTTATGAAAATTTCAGTTGTTTTGGTTCATATTTATTATTTTGAATCATTACTGATGTTTTTCTTTGGATAATGTATATATATTTTTTGAATTTTTATGTTTATATGGACTATCAATTTGAATGTTTTGGGTGTATTTTGGTCAACTTTAATGTTGTTTGTCAAATGGTATTATCGAGTTTTGTTGGTACTGCTACTTATTTTGCATATTTTTTTAGTATTACTCTGTTTGTGTTAATAGATTAGTGGTCGCTATTTTTATATGAAAATTATATTATTGTAAATACTTCAGTGACCAAAACTACAGTCGGCATCGCAAAAAACTATGTTCCCAAGACTTCATAAAAAAAGAAAATAAAGGCTGAAGAAGTTTCTAGATCTTAAAAAAGGAAAAAATTGTAATTGAAGAATCTAAGTCTAACTCAGATTCTAATATAATGAGTAACATTTACCACAAAAAGGACAGTAGTACCCTTGCTAATGATGATGTTGAATCTAGTGAAGATAAAATTGACAGTGGAGATTAGAAGAGTAGTAAAGATACCCGAGATACTAGAGATGAGGATGATGATCTCATGTCCTTGAAAATTTGTGCAAGAGAAATATCTCATAAGTCGTATAGTCTAACGACATGGACTGATGAGTTAGGATTATTTCCACCAAAAACTTCAGTGAGAAAAAGGACTGTTGTTATCGTTATTTTAGAAAATATATAGTTCAAGAAAAAAAACTATAATGACTTTAAAGGTTCTTGTGTTACACACTTATGGCATATTACAGAATAGGTTAAGTTCAATGGACAGAGGGTTCATTAATTATATTTTTTTGCGACGTGTGAAAAGAATAAAAGAAATTGCATGAAATGTGATTTTGTGTGAATGATAAGCCCTTTTGTTTTGGCTAAAGAAAATTTGCATGATTACGAGCTTAATTGCTCAGGCATAACCTGGCAATGCAAAAATTACAAAAGTATTATATAAAGGTGAGAATTTCTATTACAAAATGACAAAGAATAGAACATACTGTCCAAAATGATGAGTTTAATTAAGGGACCAGCATTTATAAGACGAAGAAGTAAAGTGCTTTTGTAGTGGGTGGTCAACCGATATTCTTAGCCATAGGATTGAGCTAAGATTGTGGATTCAAACCACTTAAGATGGTGGATGATTTAGATTTATTCAAGAGTAATGGGATGGGGGGAAGTGCTGGTTGTTTCGATATACCACGGAGGTATTGGAAGAACAAAGGAATTTGAAAGAAGTAAAGAATTGTACATGAATGAGATTAATGATCAATGGCTCTGAGAGGACATACAGACATACATATACATACATATACTAATATATATATATACATATATAGATATAGAGAGATATTATATACTATATTAACATATATATATACACACACATAAGCATTTAAGTCTCATTAGCTTCTTGTCTTTTATTAAATTTTTGGCCTTGGAGATATGAAGTTTCAAATCTTGGTAAGTATGCAAAGAAGAGTCCATGGATCTCCTTTTCATTCCCCCTGCTACTTAGCTTGCACACGAACATAGAGCTATAATATGATCAAATGATCCTTTGTACATACAAAGATTATAAATTTATTTATTATTTCTGAAATAGTGAAATTGTGCACTCATATATATGTCCACATTTTAATTTCATATAACGGACGAAGTGAAGGGCCCAATCATTGATGCCTTAAAGGGACAATTTGAAAGGTTATATTGTCCTCACTTCAATAGTAGAGAACGAGGAGGATGCAGCTTGGGTAATAATAATTTAAAACCACGTGAATTATGTTCGCCGTGGAAAGGAAAAGTATACCGTGTAATTGTAGAAATGTTAAATGTTTGTGAGCGTTGTTGTATCCCTAGAACAATCAATGAGAAATTGTTGCTGTTAGAAAAGATGAGAAATTGAGGAGAAACTCAAAAGAAGAAGAATAATAAAATATACATTCATTTATGTTTTTTGTATAATAATTTATTTGTAAGATGTTAATAACACTGATCTTGCAGGAGTTGATGAAGACTAAATAAACAGTAACAATCAATGATTGGAGGTGTGGCAGTGATGTTAAATAAAATACTTTCATTGACAATAGTCGATGGCATATACTGTTTGCAGTGATTGAATAATTTTATAAGAAGTTACTGAAGTTGTAGAGGGGGTAAATAAAGGAGAGAAAGAACAAGTGGAGGAAGAAGATGGCGACAAAGAAGAGAAAAGAAAGGAGAAGAGGAAAATGAAAGAGAACACAATAGAAAAAGAAAATAAGATGTAGAGCCAACAAGAAGAAAATGAGGAGGACAAGATTGAAGCGAATAAAATAAGAAGAATGATAGAAGGAGAAGTTGGCAGAGAAGAAAGAAAAAGAAAAAGAACAGGAGAGCTTGGAAGAGAATGTAGAAGAGGCTTATGGCAGTAGAGGGACAATGAGACAGTAATCAAAATTCAGTGGGACGTGATGGTAATTGAATGATGATCATGGTTGATGAGTAAGTCTTGTAATTATTGGTTATTTTTTTTTAAGACAATGGATGTTTGAGTGTTTTAAGAGAATTCGTTTGAAAACGGTTGGTTTTGCCTGTTAATTTAAGAAAGTGGGTTTCAGATAATTAATTTTTTGGGCTTGATTATAAGACGGTTGGTTTTTGTAGATTAATTACTTGTTGATGGTTGATTTAAGACAATGATTTTTGAGATAGTTGATTTTTAAGTGCCTTTTAAGAACAATGGTTGTCAAGTAGTTGGCTTTTTGTCACAAACCCAGGAGTACCCTTAGATGTCACTTTGCTTTAGGAACCCGCAGGGACCAATACAAGCAATTAGCAATCATAAACATGAAAAAAAAAGAACAATAGAGTAAGTAAAACCAACATTTCAAGTCAATAGTTTAATAAGGGAAAAAACATAAGTCTAAGCCACTTTATCTCAATCTCAATAGCAATCTAATGCAATAGAATGAAAGTAGGCCTATCACCACATCATGTCACAAACTGGGGGGGGAAGACAAAGAGAAGAATAATCACAAGAATTTCACCCTAAAATCACGAGGACTGAACCAAAGCCCGGGGGGAAACCTCAAAATCAACAAGGGCTTATGGGAGCTCAACCTAATATGGAACATAATTGATATGGAACTCAAATGTTCATTACCTTTTTTGACTTACTTTATGAGGTGTACAACATCCAAATCTTTAACTATTTTGCTATCAAACTTGTAATAAATTCCTAAAGAGTGTTGCCAATCGTGTTATATAAATCAGAAAAATTACTGGTTTGAAATAAATCATTCAGAAACACGAAGTAACTGAGATTTTAGAACAGTAAGTAAGATGAACAAAAATTTATTTGAAAAAATAATTGAATCTGTAAAAAACTTACAAGATCGGAATACTCTTTTAATAATTAGGAAGAAAAATCAAGGTCCACTGATTCACACTGTTGCCCTTAGGAAAATTATTCCCCTCTAGTATCACGAGGTTTGATTTGGAATATAACGCCTCCCAGGGTACAATGATTTAATCAGAGAGTATAGTACCCAAAACTCTACTTGTCAGCGAATCAATCCACAGCAGAAGTACACGAAGAAATATGTTGTTTTTAAGAAGAAGGACTATCAGAAAAATAGTAGGAATAATTCTTAAGACTGAAGACATTTTAGCAAGAAGAATGATATATGAAAGGTTGCAACCCCTTCAGAATGGACGACGACCATTAATGAAAGGTTGACAACTTTCAAATGGTATTGATTGTTCCGCAAGTTGCAACCTTTCAGGGGAACCAGTATGCGGCGAATTTTTTTAAATATAACGGAATAAAGACGGGTCACGCGACGAGTAGGTAGGGTTAACTAAAAAGTTTTGAAAATATTTCGTTAACTTCTGTTATTCAACTAATTAACTGAAAATCAATTTTTGGGCATTTAATGTATGAAATAAATAATTAAATAAATTTGTCCAAAAAAATTATTCTCGATCGAGCATTTGCCAAAGCAGAAGCCGAAACGAGAGAGCAGAAGACGAAGCCGGCGCGCGGGGAGTCCCTCTTTCCAAACCTTTTAACAATTTAATAGGAGTGGTTATGAATTTAAACTTTTTATTTTCAATTTCCATTACCGATGAGGGACTATTGCCTTTTCATTAAAGCATAGCGGACTTTTCAGGTTTACAACCTTTCAAGTTCCGAAACTTTTCAAATTCTTATCTTCCTTTATTTCCCATCTCCAATTCTTGCTACTACCCAACAATCCTCCACGCATTGCTGGGGAATAGTTATAAATAAGAATGCATGGAACCCAATGTTGTACTTTACAAGCAAGGATTAATTGCATCGGATAAGTAGGTTCCCCTGGACTTTCCGTAGTGAAAATGTCGGATATACTCGGTTCAATCGGTAGATGTGATATCTTTGAACCGTTGAACCTTTGGTGTATACCTAGACGACCAATGTCACACAATAACCTTTACTGTTTATGATTCTTACGGTTGTGTGTTCGGTTCAGCCATGAACCCCTCGTGGTTTCCTGAGTGTATAGAGAATAGGCTTTGACATAAAATTCTCTTGAAGTGGCTTCCACTTCACACTCAATAGGTGCTTTCTAACCGTGGTAACTCGTAGATTACACTATTGGTCAATTACCAAAACTTAGCAAAAATCCATTAAAACTTTTAAGCTTTATTACCTCATTAAAAGCCTTAAAGTCTTAATAGTTTTTGAACATTGTCTTCATCAGAGGAATGGATTGAGTTTAATGACAATGGCGAACCGGTCAGCCACAACTTTGTTTTTCTCTTGCTTAGCTTTGGGATCTCCAGTCTGCTAGATAGCGTTTACAGTCATGCCTGACTGGTCATAAGTGTTAACCCATTCCGTTAGATGATCTTCAAACTGCCTCTCTCCTAGCCTTTTCGTAGTGGATCTGACACATGATCGCTTGACTTTACATAGTCAATTGTGATAATTCCACTAGAGAGCAAATGTTTTACGGTGTATGTCTACGTCGTATAGGCGAGGACGTCCCGTTGTACATAACGCTCCCCTGCCCTTACCTATTGCTGCTTGAATAATCGTAATGTATGCAAATTGGTCCACAGGTTCTGGGCCAGATGGAAATATCCTTGTAGGAAAATTGCGGAAGCCTTCCGTTTCTTGACCACCTATCCAAAGCAATGAATTCAGATTCATTGTGGAGCGAGCAATACATGTATGTTTGAATATTTCCAAGAGACAGCTCCTCCACCAAGTATAATACATAACCACTAGTGGATTTTACATCATTTGACTCGGTGATCCAAATTTAATCACTATATCTTCAATCACAGCAGGATATTTTTATAATGCAAGCATAGTGTTGTGGTCCATTTTAATAACCAAAACACACGTTCATGGACATCCAGAGAGTTTGATTTGGGGATATTACAGTGTACTGAACTTCAATTTCACTAATAGCACATGCTATATCTTGTCGCGTGACAATTCATAATATTACATTCAATCTTCCAAACACTCTGGCATATTGAAATGAGAGCACTTTGGACCTTCATTTATTTAAATGTAACAACTTAAATACAATGGAGTTTTGACTACATGAAATTCAAGTAATTGAACTATCCAATTACTTTTCAATTAATGAGATTGAGATAAGCTAGTACCCTGGGGAGTTTGATAATCCTGACACCTACGATCAAATTAGCAAACTCTTAAGTTTTGATATCACTGCTGGACAAAATGCGCTTAGTAGCATTTATATAGTAATTTCTTTACTCACTTATTAACATTTTCATCAACATACAAACAAAACAACGAGTTCATAATTCAGAAAGTTTGGCTATTTAATGTAAACCATATGATCACATTCGGTTAATCTTGAATCCATTTGTGCCAACATTATTTGACAAATTTAGAATGCCATGTTTGTCGGTTTACTTGAGCCATAAAGTGACTTCACAAGTCTGAACACTTTATTTTCTTTACCAGGAACTATAACCCTTCAGGTGTTCATGTAAAATTTTTATTCTATTCTCCATTTAAGAAGCTGTCTTTACATCCATTTGGTGGATTTTGTAGATCATGCACTGCTGCTAGTTTGCTTTTAACATCCTAATTGATGTTATCTTGTTACTGCGGAGAGTATGTGGTCAAAGTAGTGTATAGACCTTCCTTTTGTCTGTCCCTTTGACTACCAGTATGCCGTATATTTGTCAATCGTCCCATCAGGTTTTCATTTTCCTTTTAAAGGATCCACTTTGATCCTAAAGGTTTATTTCCTGGAGGCAAGTCAGTCAGTTCCCAAGTGCTGTATAACTTAAAATTGATTCAATCTCACTATTTCGGCTGCTTCTTCCCAGAGTTGCTTGGGACGAAGACATTAGTGCTTTAAAGTTTGAGGCTCATGTTTCAAGCAAAGTGCTACAAAATCTAGTCCAAAAGAAATAGATTTTCGTTTGTCGAGTACTTCTCCTAGGTTACTCACTAGTTTAGAATCATTTTCCATGATTTTTCTTGTGCGTCGTAGTCTTTCACTTGTTGACCACTTGCAGTTTAGACGATAAATGTTTTTTTAAAACATCTGCATTATCGATTCATTATCGTATACATGAATCTCGGATTATCAAGATTTTGTGAACCAAAAAATCGACCGATTACTATTTCACAGCAATACCCAATAAAACACAACTTATTGAATTGGGGTCAAATTTTAACCCTCTTCGGTAAAGGAACATTACCTTGGCTCTAACACCCCCCACACTTTGAAAATTTCAAGTTGGGGTTTCTTCCTTACCAAACTCTATGGAATTGGACTGTGTTTTTTGATGGGTACTCTATAGTATTTATTAGCTGTAAGGATGGATTCCCCCCAAAGATGTCGCGGGTGAACCAGAATTGATCAGTAAGGGCATTCATTTCATTCCCTTTATGTTGGTTCTTTCGTTCTGCAAACCGTTTGACTTGTGGTGTATAGGTGCATTAGTTGATGAAAATACCAATCCAAACATATCTATGCAAAGCGATGCATATCTCCACCCCTATCACTCTGAATCTCGTATCTTTAGATTCACTTAGTTTTCCCACTGTTCATTTTGTAGTGCTTAAATAAATCAATTGCTTCATCCTTTACTATTAAGAAATAACATAAAAATCGAGTGCAGTCATCAATAAAAAGTTATTAAATACTTTTTTCCACCATGAGATGGTTTGACTTCTATAGCATATATCTGTGTAATTAAGTCGTAAGTTTTGGAATTTCTTTACAAACAGACTCGTAAGGATGTTTATCAAACTTACCTTCCACACAAAATTTCCTATTTTGACTATCGCCATTTAAAATCAGGCAATACTCTAGATTAGCCAAGTTTTGCAAGCTTTGTAATTTACATTCCCAAACAGGAAGGCCATAAATCATGTAATATCAATAATGGAAAACAAAAGCAAAATTTTGATAATACGTTCTACAACCATTAAATTTAGTTTGAAAAGAACCCTCATGGAGGTAGCCTTTCCAATGACATTTCATTCTACTATTACAAATTTATCACTAACTAGGCCACACTTAAACACGTCGTAACGAGTTAGTGAAATAGAATTAAAGTCTTTCCTAATAGTAGGGAAGCCAGAACATTGTTACAAAGTCAACACCTTGCCGGATGTATTTTCAACATTCATTTTCCCAGTTCTTGCAATCCTTGCTGTTGCTGTGTTTTCTAATGAATAAATCTTCATTGTACTCAGCAGGAGGGTACGTTGCAAAGTCTTCTTCGTTAGTAGAGCCAATATATAGTGGCACTGAGTAGAGAAACCACTCCTGGGGATTTCCCAACTAAGACACCTCCAATATCATTGCACTACAAGTCATTGCATATTCCATCTTTTCACGAGTTTGCTTGAATTTTGACCTTTTGGATTTGTTTTTTCTTTAATGGAGCATGACAATCAGAATATCTTGACAACCTTTCAACAATTCTAAACAGTTGCCTTTGAATTTCTTCTTGGTGTTTCTGACTTCTGCCCGTTGGACTTCTTTCTCTTTTTTTCGTTGGGAGGGCTTCTTCACAATATTAACTTCAATGATTGTTGAACTCTTACGCGACTACTTTTCGGCATAAGGTTATCTTCCTCAATCTTTGAGCCGAATTACAAGATTTTCAAGCTTCAGTTCTATTTACGCTTGGGCGTTAGATAAAGTCTTGGAAAGCGTTACATGACGGAACAGAAAACTTCTCGATCATGCACTACTTAAAAGCTTCATTTAACATATCTTTAGCAATCAGATCATGGAGATAGTTTGAATTCCGACACATGTGATCCAACGTTTTACTATCTACCATTTTATAGTCATAAAAAACTTTGCGACCACAAAACTTTTTTCACGCATGCATTTCTCTGTCTTAATTTTCTCAAGTGCATTCCAAACTCTTTGAGTTGCTTATTGCACCTTTAGACAATTATATAAGTCATCCTCTAAAGGCACTCAAAATGTAACCTTTACATAGGAGCTCTGACTCGTTTCCATGCTTCAACAAATCAAATTTTTTCCCAGTTCTGGCCATATTCATCAGCAGGAAATTGGAAGTATCTTACTTGTAAATCCTTGCAGACCAAGAGTGGTAAAGCCAGAAAAATTATCGTGCTGCCATCTTTGAAAAATTCACACCTAGTGAATTTACCGGTTTCTCTGATTGTTATACAAGAGTTGGGTTTGGTGCAAGCAAACAGCCACTGTAACACCAGTGTGTCATTTCTTGCTAAACAAAATTGATCAAGATAAGTAAGCAAATAAACTATAATTGAGACTTAAAGGAGTATAAAAATCACAAAGATTTTTTTGTCTCCACCACAAACACAGATAATTAATCCTTAAGAAACAGCAATCCCCGTGTTATGAAAATCAGAAATTATGTTGTAATAAAAATCTGACTTGAAACTGAAAGTACTGAAATTTTTAGAAAACTTAGTAAGTAAGATGAAAAAAAATTATTTGTAATAAATAATTTTATCTGTAAAAACATTACCAGAATCTGGAATACTATTTTTAATTTAGGAAGGAAAACAAGTCCATTGAATTCACACGTCCCCTTAAGGAAAATATTCCCCTCTAGTATCCAAGTATGATTTGGAAATAACCTTCCAGGGTTAAAATTGATCTTAATTAGTAGAGTATAGATAACCAACAAAACTCTACTGTCAGCGAATTCACCCACCAACAGGGAAAGTACACGATGAAAATATGTGTTTTTAAGAGAAGGACGATTGAAAAATTCCGAGAGAATACCTTAAGATTGAATGGTATTTATAGCAAGACGAATGAAGAATTATATTATGAAAGGTGCAACCCTTTAAGAATTTACACGACCATTAGAAGGTTGCCAAACTTTTAAATGGTATTGACTGTTCTTGAACGTTGCAAATCTTCAAACAGGTCATGGGGGGGGAATTTTGAAATATAAACGGAATTTAAAAAGAGTCACCGCGAGCGTATCGAGTCGCTCGGGGTATCTAAAAAGTTTAAATATTTCGGTTAACTTTGTTATCCAACTAATAATAAAAATTATCTCTCGATCGCTCTTTGCCAACAAGCCGAACCGAAGCAAGCCGAAGCCGAAAGCGATTTGCGAGCGACGATGCGACGGCCACGAAGCGGGGTGGTCCCCTTTTCCAACCCTCTTAACAATTAATAGGAGTGTTCTTTTGTATTATTTGAAACTCTCCTGATTAATTTCCATTACCGATGCGAGGGACTATTGCCTTTTTCATTAAAGCCAATAGAGGACTTTCAAGTTCCCCAACCTTTCAAGTTCTAACCTTTTCAAATTCCTCTCCCTTCCCTCTATTTCCCATCAATTCTTACTAATACTAACAGATCCCAATTATTCCTAGTTCTCTCACACGTTTAATTTAAACCTTTTCTAAGCATTGATTATTTGAAATTGTCAACTAGGGGGAAAGGTGTGAAAAGAAGAAGGAGGAAAAAATGTGAAGAGAAAGGTGAAGAAAAGAAAAAAGTAAGACTCAAACTTTTAAGTTTGATGACCCTCAATAATGAACCCTTCCCTAAAAAAAGGAAAAGGAAAGGGAAAAATCTTACAAATTATAAAAAAAACAAAAGAAAGGCAAAAGGTGAGAAATAAAAGGGGAGGTTATTAATATTTTAGTCAAAGTTGATTTAGGTTGACTGTCCAAGTGAAAAGAAATTTGAGAAGATTTTGGGTTTTAAAATGGAATTCCAAACAATGCTTTAAAAAGGTGAGTCAGTGAGACAAATTGACCGTACCTTTACCATCAAACCCAATGCCAATCCTATAAAGCCCCCTCTGATTTTGCATAATAAACTAGGTTGTATGATGATTGGAATATATCGAAAACCTATGCAGACGAAGCTTATGTGTTTTCTTTTTAGATTGCGGAGTTGAGTTTGTGCTTCCTCAACTTTTTCATTGATATGCTAGATAAGATTAACAAAATTCATTTTTATGTGAGGCCACTTCAATACTTGTGTTTGAAGCATGATTGCATTATTGAGAGCATGAGTGATCTTGATCTTGTATTGATCCTCAATAGTATCATTTTAAAGCGTATTGAGCCAGCATTGGGTTCATGTGCTATGCTCATTAGTATCTTGTGTTGAAAATTTTCATATGTTTACCCTCATTGGTTTAAATATAGTAGGCACACTGTTGAACTAATCGTGTTCTTAATAACTTTAGGACAAGCAAAAGTTGAAGTTGGAATTTTGATGAGGGGTAATTACACTCATCAAGGACTTTTTAGTTTCAACAATTATTACTGTTATCAATGGTATTGACGTCTATATAATTCTATTTGGTTATTCTGAGTAAATTGGGTGGGGGGGGGGGGGGGGGGGGGTAATGGGGGGGTTAGGGGGTAGTTGGTAATGGGGGGTTGGGGTGGGGGGGGGGGGGGGTATGATGAAAAGCTAAGGACAAGTAAAAATGAATACATGAATATAAAGAGGCCAAAAGCATTTTTGCAAGAGTAGAAATTCTAGCGGGGTTGCCCTAAAAACAAGGGCGGATAACTAAGGTCCTCACCTCGCCAACGTTTATAGTTTTAAAATTATAAGAATCAAGGAAGGTTGGCATCTAGAGATAGTAATGGTGATTCACCGAAGGGAAACGGGCGAAATTAATAGGAATTCATGACGAAGTGACAGATTTTGAGTGTAAATTCGAGTTGTAAAGGCAAATCGGGTGGTGATTCGTGATCCAACGAATGTGAAAGGCTCTGACTTCATTGAGCTCACCAACTAAGGTATGAACATGATCTAAAGGAAATGATGCAGAATCAAGATTGATAAATTGAAAATGTTGTTGTATGAGTAAGGCAAGCCCGAACTAATGTCACGGCAGAAAGTCACAGATAAATTTTGGGAAAACTTTAAATAGTAAGAGGAGAGCAAATGGAGTCAGAGTTGGATAAGATTTTTGTAGAGATTTTGAAGTGTTTAGATTTGAACCTTTGAATGAAAGACTCTTAGTTTGAACGCTTACAATAGAGACTTGCGAAAGGAGAGTGGAGATTTCAATGTAGCTGGGATTGAGAGGATAGGCTTAATCCTTGAGTTGGAGCTTGAGAGAGATGGATATATGAAAATGTAAAAAAAAATTGTTCCCTAGAAATATATTTTAAAAATATTTTCCAACGGGTTATACGTATTCCAACATCACCAAGTACAAATTAGTGAGTCTTTTAGAAAAAAAAATATCATGACAAATATTTTTGTCACTGTACGATGTAAATTTTATTTAAAATTATTAACAATTTAGACAACATTTTTCCTTTTCCTAATTCTGTTGGCCCAAGATTAATTCTATTGTCACCGCACTTATACTAAATTTCAAAGGAGGAAAAATAGTGATATTTCACGCTTAATATTTAGCGATAAAATAAATATTCCTTTGTACACATGTTGCTAAGTATAAACTCAACAAAGTATTCACAATTTTGCAACAAAAATGGTTATTCGTAAACAAATTCGTGTTATATTGTGCTACAATAGTGTTCGTCTTTAATATTTGCCACATTCGGGGCACCCCCGACGTTCCAGCATCATCGTTCTCTTTAAGGACGAGGATTATCTCTTAAGCTTACATCATTACAATTCATAGGTCAAAAATGCAAAAAATTTAACATTCATTTACTTCTACATTGAGGTATACCATAGACTCTACATTACACCATAGTATAATAATAGATATCGACTTACATAGACCTGCGTATAGGAAATACTTGAGCCTTTACTTTTATCTGCACATAGATATATAGAATATGACATAGCTCAAAAGTTTCTCATACTCATCTCATAAAAATCTAACAAGAATATATAAATTGGGATAGAGCCCCAACATCAATACATAAGACCACATTATAGTTCATACAAAGTTTAGTATCCAAATGAATAGGTAATTAATAAACACGAGTTTCTTAAACTAAAACAACTTCATGCTGATAGTTAATGGCCTTCGGAAAGTGACTGACCTACTCACTTGGATGAATGAAAATCCAAGTGTTCTTCAAGTCGTCTCAAAGCTCTTCAACGACCGAAAATTAAAAATGTCGGGGAGGGAAGAAAGGGGGAGGAAAGAAAGAGGAAGAGAAATGGGTGTTAGTACACCATTTTTATACTAAGTATGATACCACATGCAATATTTGATCAAATTCATGCGAAATGACATTTCATGAAAATATGTCAATTTACATTAGAGAAAGCCTTATGACATATTCAAGACGACCATATCATTAAACATGAACATTCATTATGTTAAAAATCTGGACTCACAAGACCAGTAATCCTAAGTTTCTAGTCATGCCAACAACATACCAATTCATTGAACACTTAGGCAGGGACAACTCTACATCAAGTTACAGAGTAGCAAACAAGCAATAGAAAATGAGTCATTCATCATAACCAAAAAAAACACAATTAACCATGAACCCCTCTTTAAGTCAACAGTGCAATGATCATCAGCAACAGTCCCATAACCTTACTAAATTCAAGTGTAGTCTTACAAAAAAACCATGACTAACCCTATCTTCAGATAGATATCATTTGGGAGTAGATGTCATCATACTAGAATAAAGACGAAAACATATTCATAAGTGAAAGGAAACCATCATGTGTACATCAATGTGCAAGTCATCAAATGCATATCCATTGTAACATTTTATAAACAATTCAGGTTAGGTAGAGTTCCAATACCCATCACTAGAATAGCTAACAACCCTTAGGTTATCATAGTATAGTTCATTCCTTTTTAATTCCTTTACCTTTGGGGAACATCTTGCCTTAACCAGACAAGACCCATAAAGATAATGTGGAATCCGGTGTCATGGAACCCTACACCGAAGGAATGGGGCACTACTTTGCAAGGTAGAAATACCAAAACTGAAACAGAACAAACTAGTGGATCCAGTAGCTAGGATCCTTGGGGGTAACCAATATTCAAAAGGAACAGGAGATATAGTTGGAACCCTTTTTATGGTCATTGATTTTGGTCTCCAATCTCAAGAGTACATTAGTGATTCTACCTTCTCTATGTGGAAGGGACACTCCTCAGCTAGTCACTGGTGCTAAGCTAGAGTCCCGTTTTGAAAATGTCTTAATTGATCTTCATAGATATTCGGTCATAGATTCTAATCCCTTGTATATTCATTGTCAGGAAATTATAAAAACTACATCGGATATCCTTTCATGGAAAACCCTCATTTGTGAGATCGCAGATAACATCACAATTCATTATCATAATAAAGCACATAGGTACGTCATAACAACCTATATCATTTCATCTTAAACCTGGTTTCACAATCAAATAGTTTAGTAAAGACTTTCAATTAATCATAGTACCAACACCCCCATAGGCAATAACAGACGTGCTTAATTGAAAATACAGTCATCAATCATAAGCCATCAATCACTACCATCATAAAGACTTGTCTATCTCATTCAATAGACATCTCAGGTCTTACCATCAACCAACCATTACATCAAATACTAGATGTAGTAACATCAATCAATAGTAATTAACAAAAGAATTAGGTCAATTGCATTTCATCACTATCCACTTAACACTATCATACCTAAGTTCAGGGGAATAGAGGTTAATCATGTTTCTTCAAGAAATAGATCCAATCCCAACCAACAATTTACCCGGGTAGTCTCGTCCATGAATAAATTAATAAATAAAACAGGTCTATTGATCAATTCATCATGCTTCCAAGTCCATAAATTACAATCAAGATAATATTTGGGGAATTGGGGAAGGAAAGAAGCCATGATCAACATGAAATTCAATCAATTAACGTCCAATTAACATCAATCTATAACGCATTCGTCATAAGTAATAACATAATTAAGAACAATAATTCATTTAACGTTAAAAGAAAAACAATAGAATTGGAAAACCCCATGGAATTGGTAATGTAAAATGAACTTTGAGAGGACCTTCTTGGGGAAGAAAATCCCAATATTTAATAACCATACCTTAATGACCAATTAATCTTTAAATTGAAGTGAATCCTAGAGAAATGACCTTCTCTTTGAGCTTTCTTCCTTCTTCAATGGAGGAGGAATTAGGGAGAGGGAGAGAAAGTAGCGAGAGGATAAGTCTTTTGGTTTGTTTTGGAATGGGTTTGGAGTGAGTGAAAATTGGATAAGACGTATCTATGTCAATTCAATATATAATCACACATAATTACCCAAGATACCCTCACTTACGTTGGTCTCTTGGAAGTCAAAAAGGTCCAACCAGTATGACTTTTACCAGATCTGGGAGTTGCTCCGCATCGCGGGGCCAACACACTTTTAAATATTGAAAATGAGACTGAACAGTGAGGTCTTTGGGGATGTTGCTTTGTCAGCAGCCCATGATTCTGACTTCGTCGTAGGACGGCTTGGGCAACCTGCCCACACTATTGGGGTCTGCTGAATGATTTTCGAAGGGTCCTATCCTTAGGGTGTGTCGCTTTAACATCATTAGAATCTCTTACTACAGGATACGAAGTCACTAGTCAGTTTTAGACTCATTTACCCTCCAAAATTCCCAAACTAGAGAAATCAACAGTCAATTAAGTAGTTTCCGAAAGTCATGATTGTTATTTGAGCCTTTGCTCTAAAACTTCTCGGCAGGACTAATATACATTATTTTAGGTATTAAAAAACTATATGTAGACCCTTATCTCTCTGTAAGTACTAGATTAGGTCTCGACTATTCCGAGTGTTACATTATCCCTATTAGGAACATTTCATCCCCGCGTAATGACACTAAACATTTAAAAAAGGAAAGGATTTAGACTCAAAACTAGAACCAACCAATAATCATACAACATCAATGAGTCAACGTATCTTGAAAGAGCAAAAATGCAAATTGTCCTTTCTCAACATCTCAACATGCTTAGTATCCCACTTAAGGAACACAACAACATAGGCAATACAGATATAAGTGCAAGTTCAAGCAAAAGGGCCATTTTTTCCATGAGAAACATGTTTCACCTTGCAAAACAATTCAAATTCAAATTAAATCATTATTTTCCTTATAAATAGGAATAGATAACCTTAATTAGCAAAGAGATGAGGTTAACATGACTTCATTCCGACTTTGACTTCCCATGTTGCTCCCTCAACTAGGTGGTTTATCCATAACACTTTAACAAGTGGCCACCTCTTTGTTCCTAAAGTCTTCACTTGTCGATCAAGGATTTCAACCGGAACCTCCTCATAGCAGAGGTAATCCTTCACACCAAGACACTCAATAGGAAGAATAGACTCGGGATCACCGATACACTTCTTAAGCATAGAAATGTGAAAAACCGGATGAACCAAAGCCAATTCACTAGGGAGTTTCAACTCTTAGCCAACCTTACCAACCTTTTACAAGATTTAATTGGGACCCACATAACGAGCACTCAAATTTTCTTTCTTTCCAAAACTATACACCCCTTTCATAGGTGAAATTTTCAAGTACACCTTATCACCTTCTTCAAATTCTAATTCCCTTCTCCTATGATTGGTTTAATACTTTTGCCGACTATAGGCTGTTTGCAATCATTTTTTATGATAAAATTTTATTCCAAAGTCTTATAAATTAAATTCGAGACCTAAAAGTGTAGATTCACCCACTTCAAACCATCCAATTGGAGACCTACATCTTCTACCATACAAGTCTTCATAAAGAGCCATAGATATATATGAATAGTAGCTATTGTTGTAAGAAAACTCCACCAAAGGAAAATGATTGTCCAAATTTACCTTAAATATATGATACAATCTCCAAGAATATCCTCAACGGTTTGAATAGTACACTCCACTTGACCATCCGTTTGGGGATGAAAAGAGGTGCTTAACTTCACCTCAGTACCCAACCCTTCTTGGAATGACCTCCAAAACGTAGATGAGAATTGTGCACCCGATCCAATATGATGGATAACGAAATTCCTGGAGACACACAATCTCATCTGTGAAGATCCTTGCATAATCTTCCGCCGAATAAGTAGACTTGAGGGGAATGAAATGAGAGGATTTGGTCAACCTATCCACAACCACCCATATAGAATCACATTGCTTTTGTGTCCGAGGCAAACCTACCACAAAATCCGTATTAATGTCTTTCCACTTCATGTAAGAACTTGATTTTTGTGTAACCACCTTACTTTTGTGTTCGGGCTTTAACTTGTTGGCCGTTGGACACTTAGAAACAATTCATCTATGTCCTTTCAAACCTTCCCACCGAAAACTTCTCTAAGGTTAAATTTGTGTCGAACCAGGTTGAATGAAGTATGGAATCCCCGCGAGCTTCCTCAAGAATTACGGCTCCTCAACATTACATTGGAAACACACAACCTTTCTGATACCTCAGCACACCATCCCTCTAAAGAGGAAGGACTCATTAGCTTGCCAAGAAAAATTCCTTTCAACTCTATCAATGGATGAGCAAGGTGTTGTTTGGACATCACCTCAACCACCAAGGCTGACTCGGAGTTGGTGGCCCATAAAACAGCATTCGGAGAATCCTAACCTTATCCAATCTATCCAACCTATGAACATATTTCACTAGGGGCTTCTTAGAATCCTCTATATGAGGACACACTACCCAGGTCATACGACGTAGATTCATTCGCAGCCACAATGGCCTTGCCTGGGTGGTGAGAAACACTCATTTCCTAATCTTTTTTTCAAACAAGTCAAACCCCCTTCTTAGTACAGAGATTCAAATCTTTTTGAGAGTAATACATATTGTAGACTCTTATGGTCGTATACATTTCAACATGGACACCATACAGTAATGAACTCCCATATATTTAAGGCACTACCACGGCCGCAACTGAAGATCATGAGTGGATAATTTCCTCATACACCTTATGTTTGTCTAGAGATAGGCTACTTCCATCCCAGATCAGAAAGCACACACTCTAAACCCACTCGGGCCGTCACAATATTAAAACGAATCCCTTTGTACCCTCCGGTAAAGTAAACACTAGAGCGAAAGAGTAAGCCTATCTTTCAGAATTGAAAATCTTCTCTCACATCCTCCAACACTCAAATTTCTTACCTTTTGGGTCAAAGTAGTCAAGGGAGATGCAAGGGATGACAAAACATCCATAAACCTTGAAATAACCGTTAGACCCAAGAAACTCTAATGTCGATTTGAGTCAATGGTTCTAGGAAAATTTTGACCGCCTCAGGTTCTTGTATCAACCTCAACTCACTCACTAGCCTCAAATAGTTCATGTGATCACCCTCTTTTTTCGAATATACCGAGATGACGTCGATTAAGTCAATGACAAATAAATCTAGGTAACTTCAAAACACCCTATTCATTTGATCCATACATGTCGTCGGGGCATTAGTGAGACCAAAGGAAATTACTAAGAACTCATAGTGACCATATCTAGTCTGATATTCCGTCTTTGGTATAAATGTCATCTTTGGTATATCCTCACCTCTCACCCTAAGTTGGTGATATGCCGATCTCAAGTCAATCGTACAAAAGTAGCTTGTCCTTTAGAGTTGATCAAACAATTCGTCAATTCGAGGGAGAGGATACTTGGTCTTAATAGTGACTTTATTGAGTTGGTGATAATCAATACACATTCTATGGGAATCATCCTTATTTTTCATAAACAGTACCGGATCACCCCATGGAGAAATACTATGTCTAATGAAGCCTTTGTCTAGGAGATATCTGAGTTGAGCCTTCAACTCTTTCAATTCATCTGGAGCCATCCGATAAGGAGGAATTGAAATGAGATTTGTATCCTCTATCATGTTGATACCAAATTTTATTTTCCATTCCGGAGTAATACATAAAAGATCATTAGGAAAGACCTCTGGAAGTTCCCTCACTACGGGGACCGACTCAATGGGAGGAATTTCAGAGTCTAAATCTTGGACTCTTCCTTTATGGTATAAACACCCTTTAGAGATCATTTTACATGCCTTTAAACAACAGATGATATGGCCTCTAGGAAGAGAATTTACCCTCTTCCACTCTAAGAAGGTCTTATTTTGAAAGTTAAACCTCACCACCCTTGTTCTACAATCTATAGAGGCAAAACAAGCATGCAACCAATCCATACCCAATATGACATAAAAATAAAACATATCAAGTTCTACTAGTTCAACATAAGTAAATCTATTGGGCAACATTATAGGATAATTTCTATACACCCTGTTTGCAACGACCGACTCCTCTACCGGGATAGACACCATAAAAGGTTCATTTAGAATATCAGTTAAGATATCAAAATTCAAATCTATCAAGGAACTAAGAAAAGATAATGTAGCACCCAGATCAATTAAACCATATACATCAATGGAAATGACTTTCCACAAACCGGTCACCACGTCGGGTGAAGTCTTTTGCTCACCCCTAGAGCAGAAAGTATAAAAGCGATTATTATTTGGAGCATCCTTAAAAACACTTGCTTGTCCACTCTCCTTGTCTTGACCCTTAACATTTTGGCAATCTCAAACCATGTGCCCACTTTTACCACAACCAAAACACTTATCTGTTTGCTTAAGGCAATCACCATAATAGTCTCGCCACACCTTCCACAGGTTGGATTCTTGGTTGGTAAATTAGTAAATCTTCCCTTTTGAAGCTTAAGGTTAGACACCCTCTAATCCCTAGGATTAGGGAACTTGGAAGGGAATTGATTAGAAACCCTCTTTTTGAACCTAGGATTATGTTTATCTCAAGCCTACCCTTTGAAGAACAACCATCAAAATATTTTATCCTTTTGGAATCTCTAGTCTTCCTCTTAGACCTTGCCTCTTCCACTTGTTGAGAATGAACTATGAGACGAGAACTGTTCATATTGTCATGTAACATAGCCAAATGAAATTCCTCTTGCAAGTCATCCGACACTCCCGTCAAAAAGTGTTTCATTTCATCTCTCGGATCAAAAACCAAAGAAGGAGAATATTTTGACAATTCAGTAATTTTAGAGGTGTATTCAAGTACACTTATACATACTTTGTGAATGTTTATGAACTCCACTACTTTAGCTTCCCGGTTCTCCCTAGGAAATAATCTACCAAGAAAAGCCTTCTTGAACACCTCCCAAGTCATTGGTCCAACCCTTAACTACCTATTGTCCCTCCATTTGACATACCAAATTGGGGCCACACCTTTGAGCTGGTAAGTGGCTAACTCAACCTTCTCACTAGTATTCAACCCCATAGAATAGAGGATCTTGTAGATTTTGTCAATGAACTCATGGGGGTCTTTTTCAAACTTGGACCCATATAATGTAGGGGGATTCGTCCTAGTAAAATCCCTTAGACGAGAGGCCATAGTAGTAAATTGTTGGTTTTCCCGGGGTACAACCTCCCGATTAGATTTTAGTAGTAAATTGTTTGTTTGCCCGGGGTACAACCTCCCGATTAGCTTGGTCCATCACGGCTTGGGCTTGAGTAGTGACGACTTGTGCTTGCGTAGTAATGAATAGGCCCATGTGGATAAGGGCATCCCTTATGTCACCATCTGTCAAAGGAGGAGGATTGACCATGGTTTGGTCATCATTAAATTCTTCTCAAGGGGAGGAACTTGATACACACGTGGAGGAACTCCCGCATTGGCAATATTTTTCTCAAGTCTTTGTGTTGCATTCTTAAGTATTCATTGCCTATAATCACAATAGGAGGATTAGATTCAAGATCACATAGATCTAACACTCTAGAGGCACAATATTGGACTTTCAATAAAGTGAGAGTTTCCTAAGCATCGTATAAAGTTATTCATAACTGTGGCGTCCTTCATAATTATGAATGCGAATCCACATAGAACTGGTTGAGAAAGAAATCATCTCAAATATATCTAACCTCATACTCTGATTCAAAGTTTGTCACATCTGGGGAGCACCCACTAGACGTAACCGGCGTCATCGTCCTCTTTGAGGACTAAGACTAGCCTCTTAGATTACATCATTACATTCATATGTCAAAAACGTTAAAAATTTAAAACTTTTCATTACTTCTACATTGAGGTTTACATAAACCTCTACATACATAGTGTATATATATATATATATATATATATTAAGTATACATAGACCCTTTGTATTGGAAGATTACTTAGACTTCTACTTTTATTGCAATAGATATTTAGAATATGACTATTAATCTTCAAACGTATGTCTTCATCTCATAAAACATCTAACAAAAGTATATCAATAGGGCCTAAGCCCATACATTCAATACAATAAGACCACAATAGGTCATACATTGGTTAGATCCAAATGAAATAGGTAATAAACATAAGAGTATCAATACTAAAACAACTCATAGCTTGATCAGTGGCATGCCTTGGAAAGTGAGGACCTACCAAATTGGATGAATGAGAATTCCAAGGTTCCTTCAAAGTGCGTCTCAAAGACCTTCAACGACCAGAACATAAAATGTTTGTACGAAGTATAGGCCCACATTGCACACTATATCAAATCATGCTAAAAAGGGACATTTCTGACAACATGCAATTTATATTGAGAAAGACTATGCATATCAAGAAGACCATATCAAGCAACAAGAAATATTCATTAAGTCAAAAATCATGTGTACATAAGAAGACCCAACATCCTAATTTTAGTCATGCAAATACATACCACATCATTGGAACACTTAGTACAATTACCAACTTATCATGAAATTTATAGTAGAAAAACAAGCATAACAAGAGTTCATTTAATCATAATAAAAGCAATAAAATTAAAGATGAACCCTCATTAATTCTATAATGGCAATGATTCAAGCAAAGCCCAATAACTACTCAATCAAGCAACCCAACAAGAACCATAATAACACCTTCTTCATATAAAACATATAATTTGGGAGTAGATATTCATCATACTTTAGATATAAAGACCAAACCTATATTCATAAATGAAACCAACCATCATGTAGTATCATCAATGTGCAAGATCAGTCCATACATAGCTTGTACATTTATAGCATAATTCATATATAGAACATCCTCAAAGACTTCAGACTTCCCTCAAACGCAAACTAGTTCAATGTTTAGGTAGAGTCTCATACCCTTACCTAGATAAAAATTAAAACCATTAGGTTGTCCTAGTTAGAGTTTCATTCCTTTAAATCATTTTACCTTTTCGGAACATATTACCTTAACCGGCATAGACTTCATGAGCTAATTTGGAATCCGGTGTCATTTTTTTTGAACCCTTACACTAAAGTAAAAGGAACGCGGACTACGCCAAGTAGAGTACCCAAACATGAACATAACAACTATGGGGATCCATGTTTTCGTAGTCTTATGGAGGCGGCGGCAACATAGTTCAAATAACCAGGAGATATAATTGGGACAATCTTTATGCTACATGCATTATTGTCTCCAATCTAAAGGTGCTTGGTTAATCTACCTTCATATGTTAAAAAGGGATACCGACTCATTAGTTAAATGGTGTTAACTAAGTACCTTTGATTGTCTTTAATTTATAACCATAGCTTAATGTAGGTAATAGGGTATCATCCCTTTTATAGTTAATTCTGTCCATTTAGCTCTTAGGTATTGCATGAGATTATCCTTCATGGCAACCCTCATATGTGAGATTATCATAACATCTAACATTAGACATAATAAGGCCACATAGGTACTTCAAAACCCAAACCTTATATAATTTCATCTTAAACATAATCTCACAATCACATTAGTCAAGGCATTTAAATTCTTATCATCATTACCAACACGACTTAGGCTAACAAAAGTCAGCTTCAATTGAAAAACTACATAATCAATCACAGCCATCATAATTGAAAGTAAATGTAGGTCATAAATACTTAGTCGTTCTCCTTCAATAAGTACCTCATCGTATTGTATCAACCAACCAATCCAAATCCAATAAAGGTGCAGTTAAAATCAAGCAATAGAATGAACCACGAAACTAGGTTATGCATCATCACTATCACTTAATATCAATTCTTAACCTACAGTAGAGGAATAGTTTCCTCATGAATCTTAGGAATTAGATCCAATCCCAACAATACTTTACCTAGCCAGTTCATGAATGATTAGATAAATTAAAAACAAGTCTATTAATTATTCATACTTCAATTCCCATCAATTTACAATAAGGAGAAAACAAGATTTGGGGAAAATTGGGAAAGAAAACATGATCAACATGATTCACTCAGTTAACTCAATTAAACCATAAATCTATGAACAAATTCATCCACAATAATCAGATCAATCAATCAATTGGAGTTAGAAGAAAACCCATTAGAATTGAAAACCTATGGAATTGGGTAATTTAGAACTCAAATTTGAAAACCTCTGGGGAAGGAATCCCAAGACTGAATAAACCCATCCGTACTGAATATTAATCCACAAAACTGATTGACTTTCTTCTCCAAGCTTTCTGCCGCTTCAATGGAGGAATTAGGGAGAGAGAAAGTAGAGAGAGGTGAGAGATTTTGGGTTGTTTTTATAATTGGGTTGGAATCAGTTGAATGTCTTAAAATTGATCCTAATTAATATATAGGTAAACCTCTTAAATACCCAAAAACACCCTTCACTTCAAATTGGGGTCTTGGGTAGTCAAGAATGGTAAAAAAGATTTTTACTAGATTTGGGATGTGGCTCCGTGCAGTGGGGGCAACAAAACATTTTTAAGTTGAAAAGGATACTGAACCAGTGGGATCTGTGTGGGCTTGCGCGCGCAGCAGCCCGCGATTCTTTGACTTAGAAGGCTGATTTGGCAGCTGCCCACCAATATTGGGGTCTCATCAAGGACCATTCGGGGGGTCCTTTGAGTGTTTGTTCAGGACGTTTGGAATTATATACTACACTCAGCTAACCAAAGGATCTTAATAAGTTATATAATTCATTTGACCCATCCGAACACC
Source organism: Solanum habrochaites (assembly GCA_027704765.1). NCBI lineage: Eukaryota > Viridiplantae > Streptophyta > Magnoliopsida > Solanales > Solanaceae > Solanum > Solanum habrochaites. The sequence goes on along the minus strand of JAKWJA010002498.1, from coordinate 8,823,017 downwards.
ATCCCAAAACATAGTGGCCATCAAATAGTTCAAATTAGATAGATTTCGGACTTCATGGCTGTTTCTTTGACGCTTTGGCTCTAAAATTTCTTGGATGCATTATATAATTGTTTTAGGTCTCAAAATATATCTAAAAACACTTATACAATCATGTAGGCTCTAGGTTAGGTTATCGACTTTTTGGAGTGTACAATATCGCTGCCTAACTGTGTTTTTAGTATTGTTGAGAGGTGAATCGAAGCGGGGTGTTGATTACCTTGTTGCATCATGAGGGTGATTTAAATTTCAATTTAAGTAGTGTTTGTTATGGGATTAGGTTGTAATTTTAATCTACTGATATTATTTTTTCTCTATTTTATGATATATATTCATTGCTTTGAGCTAATTAGCCATACGTTAATTCATGGGGTAAAGTTTGCGAACTGAATCATATGCTGGATCTCGAAAAAATAGATCATTTGATGAATGATTAGTCAACGCATAATTATGTTGATTCGATTGCTTGTTCAAAGTGAGTTATGTTCATCTTTAGGTCCACAAAACACTCGAAAGTGGAATTTTATGTAAGGTAAAAAAGGTTAATTTGTAATTACAATATGGAGATCAAAATAGGATCTATTGATATGGTTCACTTAATATTGAAAGAATATTAGTGTTATTGTAGATTACACAACCTATGAATAATTAGCGCTATTGAGCAACAAAATACCCCAACGTGACATTGATACCAGTCCATGTAGCCCTAGATTATTCCTTACTTGCTTGCCTTTATATTTTATTTTGTTTAATTTTCATACTTGATACTTTAGACATTTTTGATAAATTTGGTGGAATCATCCACTTTTTTGGTCCAACGTGCTACAATGAATATATTAGTATTCTTATTTTCCTAATCGAATTCTTATCCTTACACTATTCCTTATGGGATTCGACCAGACTCTGTTGGGTATTTTTATTGAAAAGCAATGCTTAATCCCCTAATTGTTTTTGGGATAATTGAGTATTATAATTGGAATTGATCAAACTTTTTCGATCCAAAGTGTTTCGCGAGGGATTCCATCATCTTGCTTAGGATTCTTATAAAAAATCGCAACAAAAAAGGGATGCAAGTTTACACGACAAATGAGAGGCCTCGCTTGATCAAAACCCGTTATTGTGTAATAATAAATGGGTTCCAACATTTACTTTTTGAAAACTTATAAATCCGTTATTATTTAAAATCATAGTGATTTAAATTTCTATGCTTTAGTCTGAAGGGTGGATACACCATATGTGTAGAAAGATCTAAGGTGCGAATCCCCGGCGATCTATCATCTGCTATTATAATCTACCAGTAATTTGTGAAAAAAAAAGAAAAGTTCCATTTCTCCCCACCCCCACTCCATGTACGAATAAAGAGCGAAAAGGGGAGTATTAATAGTCAATAGAATCAATGGATTTCATGCTAAAAGTAAAATCCCTCGATAATATTTTTCAACAAATTAATATTTTTTTGCGATAGACGATCAAATGGTATATAGTTCAAAGGATGTGCTGCCGGGGGTATGTTGCTAAGAATTCCATTAGTGAAGTAGCTTATAAGCTAGTTAAGGCGTTGTTGATTGTTATATTGTATTTCCTATTTAAGGTATAAGCATGGGTGGATAAAAGGTAGTGATGACGCGCTAGTCAGGATAGTAAAATGATCAAAGGTGGTTGACTTGAATGGCACTGCACGCATGACTGTCCGGTTGAGACGAAGGGAGCAATCAGATAACTTCCAACAACACGGAAAGCAATTTACAAGAATAATTCTGAACTAATCCAAATGATGAGGAATTTTGGAGGACTTAACTCTAAGGATCTCACGAAACCTTCAAAAACTGTATGGTATTTGTAGGTTGTTCTCTTTACAAGGAATATAATTAAGGAATCTATTCGGCTGCATATAATTTTCATTAACAGTAATAAGGGAAACTAATAGATGATGGGATGAGTTGCCCCAAATAATTATATCTCTTCGTGGGGAGGAGTTAATTAAAGGTATTCTAGAGATTTAAATCCTCAATTGAAACTGGTGTAAAACATAGGACAAATTTAGAACATTAAAAGAGTAGCTAAATATATAACTCTCAAAATTTTGAAAGGAAGAAGGTATAGGGAACTATGGTTCAAGTATTACGAGACTAGTTTATGTTTTTGTAGAAAGTTTGAAGGTTCGTAGACCAGTCTTGTAGGAAGGCGAAAGTAGTTTGGAAATAAGTCCTGGGAAGTGATTCTACGATTGACTAATATGGGAGGGCGAATGGACTACGGAACGTTCGAAGGTTCCTAGGAATAGTTTACTGTGGAGCTGAAAATTGAAGGTTCTACGATGGGTTCCACAGACCATAAAAATTCAACGGTCCATACGAAAGGTGTTAGGCCGCATTTTTCAAATTCTGATTGACAGTATGGTCCATAGGTCGCAAATCGTGTACGTCAGGTAGTAGTTAGTAGTTATTTTGAAAATGAATCTGTTGAAATTACCTGTGCCACCCAAAATTAATTCATACATCGTCTTGCCTAAATAAGCTCAATAACTAATTGTTCCCTAAATTTACCCATTCTGAAACAAATCCAAAGATTTTCCTTTGTAAAGGTTTTGATCCAAGGCTCTTAGAAATTTCTAGGGTTTTCAAAGTTTCGATGTTCTCCATCAATGGTTCCATTTACCGCTGGAGTCCCAAATAGTCTCTAATTTACCAATTTAGTTTCTTAAATTGGCTAGAGTTGTATTCCATTACAGCGTGGTTTCTATATGTATGGATTAAATTGCTTTATTGTGATTATATTATGACAAGGTATTTACCCGCGCCGCTTCGGACGTGCATAAATATGAGTGTTTTTACCTTTTGAAAAACATCTTTCTAATAATCCATATTATAAGAATAAAGAGAGTTAAATTTTTGTTATGTTTTAGAACACCTTTACATAAATTAATTGATTTGACATTATCAATATCTCGGGAATTGTAAATATGTATAAACGATTTTAAAACTATGTTATATATAATTGTTTTTATATTTTAACATAATATACAATTATATGTTTGATGATATAATTGTCTTGTTTAAAATTAAGTGATGTTTTCATGTGTAGCGATAAACCATCACTTTTTCAGTTTTTTTTATACATGAAAAAGATAAAATTCTAATATTTTATGGTTAGAAGTACTCCTTATGTAAAAAAAAATTATGTGGAAAGTTTCGATAATCAATATTAGTATAATAAGTTAAGGTTATAAAAATGTACACAGTTGACAAAACATAAAATTATTTTTTACATACAATCTACGTATAAGGACAAATATTCACCACTTTTGTTGTTATTACCTTGTTAACTAACAAAATTTATAGCAAGGAGAACAATAAATTTTAAACAACAAAAAAATAACATTTTTCAAACTTTATTGAAATTCATTCTTCGTTAAAAATGTTCAAAACCTTTTAGAGCTTTAATTCCAATGTTAACTTACAATTTTTTGAAATATTTTGGTATAATGTTGAATATGAAAGTTACAGATAGATGAAATGTTTTGAATCTAGACTAAGTTAAATAAATATTCTCGAACATTAAAAAATAAAAATGAAGTACCCAGATAATCCCAAACGCTGAACAATAGCATGGGACAAGAAGATGAATAAATCAATCTTAATAGACATACCTTTGTAGCTTACATATTACTTTTATGAGTAGTTTTTGTTTCAATTCTTAAATATTACTTAACGAAGAGATAGTCCTAACTCCAATCAAAAATATGTGGAATAAGCGTGCAAGGAGAAGGAAAAAAAAGAAAAAAAGAAAAAGGAATGAAAAAGAAAAAGAAAAGAGGGGGCAAAGGGAGAGCAAGATGGACATGACCAATTAAAAAATAAGGAATACAGAGAAAGAAAACAGCGAGAAGAACGACAGGCAAGGAGGAGGAAACGAGGAGAGAGCCAAGTAGGGGAGAAGCAGTGAGAACCTGAAAACGGGCCGCGGGGTGGGGAAAGAAAAAAACAAGTGAAAAAAAAAAACTACAAGTCAATCAACTGGCAAGCCGGAAAGGCCTCAAAGAGCAGAAGAAAAGGGAGGTAAAATAGAGAAACAACACATCAAACAAAAAATATTGGAATGCAATAGGTATTAACTCTCATTGGATTTCTAAACACAGCAAATAACATCCTGCATATGAAGGAAAAATGACTGAATGAAGAAATTAGAGATTTTCAAGGTTTTTTTTTATAAAAAAAATTATAACTTCAATAATTCAGGAGGAATACTTGCTGTGAATATTCAATTAAAATTGTTAGTTAATGTATACTACAATACTTATAACAAACAATTTCTGCCATAAACATTAACAAACAAATTTTAAAACATTCTACTAATAAAGGAAATTAGGTATATAATCATTAATTAAATTATTGTAAAAAACCTATCAGGATATGCAAACAATCGATGAAACAGAATGACAAACAATCGAGACCATTAAATGCACTGTGCCATCCTTTATTTATAGATAACAAAGTGTAGTGTGATAAAATAAATGTTATATTCTTATAATAACAGTTACAAACCTTTGAAAAGGTCACAACTTTCATTAAAGTCACAACTCTTCTACTTTCATATTTTTTCATAAAAGTAAACCAACTTTGTAAAAAAGTCACAATTTTTCATTATAAGACAAACTTTTCTAAAAAGACAGTTTGTAATAAAAGTCACAAAATTAGGAAAGTGGAAGGGTAGTGTTTGAAATAAAATATAAATTTATAAGAGAATCTTTGCTTGTGGTGTTCCACGTAGGCGGGACAGACGAGTTCTCTTTTTATAACATTACTAGTTAGATTTACCAACTCTTCGCAACGAAAGTTAATATCAGAGAACTTATTAAAATAATATTTGAAACGAATAAGGTTAAAAATTCTCCTGAACTTGCTAAATAGACCACTATTACCCTCATTACATTTGAGATAAAAAAATACCCTCAACGTGATCTAGGAGACAACATATACCCTCAAGTTTACACCTCAAATTTTGTGACGTGGAAAAAGCACCATGCACTAATCCTCCACTAACGCATTTGCAAACTAAGATAACTACAAAATGACCCTGACTTTAGTGGGAGTGAAATCTAAAATATTGCGCACTAAAGGTTATGAGTTATGGCTTCAACAATCTTGCTAGCAAAAACCTATTTTTCAACAAAAAAAAATGCCAAGTTTTGATTGTCGCTGCACCTAAGTTTTAGAAATAAAAGAACTTGCAATAATCCAATATGATCCATATTATACGAAAAATCATGAAAATTACTTCTCGATTCAGATCTCCTACTATAAATGCTCATTATAGATTTTACACCTTTATATATGACATAAAAATTAAAACAGACAAGGTCTCAAAAATCCTACTTAATGGATATAATTTTTGTGTTTTTTAAAACAATGAAGAAAAAAACACAAAATTAGGAATTTAATGTTTTAAAAAAGTTTAGTAACGATTTTCTTGGCTTTTGTGGCGACCAGTGTCGCCGCTCTAAAGGTTCTAGTTATCTTTTATATAAACCTAGTTGGTAATGCTTAGGGGATGTAATTAGTCGCACGTGGCTTGCCAAGTGAAAAAAATGTGGTAGTGTTGGGTTAATATGAGGGTATATGGGGTATCTTAGTATAACTGCAGGGAATTGTTTATCCCCAATGTAATTGAAGGAGTATAGTGGGTCTATTTTTTTTTCCATAGTAACGAGCAATCTTGACCCTTTTCCGTTATTTTAAATCTAGTCAGTATTAAACTAAACGCTATATTTCTCACATACAGATTATGTGTAACAAACATTAAAATGCTAAAGAAAAAAATGAAATTTATAAAATCTTACCATTTATCATCAATAAACATAACATCATTTAATGACTGTTAAAAAACCATCCAAGATCTGTAATATGAGCAACGGTGTTCAGTGAGGGACACTAATAAAATGAAAGTACACAAAAAAATAATTGTGGTTGTAAAGAAAAGAGGTTTTAGAATGTTGTTGTTTTAAAATGAGATTAAACACTTTATTTATAGACAACAAAGGGCTAGTATAAAACATTACTTGTGTCTATCACAAAATATTACAACTAATTTGGAAAAGAGTTCAGCCATTCGGAAGGTTCATAACCTTATAATGTCACAATTATTGATAAAAGTTGCAAATCTTACAATAGAGTCGCAACTTTTCATTAAGGTCGAACCTTCATTAAAGTCTACCACTTCATAAAGTCACAATTATTTTTAAAACTCACAACTCTTCATAAACCTCCCACCAATTTTTCCTGGAAGGGAAGACTATTTTGGAATATCATAAATAAATATAAAAATGAAATTTGGTTTGTGGGGTGCCACATTAGGATGGGTCTAAGGTTACATATAGATATATATATATATAATATTATATATATATATATTATATATATAATATATATATATATATAGATGTATCTATATATAGTTCTGGAAAAGTGTCTCCCACGTTTTTGACCTTGTTACTATTATAATTTATATAGGGCCAAGATATAAAGTTACTCGATATTGTCTGACGTACTCTATAGGTCTTTTTGTGATATAAAATAAACATTTTTTAGTGTTTACTTTTTGCCTAAAACTTAAATATCAATATTTTTTTTTGGTGAATGATGAGCAATGTAAAGCTAGAACTAAGCCCCGAAGGCTGAAATTTGTTGGGATATAAATATTCACAACCACTCATTAAAAATAAAAAAATGAATGACGGATACAAACCAATAAGAAAAATAGTGCCCAATAAAAAATATTTTACAAGAAGTATGTAGATTATGTTTTTCTCAACAAACAATGAAAATAAAGATGAATGAAGACACAAAGCAATAGATAAATAGTGACCAATAAAAAATACTCCTCACAGAAAAGAACTATTAGATATGAAACAAAGTGTGTGGATTAATAGATTTTATCCAATGTATAAAGGGAAGAAAATTAAGTATATCAAAGGTTTGTGCCGGAATTGGTGTTTAATGGTAGAAGCCTAAATCGTTTTACAATCAAAATTCATTAGAATGGAAAATGAAAGTTGTAACATCTAATCAGTATTTGGTCTAGTTTAATTGGTCATTATTGATATTGATTAAAAATTAGTAAATGATTTTTAATGTAAAAAATGGTGAATTGGCCATTTTCGTAAATCTAACTTAACATAAAATCTTCCACATTATAATAATATATGATATATAGTTTCAATAAATTTCATTAAAATCATGCATAAGGATTTTTTTTCCGATGAACCTCCAAATGAACGATTTTGAAAAAAAAAGTTGTATATTAGTGGAATGATGCTAGTATGAAAATATATTATTTCCCGATCCATGTACATAATAGATGTGACATGAATACAAAACCTAAACAGCCCTTACACAAGTTCATTTAGATACGTCATCCATGATATAGAATTTAAAGAGTTGAAACGGTAGTATTTCATATCTCAAAGAGGCTTTTGAAGTCTAAACATTGTCTCAATAAGCCATCGCATACATTATAAAATATATTGGGACGTAACCCGTTACATAACATGCAAAGTTTGAAAAAAAGGAAATGGCATAAAAGCCTATAAAGGCCATCGCCCTCGATGTATGAGGACTCACAAAGTTTTCATTCTCTAATGCATCTACGAACCCTGGTGGAACGATTAAAATCATCAAGCCCTGTATTAATAAAACAATGAGGCAACAAGTATGCATTAGTACATGTGTAATTAATAAGCATGAGGGTATGCCAATAAAACATGGGGACATGATCGTAATGGGGACATCATAATAGTAGAAAAAGATAAAATGCATGACCAAGTTAACACCTAATAAAATTAGTTAACAAGATTCATGTATTATGAACATTTCATGCATCTTTTAATTTAAAAAAAGAAGATCATAGATAATTGATAATTAACTTAGTTATTGGGGTGGAGGTTTATCAAAACCGCATATAGACCGTTGAGATAAAAACATGGGACATCTAGTGCCTACCCACACAAAAGGTTGGGTGTCCTATTGCCCAAGGTAAGAGTGGTACACAATATATCTGACTAAAGTGGATCCCTAGTAATGTATATCTAAGACAAATCATTCAATGTTGGAAAATAGTATGGGATAATGCATTGATACTATGAACCTAGACTGAAGTATGGGAGGCCGTCCACATCAGTTGCTCTCAGTATAAGCATTAAATCCCCCTACATTTATAATCATTAATCTTATTCATTTAATCTACACGAAAAATACAAATAAGTGCTAAGCCAGCTATAAACATCACAAGTTAACTCATTTGACCATGCATGAGAAAACCGTCACCCATCAATGATCTTTTGATAATTGATTTGAGGACCCATAGCCATAAATTCATTTTAGAAAATGTCTACTTAATGGAAATATTTTGAAAATTTGTGATATTTAATTTTGATGGCATATTGGATACCATACTATTCAAGACCTATTCAATTAAATTAGTCCAAAAACATTGAGGGAAAAATTGGATGTCATTTATGCATGTGACAAAACTTCATAAAAACAATAGGAAATTCCTTATTTGTACGCTTACATTGAGTCATAACACATTCTTTCATACAAATATTCATAGAATCATGCTTCTTTCATAAATTCATTGAAAGTTAAGGGCTAATAGTTAAAATTCATAGATCAGCATTAGTTCACATGGAATTAGTTGAGATCCTGTAATTAAGTCCAAATTATCAAAATAAAATTACAATAGAGCACAAACATCAATACAAATAGAAACCATGAGATTTCAGTAAGAACATACTTAAATTGGGATAACCTAAGTGGAGAATTAAAAAGAAAAACTTGGGGACTCAATGGAAAAATTAGAAACAATTAATGATCTCCATATATGACATTAATGAAGCCCTTAGTTTACTAATTATAAAGAGACTTGGATTGAAGGAACCTGTAGGTCTTTCTCCTGATCGATAGAGATGATTTTTGTCGGAGAAAACATTTTGATACTTTTGGAATTTTAGCCGAGTGATAAGGTGGGAAATTTCAACAGTTTAAGGGTAGGTTAGAATAATTAGAAAAGACCCAAATGAACCTAAAAATTAGTAATAAACTGTCGGCCTCAAAAAACAATGTTCTGACCTACGATCATTGGTTTTACTACTGACTTTCTTAGTAAACCGAGGTAAGGTCAAAGACTTGAATTACGATTATTTGTTGATGGGGACATGTATGGTTGGTGGATCTATAAAAAGTATACATGGATCATCTTAGTCCTAAAGATTCTCAATGTTTTCTTCATTTCCATGTTTACCTACGGAGGCATCTACAGTTAGTAGATTATTTATTGGAACTGTTAGAGGAGAGATAATAGGTCACATTTCAACCTAAGAAACTACATTTTCATTCCATTAAATATGGAGGTTTTATAATATTTCCCCTATGGAACATTTCATCCTTGAATGAGACTTAATTAGCATGAATAGATAGGAGATAAACTATGCAACCCATCATGAATGGCAATTTAATCAAAATGCATATTGATTAAAGAATATTAACGTCGCATATTAAAACATACTAATAAAATATCTTTGTAATAAAACCTAGTTACGAAGAAATACAAATGAACATCATGAATTTAAGCAATCAATGTAGCTAAATCGAAGTGTGAAAAATCGAATTTCATGAGAATACATGTGCCATTTGGAAACAGAGATAACTGAGACAAGAATACCAAAGAGGTGAACATTATGGGCTAATCCTAAAAATAAACCCAATATGAATGAAAGAGATAGGGTTACTAAGACATACACCGCGTAGCCTTCATGTTACCAACAAAAATCAAGTAAGCTTGCAAATAATTTAAATAGTACCTCACACCTACAAACCATGAAAAACTAGCACAAAGTTCCATTGGGAGCAAACCTCACACATACCTAACAAGAAACTATTACTATCTTTCCCTTGGTATTAAGCCTCACAAGGTATCTCTTAATTCATATCCCTCAATCCCATACTAGCACCGAAGTGTTAACAAAATATAACTATCATACAAGTAAACACTTCAAAGAAAGTTCCACTGACTTTTCAAGGTCAAACGTCAAACACATTTACCACATATGGAGTCGTGCCATATTCAAATGGAAAAAACGAACATTCGTCATCACATAATATTTTTCAGATTAGTTCTTCTGTCTCATAGTCGGCGTAAAACTGATAATAGAAGTGCATTACTATGAATTGAAAAATGTTTTGAAAGCATGATCTCTAATCATTGATGGCATATCGAAATATACACATAAATAAAGACCTAATAGTAAAATAGCTCAAAAAGAATCAGAGAAACATCTAGATCTCGTTAAATATCAGGTGGTTTAGATCATACAAATATATGATACCGTCATTTATAATCTTACTTAATTCATAACAGCTTTCATAAAAACATGCATGAATTTTATTAAAATATATTGTACATTTTCAAGCTTCTAAAATTCATGTACGTTAAGGTTCATAGTAAAAATTTCAGAGAATCAATGTAGCGTTCAAATGGATTAGTTGAAACACATGTAATTAAGCCAAAAAAATCATCAAAAAACACATAATAAAGCAATAAATCCATACAAATATTCCATGAGAAATTTAGTGGAAACCTAATCAAGTCTTGCCAAAATAAATTAAAAATAAAAGGTTTGAAGGGAGATTTAAAACCATTGCATGAACTCTTACTGTCCTTCTTAATTTAAAGTCCTAAGCAATGATGAAGAACAGGTGACAGTGAACTTTGAAGAACTCGTACTTTTTCTTCCTTGATCAAAAGAGGAAGATTTGTTTTAGGAGAAGAAAACATTGAGAGACTTAAGGAAGTTGAGCGAATCATAGGTTAGGGAAATATCTAAGTGTGAAAGTGGTTTTTATGTTTGCAATAAAATGGACGTGAAGTAGGCATTTGGTTAGACATAATTATGTAACAAACCCAAAAAGGATCTTAAATAAATTGTCAAGCCACACATATGATTCAGACCTTACGGTCAATATGTACTAATACGTACGCTTTGGTAGACCTTAGTAAGGGTGAGAGACGTTGGAGGAATTTGGGGCAACAATCCATTGATGGGTACCATGTACGATTGTTAGGTATACCTACAGACTGTACATGATCACTGATGAGTCTTCAAACTGGGCTTATCTAGGGCCTTATTTTGATGCAAATAGTGTCCTCGATTGTGTATTTTATCTTTATATATGATGATAACTTATAAGTTACAGGTATTTGAGGATGTAGTAGAAGCATAGACACTAAGGCGCAAAACGAAAGACTAAAAGAAGAAAAGATTTAAAGGTGCAAAGTGCGCATTGCCAAAAACACTTGGCGTTACGCTATATAAGCAGAGTTGTGTCTTCTTTTACACAAAGTTAAACCTGAAGGAAGTGTATCAGAAGGGGACGAAAAGAAGAAATCGCACTTTCACCGGATTATCTTCAATGAATCATAATTATTCTTGCGACACATTGTAACCCACTTTGCATTTCACCACATTGAAAAAAAAAAATGCTGGCACAAATGGCGACAAAACAAGAAGAAAGGGGGATCGCCGAATTAAATCGATGAATTACTCCCTAAAGACGCCCGAATGGATCCAACAACACTAAGTGAAGCCTTAAATACTAACCTTTTATTGTTAGTAGGTGTTTTGTTGGACAGAATTTTTTAGAGTGGGAAACATTAGATATTTAATATTTATTTGGAACTTTTCTTATTAAGTTTTCTCCTTTTTTTGAGAGGGTTGTGAGGAAGATTAAAGAAAGACAGTTCTTCTACCAATATTAGAAGTGAGTCTTATCCACTTACCTTCCTTTTCCATTTTAAGGTTTTTATTCTATTATACCCATTGATTCGTTTATCATTTAAGTATATTCGATATTACTTGATGGTGTATAAAGCTCTTATTCGGATGTGATTAGCAAATATGTGTGAATTATTGTGGGTCTTTCTTGACTGATAGGATTAGACCACATTTTATTGGTGTTGCATTCAAGTGGTGTGGTTTAAGTTAATGGGTTTGTCGTTGCACAAAATAAAAAACACTATGTATTTTAGGCTCCAAGAGAGAGGTGGCGGAGGCAAGACTACTTAGATTATGACCCTAAGGAGTGGGCAAACATGAGGCAAGATCCGATGAGTGTGGAGACCTAGTCCATTTTCACGCATCCGTATAGGAACGGTGAGGGTGTGGGTGAGGCATAAACTGGAGTTTAGACGAGTGGTTGTCCAAGAAGAAACAATTGATATGAGGTAAGTTCCTGAGAGTGGAACTTTCTTCATTAAAGCTTAACACTAGTCGCATTGTTCTTCGCCCGAACTTTACTGTAAAAACGCTGTAACCATTAGTTGTTTTTACATCGACTGTGGTCAAATCCCAATAACTCTCTCCCTTACTTTATTTTCTCTTTGATTTTGCTTTTTAATTATCTGGTGTAAAAACCACCCTTTCATAACATTTGACCAATTGGTATCACCCAATTAAACTTGTTTTGTTCAATATCAAAATGGTCTTGAACAATCTCTATTTAGACGGAAATTCTAAGTAGCTTACTACTTCACGACCACACATTGGTACACGATCCGAACCCTTGGTTGGGTTACTTTACTAGTAGATTCGGAGACACTCAAATTCTAGGTAGGTCATTTATAACAAAATTTATTAAATTACAAAAAACTGAACCATCAAAAGGGCAATGCTTTGAGGAGTTGTGTCAAGTATAATGTAGTTCCTTTAGTTTTTACGTTTTCATTGTAGTTTAGTTTCTAATCATTTAACCATTTTAGTTTAGTTTATTTGTTGCTTAGGAAATTCTAGGAGTATTAACGGAGTTCAGAGGTGCATTAAGAAGACCCTGGAAATCTGAACGATGTCCTGAGGTGCCAAATCAAAAACCACATCTTATCAAGAGGGTTACGGGGCCATTCCACTAGCCTCAAGCCAGAGGGAGGAAAAACAGGATTTCCAACATAATTATTACCATGTTGCAATTTGGACAATAAATAAAATTTAGTGGATTAAGGCTCACGAGGACTACCGAATAAGAACCTACTAAACTTTGTGGATGTGTGTGGACCATTCTTGTTTAAAAAAACACCTCTCTGGAATCAGTTCGACTGAGGACTAGTCCCTTTCGCTGAATGGGGCAAAAATTGCAAAGTGGTAGCTGAGGGCATGCCACTCAAGGACTTCATGGCTGCAACTGGTTTACAACTTTAAAACATACAATTCATTCCCCCTTCGAAGATTATGACCATTCGGGAGAGTATCCAAGGCTTTAATCATTTGAATGGAGAAAAACTGCATGAAACATGGCTCTAATTTAAAAAAATTGTACTTCAGTGCCCCACATATGAACTTTCCTATAACGTCCTCCTCCAATACTTTCATCGGAGCCTAGACTCACTCAACAAATGAGTAGTTCACCAACTATAACTAGGAGAACTGATGCAGTATCCGTACACAGTGATAGTCCAACTTCTGGATGGCATGATACCCTCACAGAAGCCTGGTACACCCGGGGACCAGTTTTCTAGTCAACTGTTAGTTATCAAAAGAGCAGAACAAAAAAGCATCTTGCGAGGGAACAAGTTTCTTTGAGCTCACATCGTTATACGAAAGAGCAGAATGAAAAAAGCAATGATAGGAACCAAAATTATGGCGAATATGATCATGACAAAACTTGATATTATGTCAAGATATCATTGTAAGGAGGCACCCCATTAGTGGTCAATGATGTGGGAGTTGGGTATTAAATCCTAATGAAATAAAGTTTGATTTTTAGCGTGTTGTTTGAGAGGTAAATTTTTTGAAAAACAAGGTGGTAGTTACTGTTTGAACTACCCAAGAAGGGTGATCACCAAGGTTGGGGATATTAGAGAGGATGGATAGAAGGATGAGTGGCGAGAAAAGAGAGAGAGAAAATTACTAGGAAGATGGGGCGAATGAAGGACTATGCCTCCCCATTAGCGACAAAAGCTCAGGATCAGACGGTTGTAGCTATGAGGATATGCTTTACATACCTCAACAAAGTTGAAGACCCTTGGTCAGGAAAAAAATGCTTAAAGGTATGAAAGAAGATTTTATCCGCCCATAGGTCAGGACCATCACATCCCATCAGTCCTTAATCAAGTGTGTTAGAGACCATAGAGGGGCCACATCTCATCTGATCTAAAGCCTAAGACAACAAGGGGTTTGTCTATTGACACTATGGCTAATCTAAGAGTGAAACCTCAAAACTGAACTTGCATCGTGCTACAACGTTTACTAAGGCGATGTTTGGAGGAAGTAATACCCTTTTTACTGTTTTTATATTATCTGACAAAATAAGGGTGTGTAGGTTCTACAGTTGAGGGAGGAGAAAAAGCTTGAAAGATGCAAAGTGACGGTTGAACAGTCCCCTTTTGGTGGACACGCCAAAGATTTGGCGTAAAATAATCACTCCACTGTCATCAACTCCAGCACCTAAAAGGTTAAGTTTGAAAACGGGGGGAAGATCGTTTTTATTGGTTTGATCTCAAAAACCCCCGAGTGAGAAAATATCGGAAAAGGACCGATGATGAACATTTTGCAAAAGGATTTTAATTCTTGTTAAATTTGTTGTAAAAATAGACCACTCAGAACTTCGCTGAGCCAAGTAATCGAGAAATCTAATATCACTTAATGATCAAAAAGAAGCGCAGTCACAGTGCAACCGGGTTCGAAGTCGTGCTTCAAACCTTTCCTTAAATTTGTTCCCTTCAAGACATAACACTACACTTTATTGTTTTATTTCTTGCAACCTAGAGTATTAAGTTCGAATTTTGATTGCATATAATTGCCAAAACATCACCATTATAGTTTAACTTAGCACAACGAAATGTTAAACCCAAAAGTCGCAGGGAAAAACTGATTCCACCTAGTTCCAATTGGAGAACGGGAGTTTAAGGACGAGAAAATGAGAGCAGATCTAGCTAGGCAAATAAAAATTACACCAAGGAAGCCAACGACAAATGATGAATTCCTGTCGACCCTAAATGTGCCCTCATGGGGCATGACATGTGGTGTATTACAATACATGCCTTTAGGAAAGTCATGAGGATAGAACAGGATTGGATGCACTAAGGTAAATGTGAGATCGAGGGAACTAAAGTAGAAATGAAACTAGGAGTATTAGCACTTCTGGGCAATTATCTTGGTGTAAGAAGAAACTTAGGGCGCTCATCTTCGAATTAATTAATGAAAAAGCTGCATGAACAAAATCTCCTTTTACTTGTTTCCTTTGTTTATCTGTTAAAAATCTTTGAGGTTTTAATTATTGTTATTGAGGACAAAGGTTTATTTGTGGTGTGGTAGGGGATGAAGCTAATTTTGTTTGGTTTTTTTTGTCTGAATTTTTTGTGTGTGATATATGTGTGGGTTTTCATGTACAATTGAGTTTTAAAAATTCTTCCAAATGTTGAGCTTATGGCTTCTTTGGTATAATTTCATAGTACCTTTTGTCCCCTCCACAAAAAAAAATCACTTGAAAATTTTGCCACCTTTATGTTTTGAAAGTGATTGTCTTGAACAAAATAAGTCTTGGTCTTCGATCAAAGAACGAGGATTGAAAAGTTCTCTTCAATTGAACAAACATTAATGGTACATATACATGATGAAATAAAGTTACTAGGCAAAAGGTGAAATTTTTGTAACTCGGGTTGGGATTGGCCAATTATCGAATTGAATCATCTTTTACAAAGTGACAATTGCACACTAGCAAATTGTTTGTTCGTGATGTTGACTTAAGTGTCACTTCCTTTGACGGCTCGTTCTCGTTGAATATGACGGACCGTCTGAGGTCACGCGTGTTTCTTAGACTATGTATATTATAGAGAACACTGAGGAGTAGTATCGGAATAGCATGACGGTATCCGTTGCAGGGACGGACCGTCATTAGGTTACAATGGTCCGTCGTAGGACACTTGAACAAATATGGAGACCCTTAGCAGAGGGGTCTTTGACGATCATGAAGGTCATGCAGGGACGGACCGTCGAGGGTTTATGAGGTCCGTCACATGTATCCATGAAGGACATGGAAAAGTGGGGACCCCTTAGAAAACAGGGGTCCTGACAACAGAACGGATGTCAGAGACGTGACTTTCCCGTCATATTGTCCGTTTGGGAATATTTTGGAAAAAAAATGATGAGAGCCTTAGAAACAGGGTCTCTGACAACTGAACGGTTGTGTCAGGATGGGACCGTCGTGAAGACGATGGAAATCACATATGTCAGTTGGGACAGGGGCTGCTAGGGCTTTTGGGAAACGGACCCTACGACGGGTCCGTCGTGGGTACGACGGTGGTCATCGGGGTTCTCGTTTCTGGACTAACTAGTGACAGAAACTGGGGTACCCTTATGCATTTCCACCATGAACCCACATCAAGTTGTAGTGTTTTGGACCCACTTTGTCTATCCAACTTACCTAGGACAACAAGCACATGCCAATAAGCACCTATAGCTAGGGTTGTCAACCATGGCAATCTTGGAACATTGTAAAACTGGGTTCGCCAGGATCATATAAAGGAAACAATATACAACCGAAGAACAATCTAATTACATAACTAATAAACAAAATTGGCACGATAATATGAGTTAAAAATTAGAGGACACATTCCTTAGAAATCGGAGAGGAAAAAAACAAAATAGGACATGGACTCGGTGGGGCCAGCAGATCACAACAACAACAGTTTCGACTAGGTTAGATTAAACACTTTGGGGCTTTTGAGAATTGTGGGGGGGGGGGGGCCAAATGATCGGTGGTGGTAGGAGGCAAGGATGTGGAAGTTGAGAAGGAAAGGAGTAATGGGAGAATAATGAAGCACGTAATGGGGGTGAAATCAGGGTTGGGAGTTTAAATGGAACTTTTTATGAAACTCCAACAGGAGGTCGGGGGTCGGGTACGACTATTTAATCACACGACGGGTCCCCGATGACGGTCTGTCGCAGTCGGACGGCCCGTCATTGGTTCTGTCGTGGTGCCCTAGTTTGGAAAATCACAGAAAGACGTAACTGTACGACGGAGGCATTACGACGGTCCGTCGAGGCGCAACGGTCTGTCGTTGTATACTGTCAGTGACTGCATGCCAGAGCAATTCTGCGAATTTCCTGGTAATGTGCTTGCCAATTTAAAAAACCCTTAGTGGAAAAGCTACCATTTACTAAAAAAAAGACAAGATTGGGTTGCCCACTATCCCAAACACGCGCCTGATTAATGTGCGGGCAAACGGATGGGACACTTGATTACTCAGACTTCATCAAGATATGTCTGCCCTCGATCACTTTCATTTGCCGAGTCAGCATGCTGGAAAGTGAGTTTTAGCAATGTCCATTCACCTGAATCGCAAACCCTCCTTAGGTTTCCACTCAACTGCCTCCAGGAGGGAATTAGTTGGTAAACAAGTAAGGACCCAGATCCATTTGACTTGAGCTTGCCAGTGTAAACAAGGCAACCTGGGAATTAATAAGAGCACCAAATCCACGACCAATTAACTCTCGCTTTTAAAATTTCTGTTGGTCATGGTACGTCTTAATATTAGTTTGTATTGTGCTGATCTTTCATAGGCTTTAGGTGAAATTCATCGAGTCATTCACCCATTTAACCGTGGCTCTGCAGCTTCGCTCCAATCCATTTTTTTAACTTCTTCATAGCCCACATGGCTTATGGCTCTAAACTAAACCGGGAAGAGGAAAAAGGCTTTCCCATTATACAAGTTGGTATGGAGACATACCTATGGGGAGTTCTTATATGATGTCTGGTAGGCCCAAAAGAGCATCTCACGGCCTCTTTGGCTAATCCTGTTCTACTAACGTCACTCGTTTTTGACAATATCTTATTTATCACCAGATTGACTCAACTTGCCATCGTTTGAGTGGTAAGGAGTGGCCACATTATGGCGAACCCTGTATTTCTCCTATACCCGTGAACCAATTCTGTTTGCCAGGAAGGGGAGCCCCACCACTAATAATGCCCTTGGGGTTCCAAAACGAGGATATGAGAATAGAGAATATATCTCGTTTTTCAAGAATGCAGTGGACACTCTTCCCTTCGTTGTTTGCGAGGATATGACTTCGACCATTTAGATACCTAATCAACTTCTATAGAATGAATTCATTCCATGAGACATCACGAAAGGGACCATAAAGTCTAAAACAAATATTGACAATAACTCAATCACAATAATGGGGTTTAGAGGAAGGGGAGCTAGTGCTTTCTTGAAATACCACCATCTCTTGGCAATCTGTTCACATGCTTTGCAAACCCATGAGAATCTGTCATGAAGAGTTGGCCAATAGTTAACCACATTGTCATTCTATGAGCGGTTCAGATACCACTATTGATGTCCACAAAGGGGTGAGGGATGGCATGCCCCCAAACACACTCAACATTTCACATTCTGTGCACACACGCAGAATAAGCCCCGTCCGGAAAACCTCATATCAAGTATGGTTCATCCCAAAAGAAGAACTTCTTACATCGTTCATGAACTTTTTCCTTTGAAAAGGAAAGTCTGATGGAAAACAATATCACTAGCCAGATAGTCACAAAATCTCGAGGGAACCATTGGATCAGTCTGTGAAAACAAAAGCAGCCATACATGTTCATCGGGGAAATGTCTCACTCATTCTTTTCCCTCATTATATCAATGACCAAGTCTTATCCCCTAAACTCTCTCAAGCTTCATCCTCTAGCGAGACAAGTGATCGCAACTTGATTTTTTCAGTTCCTTTTCTATCCATCACGTTAAAAGTCAAAATTCTTGTAGGCAGTAATACCCAACGAAATCAGCCTAGGTTTCGCATCTTCTTCACCATCAAATATCTCAATGCTGAGTGGTCAGTATGCACTATAAACTCTAGTACATAGGCAAAAGGGAACGCAATATTTCTCAAAAAGCAAAGACTACTGCAAAGGAGTTCTTGCCACTCAATGTGTAGTTACTTCTGATCTTCATTTAGGGCTTTACTAGCTAGTAAATGGGGGTTGTAAGGATTTTGTTTTTTGTCTGTCCAAATTACCTACACCAAGAAAGAGCCACCCCACTAGATCGCAAATCACTCAAAGGGGCCAATTCCAATCAAGAGAAATAACGATAGGCGCAGACAGAACTTTTCTTTTAGATAAACGAATGCGTTAAGAAAGGATTCATCAAAACAAAATTTACAATCTTCCTCCAGCAGTTTGCACAATTGAGGGTGCAATCTTTGAAAGTCTTTGATGAATCTACGGTTAAAAACCTCCATGGCCCAAGAAAGTTCTCACAACGTTACAGAGATAGGTGGGGGAAAGTCTCTCTATTACATCGAATTTAGCTCGATCGACCTCTATGCCCTCTTTTCTGAAATGCGAGACCCAACCAATCAAGGAAAACAAACCACTTTTTCTGGCAAGGCTATCCAAATGCGGATCCATGAAGAGGCATAGGAAAATGGTCTTTTTCAGTCCATGAGTTTGGTTTACGGTAATCCCATACCACCCTCCGTCCAGTTAATCGGTCTCATGGAACAAGTTAATTTTTTTTTCGTGGGGAACCACAGTCTTCCCCTTTCTTAGGAAACACTGAAAGGGCATACCCAACTACTATCGGCGATTGGGTAGACTACTCCGGAATCCACCACTAATGATTTCCTTATTCGGACCCTCTTGACTAGGAGGATTTAAGCGTCTCTGTGGTTGCTCTTATACTCGGCTTAGATCAGGAATGATTGGGTTTATGAGAGCAATACTACGAGGATCCAATAAATGTCCGCAATTGTTCACCAATAGCTCTTTTGAACCTTTAGTACTTCACCAAACTTTGAACTTGTTGTCATCCAGGTATGATCCAATGATTACCGGCAAAAGGTCACCATTCCTTAATTAATTCATACCTTAGATGATGGGTTGGAGATCTTTTAGTTATAAGTTTGGAGCCTCCTCTATAGATGGTTTACGGGTAGGGACTCGATGATTCTTCATACAAGACAAATTTTCTTAGGTTTAAATCGAACATCACCTCGGTCAAGAGCCCGACTAAGTACTCATAGTTCTCTCATGAAATCCGCTATCCAAAGTTCATTATCACTGCCGCTAATGCTTCTACACCAGACGTTCATTCGATTTGAGTCTAAGATGTATCCCATGTTGTAGGATATAGCAGATGCCGATTGGAGCTCACCACTCTACCTCATGGACCTACAAATATTAAAAGGTCACTTACGCATGTTCAACTGACAAATTATGTCGCCCCGTTTCGATGTCTACTAAGGATCTTCCCCATAGCAGGGAATGGCCCTCCAAGAATAATGGGAACTTCAAAATCGACTTTCGAAATCAAGAATAACAAAAATCTTCTAGAAATATGAATGATCCCACTTTTACTAGCCACATCGGGAGTATCCCTCCTATAGGCCGTTTTACTGCGTGCGATCAGCCATCAGAGACGCATCGTTAGGGGATTTGGGTCACCAACCTCAGTTTTGGTAAATCGAGAGGGGCATGAGATTTATGCTTGCCCCAGATCAACATAATGCTTTCGCAAAATTGTTAATAGCCCGATTGTAGAAGGAATAGTGAACGCACCGGATCTTATTAATTTTGGACCAGGAGATTGTATAAGCAATAGCACTACAATGCTGCATTCTATTCATCATCCTGAAACTGATCGATCGTTTCTTTTGGACCAGAGCTTTCATAAATTGACGAACCGGGCAATTGGTCTAACGCTTCTACCCAAAGGGACCATTATAGAAAGTGCTTCAACATTGTTATAAAAACGCCGAGTATTTGCCATCATCGGATTATTCAAAATCGTTGGAGGAATGGGGGTGGTGGCCAGGCATAGGAATTACCTTTTAGGCACTTCAGAATTTCTTTTGTAGGGTTATCCTCTACATTCAGCATCAACATTACAACTTTATCAATATATTTTGTCCCCTTATTCTTCATTTAGATGGCATTAGGGGGTCAATGGTTTGCTTGA
Organism: Solanum habrochaites; assembly: GCA_027704765.1. Taxonomy (NCBI): domain Eukaryota; kingdom Viridiplantae; phylum Streptophyta; class Magnoliopsida; order Solanales; family Solanaceae; genus Solanum; species Solanum habrochaites. The sequence continues at coordinate 8,801,978 of JAKWJA010002498.1, read as the reverse complement.
ACCGCGAGTAGTAATTGTATACAATGTCCACATTTTTTTTCGGATTTGGGACAGTGTTTTTAGGAGAGTGCCCGGTTGCATGTGTTCCAGTTGCAGATAATTGGGCCAATTGTAACTAGTTGTTAATCGATATGCATGTGTATCAACTTTTGGCCCCAATTACAAGCTAAATATTCCTCAACTCTTTATGTGTGCCTTCATCACTAGCATCGAATCCTCCTCATCATGTTATGAAAAAATATCCTCAATGAGAGGACAACATCCTCCACCATCTCAGAGTAACTTCGATTTTGAGGCGAAACATAGGCAATTCCCTGTCGGTTTCTATTACCATAGTACCCCCTGTTGAAGTTTTGTCGCAATTTATAGTTTCATCTCGTACATAATGACACTACGATTGTAGTTAGTTCCATAGTGCCGACCTGGTCCCTTGACCGGTGCAATTTCTCCTGATTAGAGCCTTGGGCACTTGATCAGAAACCCCCCAATTGTTCATTTACGGCATAGGCCTCCTTCTCATACTAACCACTAATCCTTTTGTGGGGGTGGTTTCGACATGTAGTTTTCACCCCAAGTGAAATGGTTTGGGGACAAAACCCAAGATCGCGGTATCATCTGAGCCATTCTTCACGAATTCATCTGGGGTGGGTTGTGATATGGACTGCCACTGGCAAGTGTTTCTCCCTGTATTCAGTACTTGCCTGTACTCAAAGCTTGGTTTCCGGGGAGTATTTTCTCTAATTTCAGCAATCTGTGCAAAAGGAATTTCTCCATAAGATCCACCTGCTAAGTGTCAAACACCGCTTTTGTTGTTATCATCTGTCCCCGATAGGAAGTATTTCTCAGTGGGACTCATCATCGATACGGTGATGTGGAACACTTCTCACTAATGATGAGGTGAAATTCTATCCCAAGAAAACTATAACTGACTCTCCTGTAGTGCACAAAGTTGTTCACACGTCTTTGTGGGTTTAGTTTCTTGGAGACCGGATAGTTAGCTGTAAGAAAACATCTCTTATGGGTGCCAAGTGAAGATTGAGTTGTATGGGAGATCAGTGAACCATATCGCGCCTCTCCCATCAGTGAGAGAGGAAACACTCTGAGCCCTATTACATCTAGATCCAAATCAGGCCCCTACACAAAATTTTACACCATTGCATTACTTAGCTATATGGGCATGTGGGATCTCAGAAGCTAGACTAAAAAAAACCTCCGGGCGGTGAGATGTGCATTCAGGATACTAGTTACACAAAGGGTGGCCTGTGGGTAGAGGGGGGCAAGACAAGTGGACATCCGAGTCTGCAATGTTATATACCCTATGTAGATTGCTTGGGGCGTGGAGCGGGCTTTGTCCCATCTATTTGATGGTACCCGGAGCGTCGGGTAACATACTGACCATGAGCATCAATCGGACTGGGATGTTCTGGTTCGATTAATCATCATTTATTCCCAAGTCTCGTTACATATTGGGCCAGTGTAAGCCTAACTCGGGATCGTAGGGAAACAAGGGTTTTCGCTTCCTTTTTTTCATTCCCGTGTATCTGGCAACAAGGAGGATAGTTTGAAACGAAATCAAAAACAATAAAACAAAGTAAAATCAAGAAAATATCAACTAAACTATAGTAATAACTTCAAAGTTAATCTAAAAGATAGATTCCCGGCAACGGCACAAAAATTTGATTTACGCTCAAACTTACTTCTCAATAATAAGTAAAGCGGGGCGTGTCAAGAATTAACCCAACTAGTGAGGTTGGGATTCATTCCCACGAGGGAAAATAATATAGACTAACTAAACCTGTTATTACTATTGTTGTCAATGAATTCCTGGAAAGTAAAACATAAAGGGTGGGTTATATTCTAAATGGAGTAAAATAAATTAACAAAATGGACAGAGAAATTAACAACTTTGAATGTTCGATTTTAATCAAATAATCAAAGTAATAGGGTTTACGGGTTCCCTTTGCAGGTTCAACTTGATAATCGAACATATAAACAATTCTTTCCATTATCTTGCACGCAAAGTGATAAATTATGTATTGCTAAAAACCTTGGTCCGGGAATCTAGAAATCTCACTAAGCACCTTGGTACGGTACGTTGTTGCTATCCTAACCATTATTCTTACCTCATATTAAGCATGTATTTGATATTTGACTGAGTTATTACTCGTACCAATCAAATTATAGCCTATAGATAGTATACACTAAATCTATGTTAATAATTCTTCAATTAATATAACCTCCCGGGGACCGACAAGTAAGGCATTAAGGGGAGTTCATACCGTTCGCAACCGTTTTAAAAGGGACTTCTAAGCGAAAGACTTTTAATATATGAAAGATTACTATTATAGAATTTTATTTTAGTTAGGGGTTATCTCATTATTTTCTATGGTTCCCCCACAACCCTAGTATAGAGTTTTGTTAATCATGGAACATAAACACATATTCAAAATATTAAAAAAATTTCAGTACTTACTTCAAGGAAAGAGTAAAATACAAAGTTTGCTTGGATTGAATCACCAAAAAAATTACTTGCAAGAGAATTCAAAAAAATCATAATCTCACAAAAAAAGTCTTAATGTGTTATCAAGAATCTCACATTAAAAGGTTTACCCAATAAGGAAATTTTACATCTAGAGTCAATAATATGGAGTTAACCTCAAAAACGAGGTTGGTTTTTTGAACTATTTGATAAAAAAAATATAAAACCTAATTAAACAGGACTTGTTTGCTAAAAATCTGCCAAAAAAACGGGTTGGGTCGACGTGGACCACGCGACGTTGTGGATCGTAGTGGGGGGGGTTCGTCACGATGATAACCGTCATGGACTTCAGTCATCCCAGAATTATGCAATTTTATTCTGCTGCTCTTTTCATTCTCGACGACAGTAGACGACCGTCATAGCATAGAATGGTCCGTCGAGGGTCTTCGTTTCAAACACTTAACTTCTTTGGGGGGGATTCTTGTACTAGGATCACTTCTCTGAACTCAGACTAACTGAAGACGGACAGTCATGCCACGCGGGGACCGGCACAAGTTGGTACGCCACACTTGGTCAGGACTTCCCCATTCTCCTTGAGCAGAGCTTCACTACGCTGCCACCTACTGGCCGTCAAGCGACGACGGATCCGTCATAAGCTCAGTAGGTTTGGTCTCTTATGCAGTTCTTCGCTCAAATCTCCGCGTTCAGCGTTGGATAGATTTCCGGCAAACAAGAGGAAAACTTATTATAAAAAATTAGACACAAAAAGACTTTCGAACACACTAAAACTTAAGGAACAAAGTATTAATTAGCGCCATGAAACCAAGGTATATCAATAGTAACCAAAACGCAGAGTCAACGAAAGTGATAGAAAAATATTGGCTTGAGTTTCATTATTTAATAATGTAACCGTAGTCACATTTATTATGGGTAACATTATTTAAACGGCCAATTGAGTTAGCAAATTCTTTAAAAAATCCAATTTTTCCAAATGGTAGTTACTTAAATTAATACAACATCAAATTATATATGAACTAAGTACGGGCTTTGTGGTATTCGACCTTCAAGCTGTTGGGGGTACCTATCTTTTTAATCGACCATAAGGAAATATAATTTTTAGTTCTCGTTTGGAGTGTTTAAATATTCTTAAATTTGATAATATTTTTGAAATATATATTAAATTCAAATGTTTTAATCATAATAACAAGATACAGTGCTATCTATGTTTATGCCATTACTTTATATACACAACCAATAAAGACTACAGAAGGAGGGTTATAAATGCGACGTGAAGGTCAACAAAATAAAGCACAACTGTGTTTGCCAATAGTTTTGTGGAAACTCCAGGACATAAACGATTGGTTCTTCAGAGAAAGCAAGAAATTGTGCAGAATGGATTATGTTTGGTTTAGTAAAAGAAGGATACCTGAGTTGGAAGAATTCAATAATGTTTAATTTTCACCACAACTTGTAGTTCATCAAGGGCCATTATAAAAACCCTCACTAACTCATTAAATAAAAGCTCTGCCTGCGATTGCAACGTGTGCTTCTGCGTTGCAGTTATTACACTCCTGTCTGGCGTCCCTTGACTCTTTACAGGTTTCAAAACTGGCTTTCTCCCTTTCTTCAAATCGAAAACCATCAGAAATTGAAAAAATAAAACCAGCTTTTGAAAAACTACAGAATTAGAGAAACATAGGTTTGATGGTTTTTTGGGTGAGAAGTAGGTTGAAAAAGCGGGTTCGGCTTTTGGCTCACGTAGGGGTGAAATGAAATTTTGAGCCGATATAGTAAAATGAGCCATTTTGCCCTACTTAATGACTGTGATCAGTCATTTTTAAATGGTTAAATAGGAGCTTCAAAACTATTTTAAGAGTCTCTACAAATATGTCAAATAGGGTGAATATGGTTATCCCTATGAATATTTGATCCATATTAGATCAACTTACTTTAACTTTCACTCCACAATTTTAATTGTGCAAATTTAAAAAATAATATTGTTTTTCAGAAAGCATTAATTTTCAGACTTAATGAAAAACTAATTTTTTTTTTGTGTTTGAAAAATAAAAATTTAGGAGTAGTTTGGGGAAAGTGAGAGGGGGGGGTAACTTTTTTTTTTGAGTTGTTTTTTTTTTTTGCAAAAAAAAAAAAAAAAACAAAAAAACAAAGAAATTTCTTCTTTGTTCTTTTTTAAAAAAAACGTAGGGGTAGGTTGGTGGAACGGGGGGGGGAAGTTGGTAGGGGGTACATTGTATTTATTTTTGAAAAACTGATTTTGTTTGTTTTGGGAAAAAAAAATTGTTAGGGAGAGTAGATGGTGGAAGGGATAAGGGGGGGTGGGACATTGGGGCAGGGGGGTAGGGATGGTGGGTAATTTTTTTATTTGTAATATTTGTAAAAAAACAGATTCTTTTTAATGTGAAAAATAAAAAACAAAATAGGGGTTGGTTGGTGAAAGGTAGGGGGGGGGGTGGAGGCGCCCTGGGGTGTGGAGGTATGTGGGGAGGGGTACATTTATGTTTTTGAAAAACAAATCTATTTAAATGGGGTAGAACCATTTTGAGCAAACCATATTTGACCAAATCCATATTTTCGTATATTATAATTGGATGGAAATCAATTTTTCTCAAACAATATTTAACCCATACAAATTCAATCCTATCCAACCGTTTACCACCCCTAGGCTCACAGGCCTTTTCATCACTTTTAAAACTTGGGGATAAAAATGCAAGCATACAGAATATTATTTTCATCAAAACACTTCAATATTAAATTAATTCATCCCAAGAAATATGAAAAAATGTTAGTGTAGGCATTTTAATATTATCTTATATTACTTCTTTGAATCTACACATTAACAATTTCTCTTTTGATTGGTGGAATAACTACAACATTTGTTGCAATGTATAGAATTGGTCCCTGATTACTTAATGAACAACTGATGACCAGAAGCCTTATGACATATTTCTTTCAGAGCGTTGAAGTGAACCTTGGCAATGGAATGTTGTCAATGGTCATATATTAACATCTTCATGTTAGTGCATTCGTTGCCCTTAACCATTACTTCTGTATTATTCTTCCGCCATTGTTCCTTGTAACCTATGTAACTCCTAAGTTATTTATGTTTTTTAATTTACTACACCATTATCTTTCTATCAATTGGTAGGAATAAATTCTCATCTATAAATGTGGTAGTCGTCACTTGTTTTATACACAAGAAAATAGAGAGTGCAAGTTGGTATTATATTCATAATTGTTTATCTAATAATCTTTATAATTATTATGATAGAACTTACTCCAGTGCAAAGAAAATTTGGATAATATTTCAAAGTATGTATGATGACGAAGAGGTTGGAGTAAAAAATATATGGTTGGTAGATTTTTTCGTTCTCAAATGGTGGACAATAAATCAATGTTATTCCAATGTTAAGATTTCATAAAGATTTTTGGATAGCTAAGGTCTAAAGAGGTCAAAATTGGAGATAACATTATTGTTTGCCGCATACTCGATAAACTTCCACCTTCTTGGAAGAAATTATGAAAATCTATGCACAATAAACAAAAGGAAACCTCTCTTGGCACATTGTGGATTATGAAAATCCTTATGGAAGAACACGGAAGGGGTCAAGAATCATTAACAACTTCTTCTACTTCTACTTTAAAAATTAAAGAAATTGATGATTTTGAGTTATGAAGAATTAAAAGAGATAGAGAAGATTTTGGTCCTGATTTTTATGTGTTTAATGTTGGATATGACCCTATAACTTTTAAAGTAGCATTATTTTCACATGATTTTTTTTGAAAAGAAGTTGTAAATGATGAAATAGAATACCTAATTTCTATTAAAAATAATGTAAATAAGTTAATTTACCCCTGGGTTGTAAAACAATTGGTTGCAAATGGGTGTTAAAAAACTTAAAATTGATGGATCTATTGTAAAATTTAAGGCTAGACTAGCTGCCAAATATTTTAAACAACTAGAAGGCCTAGAATTTTTTGATATTTTTTCACATGTAACAAGAATTACATCCATAAGATTTTTAATTATTTTGGCTGCAATTTTTCATTTGAGAGTTCATCAAATGGATGTTGAAACTGTTTTTTTAAATACAGACCTAAATGAGGAAATTTATATGGATCAACATGAGTATTTTGTTGAAGAAAGCCAAGAAAACAATGTATGTAAACAAACTAAACCCCTATATAGATTGAAACAAGAACAAAGTCAATGACATGAAAATATTGATTCCTGCATAATTAAAAATAGTTTTAAAACAAATGAATATCATAGGTGCATACATCATAAGCCTTGAAATAATTCACATGTGATTGTTTACCTATATGTTGATGGTTTATTGATCTCTATCTCTAACATGAATGTTATTGATGAAGTAAAAAATACTTTTACAAGCTAATTTAATATGAAAGATTTTGATGAGACAAGTAATATACTTGGAATGAAAATAATAAGAACACGTGACGAAATTTCCTTGACCATTCACATTATGTTGAATTTTTTTTTGAAAAAATATAACTTTCTTGTTTATAAGCATGTTGTCACTCTTTTTTTTGTCAAGACTTGTCTTATTTCTTGTTGAAAGTGAAAAATAATGTGATAAATCAAAAGGAATATGCTAGAATAATTTGAAGTTTCAGATATGTGACTGAGTGCACTAGGTATGATATTGCCTATGGAGTAGGAGTACTTGGTGGTGCTTATCCTGACCAACGCAATTAACCTACTGTTCGAGTGTCTTTGTTCGTTGATAATATAATAACCCAAGAAAAGGCTGGGTCGTGTCCCAATGGAGCGGTTTCAAAAATATGTAGTTAATTCGAATTTCTTTCTAATTAGTGGTAGCTAAGGAGATTTACGAAACATATAAAAACCAGTATTAAATAAAAGGACGATACCCATGTGTCAAATACGATTTAGGGGTTTGTCACATATGGGTAAAGACGGTTAAAAAAATTAGGGAAAAACAAGTACAGAGTGAAATTTTTTTAGGGTTGGTGTGGACACAATAAAGTTGAGATAAGTCGTGGCGGTACATGCTTTCGATAGGAAAATTTTCAAGATAACAGTTTAGCAAAGATTTTGATGGGAATAAGTTCTCTTTGAGCAACTTACCATTTCAATGGGTTCCTATCGAAACACTCATTTACCGCATGAAGTCCATCCTACGCCTTAACCTCACTTACACTCTCGAGTGCTGTGAGGGATATGGAATAGGGATACTACACTCGGCTTGAATGGTTCATGTCCACCCACCCTTGGAATCAGGAAGGGGTCATGGTTCACGACTTCCCTCTGGGCCGACACGCCCCCCCCCCCAAAAACACATAGCTGTTTTGTATTTGCCAACTAAAAGCCATTGAAATTAAAACAACACCACTGGGTGAAATTCATCATTAAATACATCTAACCTCGAAGCAAGAAGAACCCACAATAAATATCAACACATATTTTTAAACACACCCCACAGACGGTTTTTAAACATTACATCAAGAATACACACAAATTAGACTAAAATGATATAAGCAAATAGGTTTAAGAAATAACGTGATTTAAGCACACCGAAAAATAGTGGAGAAGAACCATTCCAAACTTAGGGAGATCGAAACTCCTATTTTCTTCGAGTCTTCCAAAAACACACTCTCCAAACAGTGAGAGAGATACCACGAAAAATAATGTTCAAAGTAAAAAATTCCATATTATTAAGATCCACTAAAATAATAAACTAAGTCTATACTGATAGTTTTACAGAGTTAGGCTGCGACGGATCATTCGGCGGAGGTTAGTCGAGGTCTATGGACGGACTCTACGACTCTTCTCATATTCAAATCATCTCTGTTTGTTCTTCGCCTAAAATCTTATTCTTTGGGACCATTGGGTTGTATAGCAATTCTTCGCAGAATGGTTCGGCGGTTGCTTTTGACAACTTATTTCTTTGCCTTTTTTATCCTCTTTATTCGGAGTTGATGTGCGGAACAAAGGGCGGAGTAGTTCACCGGCGAGCTCCGCGAAGTGTGATTTCTTTGTTCAGCGTTAAATGGTCTAATCTTTGGACTCATCAACACCACCAAACTTAAGCTTTGCTGTCCTCAAAGTAAAAATAAAGTTCAAAAATTCAATAAGGATGTTGAAAACAATGCTACACAGGACTCAATGGAACATAAACAAAATACTTATACTTAATATGCAAGAAAAATTGTGTACTCAACGAAAGCAATTTGTTACACCATTACCAACGATTCTCATGGCTCGAATACTGTACTAATGTAACTTTAATTCAAAAACGGTATATGAATGCCCTCACACAAGAATGATTATGATTTTACGGATAGTGTTAATAAATATTTAAGATTAGGAATCAGATGCAACACTAACACTAAAAAAAAATGAATTCAATGAATGTTTTCACCCATAGGTTTACCCTTATTTCCAACCATAACAAATGTTTCCTCTTTCTCTAGATCAAAAAGTCTTTTGAAGGCTTGTATTGGGGCTTACTGCAAATGTATTGTCATTTTTATGCTCATGGACTTAGATCCTAATGAATTGTGGAGCTCACCAACAAGTCCCTTCTCTCACCTTCTTCTATCAATTACTTCTAGTGATCTAAGTTATCCTATATCACGTTCCATGGATTGTTGGAAAACCGACATTTTCTTTTGTATTTTATTTTGCCCCAACTTCTTTGTCATTCCCTTCTTTATTTTTCTTTTTATTTTTTGTATATGGAGGTTTCAATTTCTTGCAATTCATGGTCCCAAGAGAGAATTTGGTTGAACTTATCGAGTTCTTCCTTGTCCTTTAACCACACTCCAACTTAGCTTTCGATTAGTGCAATTAACTCAAAGTACAAGTCATGATAATTATATGTAGTGGGTTCATGAATAAAGGACTCTCATTTTCACAAGGTTCTATCCAAAATTACAGGTAGAGTTCAAGGGTGTCAGAGAGGGTTCAAAAATGCACAAGGGAGACCACAAAAGAGGTATTGTTAACATTTCAAAATTTTTCCTAAGATAATTACAGGAGAAAAACACTATCATAATTGATGGTCTAACGGGGTGGAGAAAATTCTAGGTTATTCATGCAGGGTCTATATAAGTTCATACACAAGTACCGATACGAAATCCAAAAAATAGAAAAACTTTCTATAATGGTGCAAAGATCAATCCAAGAGAAATGAACTTTACACAGGCTAATCACATCGAGATGCCAAGAGTGCCACATATTGTCTATGCAATTCATTTGGACAATCGTATCCAACACATCATGTTTGTTTTATTGAGGTACCATTCAAGTCTCATCTGTATTGATCAAAATAGGGACTTAAAGTTGTAAGAGAACAAACACTTTCGGCACAAGAGGTGGTGAAAAATGAATTTTTCGGAAGGGTCAAAATTTTCCAATCAATTAAAATAAAAAAGAATTCATAAGCTTAAACATCCACGAAAAGTTGTAGAAAATGCAATTTTAAAAAATACAACCTAAATATATATAAAAACACAAACATCCATAGAAAGCAAATAAAAGTGACCCTCATCCCACATTAAATCAAATTGTTTATCCTCAAATGCAATTAATGAAATATCTTGTAGAGAAAAAAAATAGAGTTTGATGTAAAGAAGGGATCTTGCATAAACACTCGCCCCATCAATTGAGGCATCAGTGCACGAAGCGTCAGCTTGGAACATGATAATGGTCCCCAGAGTATTATCATTCTGGGTCCCATTGAGTTAATTTCCTTAGACTCTGCTGCAATATTAGTTGCAATCATCCTTTTTAAGTCATGCGCTGCAAGAAAAGAGTTTACACCCAAGTAGAATCAACGTTTGAACGAAGGGATAGTGGCTCCAATGTGAACCCTCCGGTTTTAACCGACTTTCTTCTTTTCTCTTATTTCATTGCCTAGTTCTACTATATTTTCATCTCTTTTAAAATCTCATGCACTTATCTTTCGTTGTGGCATGTCTCTCCATGCTATCTTTGGTCGAGCCATTTTTGCAAAGATGTCAAGACAAAGTTAGATAGTATTTAAATAGGAGCTAGGGGAATTTAAAATGTAGAATCACTTCGCCAAACTAGTCAATGAAGTGTTCATCCATTAGGTGATTCGCTGAAACTAAAACACATAGGATATAAGGGTTTACAGAAAGGGCTAATGAAGAACCATTTAAGTGAGACGTTGATTATGTTTGGCGACACCAGACATACCATCGGAAGGTACAGGATCACAACTTGTTTAGGGTTGAATTGAAGGTGAAACGGAACGTTAGGCAAACCACCGAGTGTTTTGGAAGCTTGACCCAGCTCACCAAATGACTTCTCGTGCCTATTTTAAACCCATCCACCTAATTTTATTTTGCAACCCCTAGTAATTCAATTTAGACCTCTACAACAAAAAATCAACAAGATCACATAGAAAATGCACACTTCCATGGAGAAATAATTCAATTGAAAGCACTGGCAAATGGGATTTTATTATTAAAGAAAGAGTGATGGAATGAAAATAAATAATGCATGTAATTCCATCCTCTTGGAGATATTTGGAATAGATTCAATAGGATTCAGAATATGGAAATGAAATTGAGAGCAGTTTCAGCAAAGTAAATGCATGGTCTAAACTACCAACCTTTGATGCTGATCAAAATGTTACGGAGACGCTAGTAAACAATGCAATCCAGATCCGAGCATGATCCCAAAAACTTGAATACTTCTAAAAATGCAAGAACTATTAAAATAGTCTACTAGTATGAGTTCGTGAAGAGGAAAAAATGAGCGAAAACAGATGAAATTGGGCCTTTATACAATCTTCTTTTAACAACAGTCCATATTCTTACCATTCTACTATATTAATTTGTATCGCCAGTTCCCTCGACGAAGCGTTGAGTGTCAAATCTCCTCGCCAACTATAACATTCTCTTTAACTCAAGCGGGAATCCGAACGGCGGTCTTCATTGAGATTGCCAACATATTTGTGACGCACCACTAATTTTCTAAATACCTCCGAGTTTTGCGGGATCCAAGATGAAGTTGACTTGAATCAAATGAAGGAAGAAATCGGGTTCACCTATCTTGTCGGTCATTCCTCTACCATACTTGTTGTTGCCTGCATGCACTTTCTGGATCACTTCCCTAACTTCAACTTGTACAAACATCACGCCATTATTTTATTAATAAATAAAAAATATTAAGGGTTTTGGGTTGCCTCCTAAACATCGTCTTAGTTAACGTCATGGCACGATAGAAGTCCACTTTAAAATAATATCCTTGGGGTTAACCACAATATCACTAGGCAGAACCACTTGCTATATTAGAATTAGGTGAGACGATATATGACCCATCTGGGTTTCTATATATTTAATCGAAACTAAGTTGGAATGATGATCTGGGAGTGGACGCATACCCCTTCATTCCTTTCAACATCTTGTGCGACCCTTAAACTTTTTTGAGGATACGTGAGAGCATATCCTCAGACATTCCACTTTCCAAATCCTTGGGCTTCTAGAGCTTAGTGGGAGGCATATATCTATCATTCTCCCCATATTTACAATTTTGATTACGGTCTGTTCATTCACGATCTCTATATTTCTGGCCTTCATGTCTAGAAAACCTTGATTTACACATTGCCTCGGCTAGTTTGAATGATAGGAACCACCTTGGTTGGCTAGAAAGTTCACCTCCTCATTATATACTGCTTTAAACTTCAATTCCTCAAGATTTTTGCTCCTAACTCCCACAACATTGACACCACGGGTACAAGCCCCCATGACATTCTTCGATAGAATATCAAGTTGTGTCATAATCTTGGCCATGTTTTGTCTCTATCATTGTCTTTTTCAATTTTCTCCTAGATAGGTGGATGGTAACATGAGAGACCTGGTCCTCGTGCGTGTACAACACCTTGTTGATTGTGGTCATGCAATTAAGAAATTGAGTTGCTTTTGCATATGATTGATGCATTAATCATCCAATTGAGAGTTTGCGAGCGACTCCTTTGTATACTGAGTCCATGCTATGATAAAACTTTTGGAGGAGGACGCTATCAGGTAGACCATGGGTCAGGCGTTAGAGCACCAGCTGTTTGAACCAAAACCAGGTTTCATGCAGAGGCTCTCCATTCAAGAGCTTAATTCTCTTAATGTTATCCCATAGTGATAAAATCCTTTAGAGGATGGAACAACAATTGCACATTGAAGTATTGACCCAAATCCTCCCATGAAGTTACCAAATTTCGTGGTAACTAGTAAACTACTGAGTCTAGAGAAGGTTTCTGAATTAGAAGGGACCAAAAACAATTATGATGTTTCAAGATGTGTTGGATTCCTTATGAGCCACTACGTGAATAGTCATTGAGTTGAAATAGTTGCAAGATTCGTTTCATTACATAGAACAATAACATTGCCCTAAATTAGGGGTAAGCTAAGGCGCTGACACCTCCCATGAGATTGGGTTCATTGACCATTTTGCTGTGGACATCGTTGAATTACCGATGTCTCTTGGTTGTCCACTTGGCATGTTACTCCATTTACATTGAGGTCTCGTACTTTCAACAGATACAATTAAAAACAAAGATAAAAATTTAAGAAGTAGTAAATTTCAACTAATACGAATGAAACGCAATTAAATATAATTCTCAAGTTGTAGTAAACACTCCACGGCAGCGACGCCATTTTAATACTTATGGGGACCAAACAAAACTTTAACCTACAATTCGGAGGGTACTACAATGTTTGTAAGATGTCAACTCACAAATTTTTGAGGTCTTTCCCAATAAGAACGGTTTTGAGAGAATATGTAGTTAATTAGAATTTCATTCTAATTAGGTCGTAGTTTGAAAGGAGAAATTTACCAATAAATACCATTTTTATGTTAAATTAAGGGGGTGACACCAATGTGTCAAAATCAGATAGGGGGTTTGTCACAAGCATAGTAAATGGTAAAAGAAATAGGAAAATCACGTAGGTGGAGAAGTTAATGGGATGTGAAAACGCAATACAAGTAAGATAAGCCGTTGGGTACAGGCTTTCGATAGGAAATTAGCAAGATAATAGTGACTAGGCTAAGCGTTAGTTAGATGGAAATAGTTTCTCTCGGGCACACTTACCCCCAATTGCAAATGGGTTCTGTCGAACACCTTTTGCGCATGGAAGGCAAACTACACCTTAACCCACTCACTCTCTCAATCGAGTGCTAGAATATAGACTTGGGCGCACCCTCTCGGCCTGACTCATGTCGACCCACTCTATAGGTTCATCAGTCTAGTGGTCTGGTTTGGCGATTACCTCCCTCTCGGCACACCATGTCAAAAAGACATCGTGTTTGTATTTTAAACTACCCAAAAAAATCCATAAATTTAAACCTCAACCACTAGGTGAATTACCATTTAAATAAGTTCTAACCTATTATCAAGAAAGATCCAACAATAATATAAAAACACTATTTGCCTAAATAAGACCAAGACTGAGGTGGTTTTTTTTTAGCACACATAAAGAAAATGATAAATACACTAAAATGTTAGTAAAAAAATGAGTATAAGAAATTAAACTTGATTTAAGAAAAGGGCAGAAGAATGGAGAAGACCCACTTCAAACTTATTGAAGATGAATTTTTCTTTCGTAAAGCTTCAAAAATCCTCTCCAAAACTGAGAAGAAAAAATAATAAAAATGATCTACGTTAAAACTACAATAATGTTCAAAAACTCCTCTAAAATAAAAAACTAGTATTTAGATTTTCAGATCTAGGTGTTGCCTTTCAGATCTTTCATGTCAGGACCATTGGGCAGTGTAGAACTGCTTGAAGGGAACTGTTCGGCGGATGGCCGACTAGTCATTTCTTCGCCTTTTTGATCCCTTTATTGAGGGCTTCGCGTGTTGGAACAAAGGGAGGGTCAAGTAGTGTTCCCTTGAGCGACTACCCAATTGTTCTTGGTGATGCTCATGATTCAATTTCTTCGTTCTTTTCAGCCTTAGTTATCATGATTGCACTCAAACTAACCAATACGTAATATTAATGAGGTTTCATAAGATATTGAGTTAAAAATAAGCATTTGAGGACACATTTCTATCAAAAATATAAATCTGTAAGTGATCGCCAATCTGTGGATTTCATCCACTTGGCAGGTGTACAAGAAAATTAGGTAATGACCATTTTCTTGCATAACAAGATATATGAGTATGTAATTGATATAAAATGGGTTGTTCTAAAAAATATCATGTTACTTGAGGATTTTGGGATTTTCAAGATTTGAAGTTGATTTTCTCTATCAGTTGATTCCTATCTCCATTAGTTATGTCTTACTTGGGTGTGGTGTGGTGTTTGTTTTTGTTGGAGATTAAAAGTAAAGCTATTAATTGTTGACTCTAACGTGGAGGATGTGAACTAATTTCCTTGCTCATCTAGTGAAGAAGCGAGTTGTTAAGATATTTATTATTTTAAATACTTTATTTAATAAAAAAAATCAATTACTCCCATTTTAATTCATTGTGATAGCACTGCTGCGATTGGTAGAGTTTAAAACCGTCACTACATTGGTAAATCCAGACCGATAAGAAGGAAACACAATAATGTAAGATCGTATTTGACAAATTGTATCATCAATATTGATTATGTCAAATGTTGTGTTAATCGTGCAGATCCTTTTACTAAGGTCTTAACGAGATAAAAGGTATGGAGCACATCGTGGAGGATGCGATTGCAGCCTATTGATCCTTAAGTCATATATGAGGAAACCCAACATGAGGACTATAAATCATATAACTTGAGATACTATAACAAGCTTCAAAGGTAAAAAAAAATTCATATGATGACTTGTTGTGAAAAATGCTCGATTTTTTATCTATACCCACATTGTAAATTGCGTGTTTCCTGTGTAATTTATGAAGTTGATTTACGAAAAGCTTAATGAAAATTTGTTAGGGGCCGTATTAGTGGAGGGTAAAAACCCTTACATGAGCGCACTAGAAAGATTTTACTCTAGGAAGTATGGACGTAGGCAACTTGCGCTGTTGTTGTTGTAGAAAGATTTACTATATGATATGGACGTAGCAGCTTCCTATGAGAATTGAGCTTATCTCAAAAGCATTCATGGAAAGTATGATAGCAATGGCCGTAATGTTAGCTTTTTAAAGATCATGTAGGCCCCTTGATTAATGTGTGAGGTGGAATAGGAATTTTATTTCCCTTCGGGCAATCATCGTTCAACTCTGAGACCACTCCACCCTAGAATAAACGTTATAATTTTACTAAGTGGAGGTTACAGTAACCACCACACCTTCGTTATCTAATAGTCTTACTTCAATTGTGATATAATATATTGTCCAATAATTAATGAGGGGTGTGTTGGGTGGATTATTAGTTGTAGCATTTTTACTATTATATTATTTTACACTTTGATTTCAACTTCAACAATTTCTTTTTTTTATTAGAGTAACTAGCAACTGTGGCAATATATAGAATTGGTCCTAAATCTCAATGGTCAATTACATGGACCAGAGGCATAAGGAACATTATTATTTGCGAAACATTTTGGTGAACGTTGCCAAAGGGAAATGGAAATGGTACTCTAGTAACAATTCTCACGCTGGTTCATTGTTTCCTCACCATTATTTTCAATCGATTTCCTCTTGTATTCCTGGTAACTTTGTAACTTCTAGGACATTTATCTTTTATATTTACTACACCATTATATTTCTATCAATTGGTAGGAGGACTTCCTGGACTATATTTTCTGGTTTCATATGTGTATAGAAAGATGAAATTTTTACAATCATCCTCTTTGATGTTGCTTAGACTTCATACTCACATTGTTGATTTCTTAACGTGTTATCATGTATGTACATTATTTTCTAAAATCTTTAAAACTTAGGAAATCATTTAAAATTCTATATTTTATTAGCTTATTAGCATGTCTTAATGTTGTATCCTTGTTTCAGAGCATTGTCTTCATAATTGGAATGGATTGAGGTGGTTGACAATGTCGAACCGTCCACGTCGAGTCTAATGAAGAGAGCAGCAGAGTAATTTGCACAAGTATGGGACGATGGAATCCATGGCGGCCCGTTGTGACCACAACGACCCATCGTGAAGTCCGTCGACCCAACCGCGTTTTGGCAGATTTCCAGCAAATAGAGTCCTTCTTTAATAAGGTTTTTTATTTTTTTTAAAAATAGTTCGAAAAAACTTCGTTTTTGGAGGTAAGACTCTGTGGTATTTTAGACTTCCATAAGTTAGACTCTTGGTTATTTAGCTTCTCTGTGATTATACTTGGTGTTTATTATTACACTTTGGAGGAATTTTGTAGTCGTCAAATTAATTTTAGTAGTAATTAATTGTTGGTGATTTTGTGATTAAATCAAGTGAACTTCTGCATTTTTATTCTTTCTCATGAAGTAAGTGCATGAATTCTTATATACAATTTGAATATTGTGATTTATGACTATGGGTAGAAACTTTCATAACTAGGGGCTGTGGTAAACCATAGGCGAATAATAAGTGGTTAAAAAATATCAAAAATAAACAACTCTAGAATAGTGTCGGTATGTATTGATAATTCTTTCTCTTAGAAGTCTTTATAACGGGATGAACAACGTTTTAATAAAAAGCGCCTAATCCTACTTTCGACCAAGGAGGTAGATAATAGGAAAATAATTAATCAACATAGATTAGTGTATACTACTAATAGGATAGTATGATTGCATGGTATGACGGTAATAACTTACGTCAAATATCGAATTACATGCTTATTAATATGAGGTAAAGGGCAGGGTTAGTATAGCAACACACGTAGCCGGACCATGTGCGGAGGGTGAAACTTTCTAGATGCCGGACAAGGATTTTGAAAAATACAGACTTATCACTGTGCATTCAAGAGATACGGAAAGGAATTGTTATAGTTAGAATTATACGTTAGGAACCTGTGTGCGAAAACTAAAAAACACTAGTACTTTTATTAATTGATTAAATCCAACATTGAAAGCAGCTGTAGTTGTCTCTTTAATTTAGGTAGGGATTTTCATTCATTTAGAAGTAAAATAAACAACTTTTATTGTCTTTGTTTCAAGGAAATGATTTACTAAATAGTAAGAAATAATAGATTGAAGTTAAGTCTGAACTATTTTCCTCGTGGGAACGATCCTAACCTCATTAGTTGGGTTCTTTACTTGATACGACCGCTTTATTTCTTATTTGAGAAGTAAGTTTCAGCGTATCAAATTTTGAGTACGACAACGTCGGGTACGTCTAGGGGGTGCTACCCGGATGACAGAATCTTTGGTATCAGAGCATGAGGTTGAATATCTTTAGAGTCAATGCTTCATATAACCATGTCTATGTAGATTCTTGTACACAATTGTGAAGCGCGTCATACTTATGAATAGTGAACTATATGATGCTTAGGAAATTCTCCTTTTCTTGGAAATCCAATATCGTGTCTCGATAGTATTTATTCTTTGTGCCCTTAGCAGCCAATCCTTTTATTGTTATTTTAGGCAATGAATACCTGAAAAATTGCCGTTGGAAGACTCAATGAAGTTATTGCCAAAATGGATGTTCGTCCCCGAGGCAATCAAGACCCTCTTCTTGACGAAGTTTCTAATGATGATCAACATCTGGTCAATCCTCCATATTTGATGGATGGGAAAATAAGGGAAGCCTTCCTCCAAAAATCCCAAGACATTACTACTCAAGCACAAACCATCACTACTTAAGCACAAGACATGACGACCAAAGATAATCAGGAGGTGGTACCCGAAGCAAACCAACATGTTGGCACCATGACCTCCCATTTGAAGAATTTCATAAGGATGAATCCCCCTACATTCTATGGGTCCAAAGTGGATGAAGACATCCAAGAGTTCATTGATGAAACATAAAAGATTATTTATTCTATGGGCTTGATTACTAGAGAGAAGGCTGAGTTAGCCACTTACCAACTCAAAGATGTGGCCCAAACTTGGTACTTCCAATAGAGAGACAATAGGCCTGTAAGGGGAGGACTGGTAATATGGGAGATATTGAAAATGGATTTTCATAATAGGTCCTTTCCTTTAGAGAAGAGGGAAGCAAAAGTATAAGTATTTATCAACCTTCGTCAATGAGGTATGAGTGTACTTGAGTACTCTTTGAAATTTACTAAATTGTAAAAGTTTGCTCGTTCTTTGGTTTCCGAACCTATCGATGAAATGAGCTGCTTAGTGATGGGTATCACACTTGGAGCGCATACCCCAGGTTAGACCGGCATCTATGTCCTCTCTGAAGACTTACACAAGCCCTTAGCGTTTGTCATAAGATGTGATTAGTAAAAATTGAGGAAAAATATAAAAATTTTATATTCTACTTGAAGTATACTTAGACTTCAAACTTATTATTTATAAACAAGACGATATTCTAAGAAATTTTCTCACATACATAAAACCATCTGAAGAGTGTAAATCTAGACTTATCCAATACATAGTCAATATGCCATATATGACTTAATGCAAAAGAATTCAAAGAAACCATGATTGGAGAATGGAGATTCCAAAATATCTAATAAAACTTTTCATAAGCTGTTGTAAAATAAAGATCGTCATAAAACTGAAGACATACAAGACTCGGAGAAAAAGTTTCCAAGCTCTTCAATGGATCCCTCCTTAACATAAATGGCTGTTGAACCTTACAGTTAAACATAATGGAATTAGTTATGCCACATGTACTATATGGGTGTATAGGCACATAAAATTTAAGGGACATGCATGAAAAAGCATCATAACACATATGCTTTAGGAAACATGCTAAGTCATCTTGAAACCTTCAATTCACAGGCCATATACTATAAAAGTTAAGGATTTCATAACATAAAGCATGATAGTAAGAAACGACATAGTATCATAGAGTCATTACAAACTTTTCATATTCAATAGATCACGAACATAAATAAAAAAACACTGTACCAATGATCCCACAAAGCCTGACAAGGCAATGGTAAGGTGAAGCCCCTAACCCCCACAACCAGTAGATTAAGATAGGAGACCATGAGTAAATCTTGCTTCATATAACTTGTAACATAATCATCACTTCATTTAAAACAATATTAAACATAACATCTTCATCACCAAAAAACCAATTATCAAAGAGTAACATCATGTATCATAACATCATACCTTACATATTACAATATTACATACGAACAATCTCTGGATTTCCCTTAATTCAAACTTATGTAATGTCTAGGTGAGTCACTTAACCCCTACCTCTAATATGTAGACCTCTCAAGTCACATTAGTCAACATTCAATTTACTTGTCTTTCATTTTACATGAGGTAATGTACGGGTAAACGACATAGGACCATGTGAGCTAAAACCATTGAATCCCGGTTGTAATAAAACTCCACTCGAAAAAAATGTTGTCTAATGGCCAACAGTCGAACCTAACATGGACCTAACTTTCTAGGGGGGATGCCCTAGCTAGTTCCTATGTTGAAAAACATTGTTCAATAACTGGACATTATTATAGACATATTCCCACTTACATGGAATCATCAATATCATGAGAGTCGTATGTGAACCTACATTCCACAAGGGAAGAGACACCTAACATATCTAGTTCATCGGCCGCTTATCCTTAAGTCCCTTTTTAATCAACCTTAAGTTGTATTTTCTCATAATCTTATTCATAGGTTCTAGGAGATTAACTCTTGTATAAACATGCTCATGATATGCTTATGAGTATATGAGAATTTCCTTTCATTATGTAACCCTTCGATGTGAGATTAAAGGACATAGTCCAATCATGTGTTAAAGCATATAAGGGGAATATCGTTAACCTGCATTTAATAGCGTTCTTATCTTGATCTCACAATAAACATGTTCATTATGCTTATATCCCCATAGAAACATCATTACATACTTTCACAACATATCTAATGATTTATAGGCTAAAATAACTGGCACAATAATCAACACTTAGAAAAACATACTATGCTTCAAGAACCTATTCAAGAACTTAGTTCAAATTAGAACATCCATAATCATAACATAGTGAAATACTGAATAGCATAACCAATAAAAACACTTCAAATCATACAAAAATCAATGCATAATGTAAGTTAAAGGAAAGAGACATCTAAGAGTTCATTCTACTATTAGTTCCAATCCCTACGTTTTCATATTTTCAAGTAGTAGAAACAATTATACTAAACCATCATGTAGATAAGAACACGCTTCTCACTAAATTAAAACATAATTAACAACATACTCTTCAAATAGTGTGGAATAGACCATTTAATACTCTTACTTTTCATTGAAAATCATAAAACTAGGGTTAGGAAGAAAAATCCATTTCATAGAGTAAAAACTCTAGTATTTGAAGTTTTGAAATACATCTTTGAAAGGACCTCTTAGATAAGGAAATTCCCAAGAATTAAACCCAATAGATATATATGAAAAATCCATGAAAAAATTGGATGAAATATGAAATTTGAGGTCTCGTTTCGTACTTAGCCTTCATATCTTCGATGTGTTGTCGAAAAAAAACAGCGTTCTAGACAGAATGAGAGAAATCTCGTTTGATATGGTTTGGGACGTGTAAAAGTGGTCTAAAACTGACATATCAATATATAGTTGTCCTATGAATTACCCAAAAGACACCACTCAAATATTTCTTTTAAATAAGTTAAATTACCAAAAATACGACTTTAACGATTCTGGGAAGTAGCTGCGCATCGCGGGGCCAAATCCCGTCATTTTTATTGAATTTTGAGTTGAGGCAGTGAGGTGCGTGTAAGCCTCCCGTCACGATTTTTATCATTACCGGACGATTTTTATCATTACCGGACGAGTTGAGGCAGTGAGGTGCGTGTAAGCCTCCACTTCTGCCTGCCTACCCATGTTTAGGACCTCCCCAAGGACCCTTAGGGCGGTCCTTGGGTTATCATTACCGGACGATTGGACCCTTTGTATTACATAATACCTATCCAAGTTCACTTTACATGTTTCGGACTTTATTTCAAACATTGAAACCTTCACCAAACATTGGGACATCAACTAGTTCAAATTAGCTAGTTTCCAGACGCCAAGGTCTTTCTTAGTCGTTTTGGTTCTAACCTTTTCCAAATAACATTATTACATTAATATAGGTCTGGAAATGTCATTTTTTTAAACATCATTAATATATTAAGATACTAGTCTAAGTCATTGGCATTGCAGAGTGTTACATTACTCCCCCTTAGAAACATGGTCCCGAATGACACTAGTATCTTTTGGTAGGGTAGGAATAGACTCAACATTAGTAGAACAACCAATCAAACACACAAAATCTAATGAGTCACAGATCATCGAGCAATCACAACCCCTCAAAAAAATGCGTACCATAAACATTACACATTACACTCAATTCAGATACAAACCAATACGAGCTCCATATTCATAACAGATTTAGTGAGGAGCTTCCCTTCTCAACGAAATCATAAGCTCAAAATGCGTCCAAAAGAGTTACCATGCTATGGTTCGTCTCAAGTTGCAACAAAACAGTAAAATCTCAGGAAAACATATGGCAACATGTTTCTATAAGTGCAAAATAGGTATGAAGGCATTTTCTTTAAAAACTCTAGTTGGTACAACTGTTTCCCAGACAAGAACCTATGTAGGAGAAAACAAGTCTATTTAATTACATGCATTATTTTTATCCAATTAAGTGAATGTAGAACCTTAGGAGGAATGAGATAAGGGTAATCAGGATCATGTCTACTTCAGCTCCTACGTGCACCTCAACCAAGATGGTTCCTCCATTAGACCATTTACATAGGCAAAACTCCTTGTTCTTAATATTGAATTGGAGATAAGGATCTCAAACTGGAACATCTTGATAGGAGAGGTTCTCATTACCACGAAACCTTCAATAGGTAGAATAAACACTAGTTCACTATGAAAATTTATTGAGGCCTAGACACATGAAAAACGGATTGACTGAAGCTAGTGCACTAGGTAGTTTCAACTCATAGGAAAAACCTTTACCAATTTCGTTGCAAAACATCATAGGACCAACATACCGGGGACTTACTTCCCCTTCTTCAAAACTTCATCACCCTTTCATACGGTGAAATCTTTCAAGAAGACCATGATACCTATTTAAAATTCAAGATCTCTTCTTCATATCGGACATAAGACTTTCCCAAACTATAGGCTGGTCTTCAATCAATCTCTAATTGTTCTAACCTTTTCGATAGATTTCATAGGATAAGCTTTGGACCCAAATTATTGAGTTATCACAACCTCAAAATAATCTGAACTGGAGATCTACGCCTTATACCTTAAATATTCTTAAACAAAAAAAAGGGTGCCACGGAAGATTGCACGAATTTTTTTTTTATTTGTAAGAGAACTCGATCAAAGGTAAGTGAAGTGAACACCCCAATTCTTGTTGAAATCAGGGACACATGGCTCTTAACATGTCCTCAAGGGATTTGAATGGTAAGTTCCTGTTGGGACCCATTCCTTCTGAGGATGAAAAGTGGTTAGTAAGTCATTTCACTTATGCTGAACACTTTTTAAAAGCTTCCAAAAAATGAGAAGTGAATTTGGGGCAGTCTATCCGATATGATGGAGACAAGAATCTCATGAAAACAATACAATCTTATAATGTAGGATCCTTGCATAGTCTTCAAGCCGTGTAAGTGGACTTAGGATTTACAATGGGCAGATTTGGTCAAACTATCCACAATAACCGATAAAGAATTCATTTTGCTTTTTGGGTTCGAGGAACCCCAACAACAAAGGTCAATATGATGGCTTCCATTCCGGCAGGAAACATCCATGATTGGGGTTTACCCACCAGAATTTGAAGATGCCAGGCTTTAACTTGTTGGCAGGTTTGACAGTTACAAAACAAACATGTTTAGTCCATTCTGTAAAACCCATACCACCAATAGACCTCTCTAAGGTCATGATACATTTTGGTGTCACCCGGATGTATTGAATAGCGAGAACCATGGTCTTCTTCCAAAATCTTTTTTCTCAAATCCTTAACATCGGGTAAACATACTCTCCCTTGGTACCTAAGAACACCATACCCCCTTGGGAGAATGACTCATGGAACTTACTAAATACCGATTCCTTCAACTCCATCAATAGTGTATCAAGGTGTTGATCAGGTTTCACCTCCAACACTAATGATTAGTGGGAGTTATGATGGACCATGAAACCACCATTTGGAGAATATTCTAACTTCACACCTAAGCAAACCTATGAACATCTTACAAAAGTTCTTTCTTCTCCTCTTCCACATAAGACACACTACCCATAGTCATTCAACTCAAAGCATCCGCAACCACATTGTCCTTGCCGGGGTGGTAAAGGACAATTCTAACCATATTCTTTGTCGGAGATTAAATCTTTTTGTGTAAACACATATTTAAGACTTTAATGGTCAGTAAACACATCAACATGCACACCATACAAGTAATGTCTCCATATTTTCAAGGTAAAAACTACAGCGACTAACTCAAGATCATGAGTTGGATAATTCTTCTCATAAACTTTGAGTCGTCTAGAAGCATAAGCAAGCACCTTTCCATGTTGCATTAGGACACATCCTTAAGTCCAATTGGGAAGAATCACAATACACTAGAAAGCCTTTATTGCCCTCTGGTATGGTCAAAATCAAAACGGAGGTAAGCTTATCTTTCAACTCTTGAAAACCTTTCTCACAAGATTCAGACCACTCAAACTTTACCTTCTTTTGGGTCAAAGCTATCAAATGAGAAGCAATGGACGAAAATCAATCAAAAAATCTTCTATTAGCTGGCTAGACCGAAGAAACTCCTTATGTCAGTGGGAGTCAAAGTTTAGGCAAATTTTTGACGCATCCATTTTCTTTGAATAAACCTCTACACCATCATCGGAGATATTATGGCTCAGAAAATCAACCGACCATAACCAAAACTCACAGTTGCTAAATTTGGCATAAAGTTGGTGTTCTTTGAGGACTTGCAAGTCCAACCTCAAGTGAATCTCATGTTCATTTTCATTCTAGGAGTATATAAAAATATGATCAATGAACACAATCATAAATAAGTCTTAGTATTCTCGGAAAACACTATTAGTTATGTCCATGAACGGTGTCGGGGCATTCGTTAACCTAAAAGACACAATTAGTTATTCATAGTGACCATATATAGTTCGGAAAGCTCTTTTGGGAACGTCTTCACCTGTCACCCTAAGTTGGTGATATACCAACCTTAAGTCAATCTTGGAAAAGGAACTAGCACCTAGTAGTTTATCAAGTATATCATCAATCCTGGGGAGAGGATATTTGTTCTTTATGGTTACCTTATTGAGTCGGCGATAATAATTGCACATTCTAAGGGACCTATCCTTCTTCTTAACAAACAAGACCGGAGCACCCCATGGAGTAATATTATGTCGAATGAAACCCTTGTCTAGTAAATCTTTGAGTTGGAGCTTTAACTATTTCAATTTAGTCAGAGCCATCATATATGGAGGAATTGAAATGGAATTCGTATCCGGTAACAAATCAATGCAAAAGTCAATTTCCCGTTCCGGAGGAACTCCTGGAAGGTTATTACGAAAAACCTCTGGGAATTCTCACGACAGGAACTGACTCAATGTAAGGATTTTCACATTCTAGGTCCTTAACTCTCACCACATGATGTAAAAAAATCCTTGGCTGTCATCTTACAAGCCTTTAAACACGAAATGAATTGACCCCTTGGCATAGAATTTCCCCCATTTCACTCTAGAATAGGTTCATTATGGAATTGAAATTACACTTCCCTTGTTCAACAATATATGGAAGGAAAAAAATCATGAATCTAATCCATACCCAAGATGATATCAAAATCAAATATGTCAAGTTCTACCAAATCTGCAAGAGTAACTCTATTGGGCAGCATTACAAGACATTTCCTATAGACTCTTTTTGCAACTACAGAGTCAACCACTAGGGTACAAACCAAAGGGTTCAATCAGAGGATCAGGAAGTACATCAAACATATTAGTTACCAAAGGTGTAACAAAAGAAAGTGTAGCTCCTAGATCAAGCAATGCATAGACATTAATAGAGAAAATTTGTAACATACTTGTCACAACGTCGGGAGAGCTTTCTTGTTCACCACTAGCCTTGAGTGCATAGAAATAGTTATTTTTTTGAGCTTCTCAACTAGGAACGCTTTGTTAAGATTACCATTCCCCTTGCCTTGGCTTCTCACATTAGGTCAATCTTTCACCATATGGCGAACCTTGACACAACCATAGTAACTAATAGTCTCAACAAGATATGCACCCACATGTGTCTTACCACACATAGCACAAGTTGGTCTCTCTTTTGGTGGATCAACATTTCTCCCCTTTTTAGGTTTAAGATTAGAACCTCTATCATTGGGATTCTTGGAGAAATTAGAAGGAACCTTATTTGAAAACCTCTTCTTAAACTTACGCATGTCTTGAACATCAAGCCTACTCTTAGAAGAACCACTTCCAAATGACTTTTCCCTTCCCTATTCCTTCTCCTTAGACGACTTTCCTCAACCTGTTGAGCATGAACCATACACCTAGAAAGATCCATATTTACATGAAGCATAGTTGCATGTCATTCTTCTTCAAGCTCTTCATATATGCTCGTGATAAAACGATTCATTTCATCCCTAGCATTTTAAAGAAAAGAAGAAGCACATTTGGAATGCTTAATAAATTTCAAGGAGTATTCCTTAACACTCATACCTCCTTGACGAAGGTTTATTAACTCATCTACCTTAGATTCTCATTGTTCCTTGGAAAGAATCTGTCAAGAAAGGCCTTTTTGAAGATCTTCCAAGTCACGGGACCATGTACTAAAGCCTTATTATCCTTCCACTGATTGTATTATATCTGAGCTACATTCTTAAGTTGATATGCAGCAAGCTCAACCTTTTCAGTAGTACTCACACCCATAGAAAAAAAGATCTTGTAGACCTCATCAAGGAAATCTTGAGGGTCTTCATCAAATTTTGATCCAAAGTACATGGGAGGATTCATCCTCACAAACTCTCTCAAATGTCTAGCCATAGTAATTGAATGTTGGTTATCTCGAGGATTAACCTCCCTATTAGCTTGAGCCGTGATGGCTTGAGCTTAGATGGTCATCGCTTAGGCCATTTGGAACAGGGATGCCCTCACCTAACCATACGTTATAGCCGGAGGATTCACTGGAACTTGATCATTTACCGGAGCTTTCAGTTGAGAAGCATTTCGATTGCCTTTGGGAGTACCTCCAGCATTGGCAATCATTTCTCCTACACTACTCGTGGCTGTGTTTCTTGTGTTCATCACCTATAAGCACAAGAAAGGGATTAGGTTGTAAAAGACACAGAGTGTCAAAACTCTAAAGGCAGGACATAAGAGTATCAAGAATAAGACAAGTTTCATAGTCATCACATAGCCTCTCATCCATAGTTGTGGACCGTTTCACAACCATGAACAAGAAACTACGTAACGTGGTTTAGTGACACATTGGTCCTAAAGAGATTTAACCTCATGCTTTGATACCAACCTTGTATCACCCCGAGCGCATACCCAAGATGAGACCAGCGTCCTCATCCTTTCAGAGTACGCAGACAAGCCCTTAGCATTCGTCATAACATGTGATCTGTAAAAATTGTAGAAAAATTAAAACTTTTACATTCTACTTGACATATACTTAGACTTAATACTTATCACTTATAAAACATATGATATTCTAAGAAATTTTCTCACAAATATAAAACCATCTAAAGAGTGCAAATATGGACTTAGACAATACATAGTCAATTTTCCATATAGGTCGTAATACAAAAGAATCAAAAGAAACATGATGGAAATAGGATATTCCTAATATCTACTAATGTCTTTATAAACTGGAAAATAAAGGATTGTCCTGAACATAAGGACCTACCAAGACTTGAAGAAACAGTTCCAACCTTCTTCAAATTGACATCCTTAATCTTCAATGGCCGATACCTACAGTTATAGTAATATAAAGTAATGGTATTAGTACACTACATGTACTAAGTATGGGTATATGCACATAGCATTTAAGGACATGGATGAAAAAGGATCATTTATCATATATTTAGAAAATATGCTAAGTTATATGAAAGTCTTCAATGCACATACCATATAACATATACGAGTTAAGGTTCCATAAACATAAAGCATGATCATAAGCAAAGACATATTTTCATAGAGTCACATTAACTTTTAATATTTAATAGATCAAATAACGTAGCATAAAAAAACTTATCAATGATCCCATCCCCAACCTACAATTGCAATGATAATGTGAAGCCCCAAAACCCCACACAATAAAGTAGATATGATAGGAGACCATAAGTAAAGCTTTGCTTCATATAACTTGTTACATAAGTAGTGATCACTTCAGTTAAAAATATATCCCAATGACATATTCATCATAAAGAACAACATCATATAAGAGTAACATTATGTATCATAAATATCATACCTTTCATATTATCATATTACATACAAACAATCTCGTAGGATTTCCCTTAGAGTCAATTTGTGTAATGCCTAGGTAGAGTCTCATACCCTTACCTCTACTAAGTAGACCCCTGAAGTCACCCTAGTCAACATTCATTTAATTGTCTTTCATTTTACATGAGGAAACATACGTCTTAGTCAACATAGACCATGTGACCTAAATATGGAATCCAATGTCATAAAACCCCACACCGAAATACGGTGGTCTACCGGTCAAAGAGAAAACCTAACATTATATAGCTTTCAAGTTAGATCCACTAGCTAGTTTCCTGTGGTGGCAACATAGTTCAAGAACTAGGATATGTATTAGAGACCCATAGATCCATAATGACATGGCAGCCTCAATCTCATGAGAGTCATTGTGAACCTACCTTCCCACTAAGGAAGGGACACTCTCATATCTAGTTCATCGGTGCTTAGCCTAAGTCCCTTTTCTTGAATAACCTTTAAGTTGTCTTTTATCATAAAATTATCATAAATAATAAGATATTAACTCCTTGTGTAAACATGATCATGAGCTCTTTATTATTACATGAGAATTTCCTTTCATCATAACCATTCGTATGTGACATTAACAGAACATAGTCATCTTGTGTAAAGCATACAAGGGAATATCCTAACTTGCATTTATTATGTTCTTATCATAGTATCACAAATAACAAGGTAATAGACCAAAATATCAACATAGAAACATCATACATACTGTCACAACACATCATCCTGATTTATAAGCTAACATAAACATGTTAAAGTAATCACAACTTTAGAAGACTTACCTCTTGCTTCCAAGAACTTTATTCAAGAACTTAGTTCAACTTACAACATCCATAATCATAACATAGTGAAATACTCAATATCATAACCAAGAACAACTCTTCAAATCATACACAATATCAATGCATAATGTAGGGTAAAGGAAAGAGACATTTAAGAGTTCATTCTACTGTTAGTTCCATTCCCTATATTTTCATATTATCAAGTAGAGGAAACAATCATACAAAACCATCGTGCAGATAAGAACATGATTGTCACGAAATTAAGTCATAAATAACAACATACTCAAAAAATAGTGTGGAATAGACCATAGAGAACACTTACTTTTCATTGAAAATCCTAAATCTAGGGTTAAGAAGAAAAATACGTTTTGTAGAGTAAAAACCCTATTACTAGTAATTCTTGAACACTTAACTTTGAAAGGACCTCTTGTGGAAAGGAATCCCAAAAGCAAAAAACTAATATATCATACATGATGAATCCACGAAAATTTGATGAAAAGCTTGAGGTGTTTGTCTTCTTCCTTAAGCTCATCTTGTTTTTCAATGGAGTTTGTCGGAAAGAGAGCGTTCTTGACAGTATGAGAGAAATTTCATTTGATCTGGTTTGGGACGTGTAAAAGTTATCAAAATTAACCTAATAATAATATATAGTCATCATATGAATTACCCAAAAGACCCTCCACTTATGTTGGTCTTTTAATAAATTAAATTACCAAAAATACGAATTTAACAATTTTTGGAAGTACGTACGCTTCGCTGGGACAAATCACATAATTTTTAATAAATTTTTATTTGAGTAAGTGAGGTGCATGTCAGCCTCACGTCGCGAGATTTCCTCTTAAATATTGAGGAAGAACACCTCGTGCAGGAGCACGTCGCACGCCATGCCTCTACTTCTGCGTGCTCGAAGGATGACAGGTAGCCTGTCCACTCATTTTTGGGTCCTCCCCAAAGACCCTTAGGATGGTCCTTGGGGTGTCATTACCGAACCTTTGGACCGTTTTTACTACATACTACCTATCCAAGTACACTTTACATGTTTTGGACTTCATTTGACACTTTGAAACCTTTACCAAACATAGGGGTGTCAACTAGTTCAAATTACCTAGTTTTAGAATGTCATGGTCTTTCTTAGTCGTTTTAACTCTAACCTTTTCCAAATGAGTTAATTACATTAATATAGGTCTGTGAACATCATTTAAAACATATTTAATATATTAAGATCTAGTCTATGTAATGGCATTTCCGAGTGTTACAATGTGGGTGCCAGATTAATTGAAGAAAGAATGCCTTTTGGCTAAGCAATATAATATTATGAAAATTTCTCATCTCATGGTTCATGATAAACAAGTGTAAGAGACAAGGGTTAAGAGGAAGAGTAGGGATGCCAAGAGGGAAAGGTCTTAACATAGTGGTTCTCCCAAGGGTAGGCTTGATATCAAAGATAAGCGTACATTTAAGAAGATGTTTTGTAATCAAGTTCCTTCAAAATATCCCAAGGCTCGTGATGATAATCAAGAATATAACTTGTCGAAAGTGTGGCAAGAAGAATTATGGTGACTTCTTTGTTGGGATGGACAATTGCTTTGGGTGTGGCAAGAGTTGCCACAAAGGTTAGGGATTGCCCAAACTTGAAATGGCAAGACAAAGGTGGCGGGCAAGCTCTAGCTAGTGGACTTAATGTGGATCCTCCAAACTAGAATCACTTTTATGCAATTTTCTCTATGGGTGAACGTGATAGTTCTCCTTATATGATAGCCAGTAGGGTATAAGTCATCTTTATTAATGTGTATGCTTTACATTATTCGGGTGCTACATTATCTTTGGTTACACCCTTGATAACTAGAAAGTTTTATATTTTGCCCAATATTTTTAATGATCCTTTCATGGTAACTCTCAAGCAGGTGAATCGGTGGTTGCAAAGAAGGTATAAAGAAATATTCCTAAAATATTGCCCAATAGAGTTACTCATGTTGAATTGGTAGAACATGATATGGTCGATTATGATGTTGTTTTATTGATGGATTTGTTGCATGAACTTTTTTTGCCTCCTTTAGTTGTAGAACTAGAATTTTCAAGTTCAAGTTTCCAAAATAAAGCCATTTTAGAGTGGAAAGGGGGAAATTCTATTCCTAGAACTCGTATTATCACTAGTCTTAAGTCTTGTAAAATTATCTCAAAAAGGTTTCTATATCACATTGTAAGTATCAAAGATTCAGACTCTGAATATCCTCTCATTCAGTTAGTCACCGTAGTAAGCTAATTTCCGAAGGTATTTCCTAATGATTTCCCAGAATCCCTCCCGAAAAGAAATTTGTTTTTGTGTTGACTTTCTTCCGGATACTAATCCCATTTTAATTTCTCTTTATCGGATGCTTCCGACCGAATTGAAAGATTTAATGTCTCAACTCAAGGACTTTCTAGACAAAATCTTCATTAGAACTAGTATTTCTCCATGGGGTTCTCCGATTTTATTTGTGTTGATGAAGGATAGGTCCCTGAGAATATGCATCTATTATCGCCAACTCAATAAACTCACTTTTAAGAACAAGTATCCTCTCCCATTGGATTACGACTTGTTTGATCAACTACAGGGGGAAAGCTATTTTTCTAAGATTGACTTGAGATCGGGGTATCTCTAACTTAGGGTGAGAGGTGAGGATACACCAAAAATTACATTTTAGAAAAGATATGATCACTACGAGTTCTTAGTAATGTCCTTTGGTCTCACTATTGCCCTGACGACATTTATGGACCTAATGAATAGGATTTTTGTAAGTTTCCACATTGATTTTTCATTGTCTACATTGACGACATATTTTTAAGTTCAAAAATGAAGGTTAACAGATGGATCTTTAGAGGGTGGTGTTACAAGTGCTTAAGGGGAATCTATTATTAGTAAAGTATAGAAAATGTGAGTTTTTGTTGAACTCGGTGGTGTTTCTTGGTCATTACATCTTAGTGAGAGATTTGAGGTTGATTTAAGGAAAACCAAGGCGGACAGAAATTTTCCTAGGCCATTGAATCCAACCGACAATAATTGTTTCTTGGGTCTAATGGGTTATTTTAGGAGGTTTGTGGATAGTTTTGCTTCCATTTCTTCTCCCTTGACTACATTGACCTAAAAGAGTATGAAATTTGAGTTGTAGGAGGCATGTGAAAGAAGCTTCCAAATCTCAAAACCTAGGCTTACTTAAACTCTAGTGTTGACTTTACCGAATGTTACCAAGGGTTTCGTGGTATATAGTGATGCAT
Source organism: Solanum habrochaites (assembly GCA_027704765.1). Taxonomy (NCBI): domain Eukaryota; kingdom Viridiplantae; phylum Streptophyta; class Magnoliopsida; order Solanales; family Solanaceae; genus Solanum; species Solanum habrochaites. The sequence goes on along the minus strand of JAKWJA010002498.1, from coordinate 8,769,945 downwards.
CCCCAGTGGGCTTGGGGTGTGCGCTTATGAAACATAGGAAAGTAGTAGCATATGCCTCTAGGCAACTTAACACGCATGAGAAGAGTCATCCAATTCATGATATTGAGTTAGCGGCCGTGGTATTTTCCTTAAACATATGGAGGCATTAATTGTATGGTGTTCATGTTGATGTGTATACCGACCACAAGAGTGTTCAATTTTTGTTTACTCAAAAGGAGTTGAATCTCTGACGAAGAAGGTGGTTGGAATTGTTGAAATATTACAACATGAGTGTTCCCTACCACCCCGGCAAGACAAATGTTGTTTCAGATACTCTAAGTTGTATGACCATGGGTAATCTTTCTAATGTAAAAGAAGCCAGGAAAGACCTATGGAAAGAGGTTCATAGGTTGGCTCATTTTTGTGTTAGATTGGAAGATTATTCGAGTGGTGGTTTTATGGTCAATCATAACTCCAAATCATCTTTGGTGGTTGAGGTGAAGTCCAAACAACACCTTGATAAATCATTGATGGAGTTGAAGGATTCAATTATAGGTAAGATAAATGAGTAATTTTCCTTAAGGGGGATGGTGTCTTGCGGCATCAAGGAAGGTTTTGTGTTCCCAATGTAGATGTCTTGAGGAAGCTCATGGGACCCGTAACTTCATTCATCAGGGTTATATAAAGATGTACCATGACTTTAGAGAAGTATTTTGGTGGGAAGGATTAAAGAAGGACATACGAATTTTGTTGCAAAGTGTTAGAATTGCCAACAAGTGAAAGTCGAATACCAAAATCCGGGTTCTTTACTTAAAGATATCCAAGTTCCTACTTGGAAGTGGGAAGACATTAAAACGGATTTTGTGGTAGGTGTGCCTCGAACACAAAATAAATATGACTCCATATGGGTGGTTGTGGATAGGTTGACCGAATTCGCTCATTTTTTCTCGTCAAGTACACTTACTCGGCAGACGAGATTTTTGTCACCATTGTATTCTTTTATCCATCATACAGGATAGGGCTGCATAATTCACATCTACGTTTTGGAGGTCATTCCAAAAAGGGTTGGGTACCAAGGTGAAGTTAAGCACCACTTTTCATCCTCAAATAGATGGTCGAACAGAGCATACTATTTAAACCCTTGAGGATATAGTTAGATCCTGCATATGTTATTTTCAAGGGAAATTGGGATAAAGACTTCCCTTTGGTTAAGTTTTCTAACAACAATAGTTACCATTAATCTATATCTATGGCTCCTTATGAAGCCTTGTATGATAGGAGATGTAGATATCCAATTGGATGGTTTGAAGTTGGCAAGTCTTCACTTTTGGGCCGGAATTGACTTATAAGACTTCGGAGAACGTTCATGTTATAAGAAATCGCTTGAAAACAGCCTATAGACAGCAAAAGTATTATGCCGACCATAGGAGAAGAGAGATAGAGTTTGAAGAAGGTGATAAAGTGTATCTAAAAATTTCACCTAATAAACAGGTGGTGATATTTTGCAAGAAATGTAAGTTGAGTCCTTGTGATGTGGGTTCCTATGAAATTTTGCAAAAAAAAAAGGTATGGTTTCATATGAGTTGAGGCTACATAGTGAATTGGGTTCGGTTCATCCGGTGTTCCATGTTTCCATGCTTCAGAGTTGTATTGCTGATCCCGAGTCTATTCTTGTTATTGAAGTTCTAGGTGTTCACGTGAACCACTTCTATGAGGAGGTTCCGGTTGAAATCCTTCATAGACAAGTAAAGACGTTAAGAAACAAAGAGGTGTGTTCCGTAAACGTGCTACCAAAGAACCACCTAGTTGATGGTGCAAAATAGGAGGCCGAGACCGACCTGAACTCCCGTTACCCTCACCTATTTGATAACTAAGGTTAGTTATTCCTAATGTTAGTAAAAATAATGAGTTTATTTGAAATTGCCTTGATTTTTGGTGAATTTATGTAAAAAGGTGCATGTTAGAGTGAATTACAATAAATTGTATGCCTAAAAATGAAAAAGTCTCCATTTACTTATTTTGAGTTGATGTTATGCATCTTGGTATATTGTGCCTTCTTGAATTGTATTGACAATGTTGATGTGTTAAAGATAGCTTTGGCATAATGAATAAGCATGTAATGAATATTGAACTCTGATGAGTTGAAAATGATGTTTTAAGTAGCATTTTCACAAACGTTATGTGGTTATGATGTGTTTGATTGTGACTCATGTTTATGTAGTTGTTGGTTGGGATGCTAGTCTTGAGTCTATTTCTGCCTTTTAAAAGAATTTCAGTGTAGTTCGTGGATGAATATTCCCAAGGGGGATAATGTAATACTCCGAAGGTCTAAAGACTAATCTTGAACCTAAAATGAGATTCAAAAAGTTGTAACACTATCTTATAACCAATTATAATGCATATAAGTCATTTAAGAAGTTTAAGAATCAAAACTTCATGGAACGTCCATGAAATCTGGAAACTAGATCAAGGGGTGCTTGTGTGCCTTAGCATATTTGACTCCGTTAAGGAGTAATAAAATGATTAAATTGGGTGGTAATATGTCTAACACGTATTAGTTTTGGCTTATAGTGGAAACGTTCGGGTACGACTCCGTAAAGATCAACTAAGGGCCCTTTAGGAGGACCCTTGCAATTTGGAAAAAAAATGCCATGAGGCAGTGTCCATTGATGGACTGCAAGCGACGAGCCATTGGTGAATCGACGGCGCGTCGATGCCTCCGTCGAATGAAGACTTATCCAATTTCATGGGAATTCGTATTCGGAAAATCTCTAACCAAATCCACAGATGTCCAGCACGGAGGCCATGCAGCCCGTCGACTACCTAAGAACCTTCAGTTGGGGTCTCAAAGGTTAGCTCTGTTTTTGTTGTTTCATTATAATTATTTCAGTTAGTTAATTAAATGGTTATTAATTAGTTAGGGTCTAAGGGAGGTCTAACTAAGTTAATTAAGGACCTCTGTATAAAAACCTAACCTAATTATACTAAACCCAACACTCATAATTCCCAAAACCCAATTGCTTTTCCTTCTCTCTTATTTCTTTCTTCCAAAGAAACTTCATAAAAGACAAAGTAAAGTATGGTCTTAGGGATGCAAACTATCATGTTTTCTCCATCAAACATCATCAATTATTAAAGTATGGTATTCCTTTCACCTTTGGTATCTCTTTCCCTAAAAGAGATCTTCCAAGTTGATTTAAAAAATATAAAATTCAAGTGGGTTTTCTTCCAACACGAAATTGATCTTGTGAATTGATTGGTTTATGATTACTTTTTATTATTATAAGTAGATTAACATGTATTATGATTCCATTATACTACTTCTTGATGAATTAACCTAGTTTGACGTAGATGACCTTTTCCCCCTTAACCCTAGGTTGTGATCTTGAATTGAAATATATCGTATTGATACCTTTGGCTTGGTTAATGTATGAATTACTATTCTATGTTGTTATCATTAAAATTTATGAGTAGATGGTGATGTATTGTAATTTAATTATGCTAGTTCTTTTTTAATTGACTTAGGGTGTGAAGTAGATCATAGACTTGACCTAAGTCTCTAAACCTAGGCTATGAACTAGTGATGAATTGTTGTGTGGTGATTCAATTGACTTCATTATAATTTTTATTACTATTGTGTGATAATATTAAACCCATTGTTAGTTTGAATTGGATGGTTTATCATAAGACCTTGATGAGGGCATTGTGAAGGATATTGGGGTAAGTGTTGTGATCTAAATTCTTTACTTCAATTATAATTACTTGTGATTAAGTAAGGAATTTGTATTCAAGTATACCTTATGTTAAGATTTATAGGGTTGGTATGATGTTTAATTGTTATGTCTTGAATTATGGTTGTGAGTTGTTGACTAAGATGTAAATGTTATATGGATGGTGATGAACATTACCAATGTGCCTTATTGTGATGTGGCTATTTAAATATGCTAACCTCATATGTATGAATTGTAATGAAAGGACAATACTCATGCAATTCTTATTGAGCTATCATGATGGTTATATAAGTATATACCATATGATCTACATTAAGCTATGATGATTAATAAAGGCATTAAAGGCATTTCAAAATTTATTATAGATTAGCACCGAGTGAACTGTCGCTTCCCCTGTCGGGAAGGTAGGATCACTAATGTACTCATGAGATTGAAGACTATAATTAATGTAGCACAAAGAAGGTCCCAACTACATCTCCTAGTTCTTGATCTAAATTGTCCCCGTTGGTATACAAGCTAGCGGATTCACATAGATGCTATGTTCATGTTTTGGTACTACCTTGGTAAGTAGGCAGCCTTCTTTCGGTGTAGTGTTCTTTGACACCAGATTCAAATTAGCTCATTGTTTCTATGTTTGTTAAGGAATGAGGTTTGCAAAAGGTAAAATGAAGTAGTGAAGTGAACTCTACCTAGGATGACATAAGGGGTTTAACTTAGTCTAGGCAGGGGTATGGGACTCTACCTATACATTGCACTACTCGTCCTTCAGTGAAGTCTTAGAAGTATGTTCTTATGTTTTTATATGCTTATAAATATAAATGATATGTATATGATGATGTTCAATGTTAATGACATTATATGATGTTTATTTCACTTATAAACATGTGTTCGATCTCTATTGCAAAATTATGATGTTATGTACTCTTAATGATATGCTATATGAAGTTGGACATTGTTTATAGTTCTTGTTAGGTTTACTTGATTGAGTAAGGTTATGTAGATTTTCTTAATCATTGCATTAATGTACTTAATGAGGATTCATGAGTAATGGTCTTGCTTTTTTAATGATGTTATGATTTCTTATGCATGCTTTTTGATATTATAACTTGATGATAGAGTTTTCTTGATTAGGTTCTCATTTATGTTAATATGCATGTTGATTTTACTAGACTTAGTATTGTTGGACTTTTGATGTATATGGTCTTGAGAAGATGAATATGTACTTTTTTCATGCATTGATTTTTGAATATGCATAATGCTTTTCAAAGTAAATTTGCATGCTTTATTTAATGAAATGTCCTTTTTAGCATTGTTTTATCTTGTGTGTGCATATGGTTCTACACTAGGATTCACTCTCTTGAGTTGAACTCAGGAAAACCCAATACACACCCAATACACACATCCCATTCAAATCATAATCTTGGTTTAAACCTCTCTCTAGGGGGAAAGCCAAAACCAAAAAAAGCACAAAGGATAGAGTTTCCTCCCAGCCGTAGCACCTATGATCCAAAACCCTTAGATTAAGACAAAGATTACTAAATGAAATCACTTTTAAAGAACATTTACCACTATAAACAAACAATGCAAGACGTATTCAATCCAACCATAATCCCATAAGTCACCATTAAATAATTGGTGGTTTTATTTTAGCTTATATAATAAAAAGATGGAATTCCCGTTTACCAAATTGTGTTGCCCCACCCTGGCAACAATGTACAATTTAATATTATATTTACGATTATCTTCTAAGATGAAGAACCTTCAACACCCACTTGTAAATTCTCAGAAATTGAAATTTTCAAATCTTTATAGCTAAGGATAATATTCTTTCTCAAAACTAAGTTCTAAACTTTATAAAAAAAAAGTAGAATACTCAATAATTCTAAAAGCTGGTAAAGTTTGAGTTTAAAAACGTATTTTTGTTGTTTTCAAAAATGTGTTGAGAATGATCAATCGGTACAATAAGGAGGGATCGCCTATCCACTCGGCAATTCTCTATTTTTTCAATTGTATTGCGGTTTGCTTTTGCCTTCTGCATCCTTGTGTTTCTGTTACTTTGGGCAATATGTTATTGCATCACAGAACAGTTAGCTGACTCACTGACTGTTTTTTTTTATTGCCAACTTGATTTTCTCCTTCGGGGCTTGGCACATTAGAACATAAGTCAAAACCAAAATTGTTCGGTGACTCGCCCAATGGGTTAGGAGATTCTCAGGCCTTCTTTTCTTCGTTCTTTCAGCTGCCTTGTTCCATTTTTCTCAATAATGTTCAAGTTTTATTCCTCAATATAAATACCTGAAATTCAAGGATTTACATCAGTTATTGGTACAAAACATGAATTTGAGGATACAAATTATATTTTGCCTAAAATAATCCCAATGAGTCCAAATGGTGAATGATGTGAATGTGAATGAATTGTGAATGTGGTGAATGAAATGAATGAAAATTCATTAATAGGGACATAATAATATTTATCATTCTTGAAAATTATAAAAGAACAGAAACAACGTTATTATGTTTTTAAGGTCTCAAAATGGTCCTTCTCTAAGAGAAAGGTATCTGTTTTCATCAAAATAGTGAAAGGGTCATAGAAGTATGTTTTTAAGAGGACCTTACCTAATCATTAATAAATTTATAAATATTCCATCAAGAAAATGATGAAAAAAAGTTGTTAATACACTGACTTTTGAATGTGATGTAGAGGGTTGTGTATGTTATCCAATTAAAAGATTTACAAGAAGACAATGAACATCTTATGAAAGTAATAATAATACTTATGAAGTATGTGTATATGATTCTAGTCAATTCCTGAAGAGAATGTGATAAATGTCATAAAAAGTTGACAATTTTTGAAAGCGAATGTTGTCAAGACCGGATCAATGAAAAAATTGAACATGACATACTCATGTATGCTCAATAAATACCATAATCACCCCTACTGCATGGCTTAGAGTGTTGTTAGAGAGAAATTAAGAAATTTTATCTGATTTAAATTGTCACTGAATCAATAGTTTTATACATCACAAATATATGGTATGGTGTTGTTGTAGAAGAAAACTACCAAAAGACCAAAAGAAAGAAATAATTCTTGGTAGCATAAAATTATCATTAGTTATGTACTTCTATATGTCAAAAATATTAAGCTTGGTATTAAAAAAAAAACGGGAAGGGGGAGGGAGAGGATATACTAATTGAAAAAGTAAATTAGTAAACATATTTTGCTTCTAATGATTTTGACCATGATATAAATATCTCTCTGAATGATATTTTTGCCGCACAAACAATGCTAAAAAATATGTATATCCAAAGAAAATTTTGATCTTTTCTGTTGTTCTACTGTCTAAATAAACAAAAACATTGAATATATTGGTGTTGTAGTAAGTCCTACAATTGTGTTTTCAAAGTTTCAAAGCAATAGACAAAAAGAAAAAGTATATATTCAGACTATAAAATATTGGAAGATTTTTGATCTTCATATTACTATAATCAAATTAGGTTACACACATTCTTATGAAAGATTATCCATTTTCATGTTGTTTTGGTAACTAAATTTGGGCATGATGATAGAATCACAAGCAAAATAAACTAGAAGTTAATTGAATAATTATCAATTGACATGATCGGTTGACCGAATATCCACAGTTTCAAATAAGATACGAATAAATTAGAATATATGGGGTTGTATATATATATATATATATATATATATATATAATATATTTCGAATAAACTAATAAAGTCTTCAAGAATTCTATTGTGTTGTGTGTTTCCAATTGATAAAATTATTATTGTACTAGCTGAGGTTAAGATTGGATCTCTTGAAATTTTAAAATGTAATAAAAAGGTGGGAATAGGACACATTTTACCATGATATGCTCAAACTTACTTCTCAAATAAGAGTTAAAGCGGTAAGTGTTGTCAAGTAAATAACTCAACTAGTGAGTTGGGATCGTTCCACGAGGAAAGGAGGGAAAAATGTTAGGACTTACTTCAACCTGCTATTACTATTGTTGCTTGGTCAAGGACTTCCTTGAGAAGTAAAAACAATAAAGGGGAGGTTTCTATTTCTAAAATGAGTAAAATTACTTAACAAACTAGATTAAGACACTTAAAACTTGAATGTTGTATTTTTAATCAATTAATCACATAGTAAATAGGGTTACGTGTTCCCCACAGGTCATACTAATATACTCTAAAATATAACAATGCGTTCCTAGATCTTGCTGCAAAGTGATAGTTATAATTTCTAAATCCTTGGGCCGACATCTAGAAAATCTCACTCTTGCACCTGGTCGGGCTACGTGTGTTGCGATCCTAGTGTTGCTATCCTAAGCTTATCCTTTCATTACCTCATACTATTAAGCATCGCATTCGAATATTTGACTAAATTATACTCGTACCAATCAATACTAGCCTATTAGATAGTATATATAAACTAAATCATGTTAATAATTCTTTTCCTATATCTACCCCTTGGTCCGGCAAGTGCATAAGCGAGTTAGTTCTAAAGTGGCCATCCGTTAACAAAATTTCTAGAGAAGCGAATTATTAATACATGCAAGACACTATTCGAGAAGTTATTTTAGTTAGTGTTATCTCATTATTTCCTATGGGTTCCCACAACCTAGTTATGGAGTTAGGTACCATAGTCATAATCACAATATTCAAATATATTATATAAGGAATCATTGTACTACTTCTGAGAAGAGTAAAATCCGAAAGTTTGCTTGATTTAATCACCAAAAGTCAATTGCAGATCTCAAAATAACAATAATCTCACAAAATCTCCGAGTAATCAATAATCTAACACTATACAAAGGGTTGATAAAAAAAAATATGATGTCAAACCTAACGAGTCTAACATCCAAAAATGAGGTTTTCGAACTAGCATATAGTAAAAAACTAAAAACCCTAATAAACAAGGGCTCTATTTGCTGGAATAGATCTGCCAAAACGCGGCGGGTCGACGGACTCGTACGGATCGTAATGGTCAAGACGGACCCTTCATGGACTCTGTCGTCCCATTACTTGTGGAATTTCTCTGCGATGCTCTTCTTCATTAACCTCAAACGGGCAAGTATGACCGATCGTCATATTAAACGGTCGGTCGAGGGCCTTCGTTTCAAACACTTCAACTCTGGAATATGGTACTTGGATCACTTTTCTGAACTTCATGAAGAACCTACAGACGGACCGTCATTAGACACGACGGACCGTACAAGATTTCGTCCACCCCACACTTGGGAAAGAGTTCCATATCTCTCCGTCAGCAGCTGCACTACGCTGCCACCTACGGACCGTCACAAGCACGACGAGACCTCATAGGCTCGTAGGTGTATCTTCTGCATTTTTTCACTCAAAATCTCCGCATTCAGCTTCGGACAGATTTCCTGCAAAAATAAAAAGAAAATTAGATTAAAATAATGAAAAAAAAAAAGTCTTTGGGACACACTAAAACTTAAGAAAAAAAGCATTAATACTAATGTGAAACCACGATATATATAACCACCATGGGCAATTACTATTATATAGTTGCACATATGTCATGGTCACATGTGTTTATTATCAATTGCCAATTGATTTTTGACCAGTTTTTGCACTAATTTGTAAAATAAGTGTCACGAATTGAGCATGCACAATAGATAAGTCCAGCACTCGAGGACCATTGTTTGTCCCCAAGGGAAGCCTCATTCTGGCTGACTACAATCCGAAGACTACTGTAAGCATACAAAGCTTGAACCATAATAAAATCATCAACAAATAAACGCAAAAGCTTAAATCAAAAGAATAAGTATAAATATATAATATATGTAACTCTCTCCAAAATTAGAATCTTAGTCTTGAAACATTTTTAACAAAAAAGGAATAGACATCGAAAACTTTAACTGTCTATCTATGAAGTCTCTAAATGATAAATATGGATGGTGGGACAGACACAAGACATCCTAAAAAAATGTTATCACATGAACGTAAATGAGATCCTTGGGAAGCAAGGAGTGGCTTATCATAGGACAACTCAAACTCCAGTGATATCAACAAAGCCATTGTTGATGACCTTAAATACATGTATCTGCAATATGACAGGATGGTAGGAGAAATGGGCTCAGTACGTGGAATATGAGCATGTCAAGGATTTTTTAAAGCAATAAACATAAGATTAAACTAGTAGCCAAGCAACATTAATTACTCTGCTCAAGATTATTCAAAACTCAAGGAATCTCAAGGATACTATAAAAAATACTCAAAACTTACTCAACTTTGAAGTTACAGAATAAGGTACTCAAATAGATAAGGTTCTCACTAAGTGAAATGAGGGCCTTAACAAAAAAAAAAAAGGTTCTGACTCAGAGGAAGTACATTCAACTAAAGGTACTCGAATAATTAAGGAACACTAAAAGATGAAATAAATGGAAAACTACTGAACAATATATAAACAAACAACTCCACTGATGAGGAATAGAATAACAAATCAATTTGAATTTAATTAAATATTAATATACTTTGTCGGAGTTTCTGAATGAAAACCATCACTATGACCTATATAATGCGATACATCGTTTCTCAAACACGCTACCAAAACTATACTATACTTTGCAATTATATACGACCACTCAACAGTGGACGCAGTAGTCTTTGGATAAAAACGACTAATGAATCATCCAGAAAAAGGGGGGGGAATTATGAATGTCTATCACGTCAGCTACATTGGTTTTATAGAGACTGAGTTATCTGAAATGGTTCCCCTATTAGTTCCCAATACAATTCTTAAAACAATCTTTTGCTAATCTGTTTAAACCATAATTTGATATAATAACTAAAAATCTTGCTTTAAAAAGAGGATGTTACTCGACTACAAAAAACTCTCTTAGAAATCTTGTTCCTCATGTATTAAATGTAAAAATATTTGCTATGGGATTACTTATTCCCATATTCATTTTAAAGAAAATGAACTCCACTCGACTTCTTCTTATCTCAAGTGCTCAGTCTTAAAAAAGTTTAGGAAAAAAGTAAATGCTCTCAAACTAGGTTAATGCCGAAAGATGAAGACTGTGAACACTCAATTGAGGTTTACCAACAACCATAATAGAAGTTAATGCGGTAACTCTTCAACTGCAGATTCCTACTCTTTCAAAGATAGACAGCTTATGTAGTTCAAATGGACTAATGGCATGATTGACTCGATCGAGGGACTACATATCATATGAACTTATTATCGAACTCGTATAATTATTAAACTTAATTTATATAACATAACTCAAGTACGATAATTGATCTCAAAGGATTGTCACAATTTTAAACTCAAACACTTTGTTGAAATTCAATATTTAGCTCTCTCTTTCAATGTAAATTATAAATAAAAAGGTATAATTTAAGAGTTATGAAGGGTCTGTGATGATAAGGTTGACTCATGAAACAGTCTCAATATTGTCAGAGTCCATTTCCGTTTGTCTGAAAAAACTACTACAATTTTTAAAAGACTCCTTAAAAGGACTCAAATGACTCCTTTATGTCAGTTTTCTTATATAATGAAAATCAAATTTGATTGGGTTCGGTACTCTCATAAAAAAAGCTATATTCATAGCAATCTGAACAACACTTGCATGCCATGTGGGAGAGGACTAGAATAGATGAGGAAATCCATCCCATCATTAAGTAATCCATGAAAACCTACAATCTGGGAGTGAGGAATAGACATGGATAAAGATTCAATCTCTGTTTTGAAGATTTTACACCCGATCTTTCTTTTGACTCTTTCAAGAGTCAATGATTTGCCAAGAAACATGAACCAACTGAGAATGAAACAACGATTATCAGGAGTATTCTCGCACAATAAGAATCACTAAAAATATTAAGACGAATAGGCGAAACCCCTCGAAAAAATAACAATCACGAGTAAATGTTCCTAGAATGCAACTGAATCTGTTTATGAACAACTACCAAGTGGTTAAGGGAGCTTTCCATAATGACTAACTTTGAACTGCAAAAGCGATATCAATTAGGAGTAATCGATATAGAAAGGGTACTTTTAACTCCCAACTAATTGTCGAAATATTAGATGATAAGAGGATCATTCACCTTCCTCATGAAGATACGTGAAATATAATTCTAGTATAATATAATATTTAATATGTGTATCCTTTGTTATTACGATGAGGAGACTTCTGATCATAATATAACCTTATAGATCCTGAGTAACAATGTTCAAGAGAGGTTAAAGTTTTACACAAGGCAGTTGGAGTAATACTCATATTTTCACCGAAAAAAATGGTCAAGCGGGCTTACTGTTTCTAACTGTTTATTATATAGGTTATATACCCTACTTGTTATATATGAGTAATTATCAAACGTGTGAAAGTGGAAAACTCTTAAAGTATAATGGTATATTCTTTAAACCACCAAATAAATATTTATTTAAATTTACCCCTTAATTGGATAATTAATGTTATGATAGTCCCAAATATTTATTTATAATCTATCGAAAAGTATTTTATAAAATACAAAGTTCTAATCTAGACGACAAAAATGGATCATTACAATTCGAACAAGATTTACCCATCGTTCGCCTCGAGACGATTCAAAAAGAAGGGGAGGGTCAGGAAAGGGAGAAAGGGTAGACACCATTTCGGGCCGCACCTTAACCGTATATTCCTTCTTATGTCTCAGTGGTTCTTCAAAATAATTGTACTCAATGGTCTCATCTCAAACTTATCAAACTAACCAATGGAATCTACACCTCTCCTATAAAATGCCTAAATAGGGACATCTCAATACTCTGTGAGAATTATTGTTCTATGCAGCTACCTAAACAACAAACTTCCTCCCAAGTGAACTCTTGAACTAACAAATTCCACCACTAGACCTTCACACAAAAAACATAAGGACAAATGTTTTCTAACATAACCTTGCAAAAAATCCCGATCACAATTGGTACAATCAAGAGTAAAACCTGAAGAAAACCATCTGAGGATACGTTCGAAATTACATATTCACAAACATATAAATCATCGAATCTTAAGCTATAAAAATATGATATTTAGATATCAATTAATCATCACGAAAACTGAATTCATCCTATACAAAGGAGGCAATATGATCAAGTTACCCACCATCAAGTGATACACCAAGCAAACAGAACCGCTAAACATATTGTCGATATTTTCGATCAGTAGCTATTATAGAAGAATCTTAAGGAATGACCAAAACACTAGACACAATTATTGTAAAATTAATCACATATACCAAAAACACTATATCGATGTGAGAGAAAGAAAGAAATCATTCTAATCTATCGTACAAACTATTAAAATTTTACAGCAAGCTTTCCGATAAATTCTCATAGCAAATTATTGTGTGTAGAATACGAGTATGCTTCAAAACTATCCAAAAACAACACTAAATCTTCCATGACGGAAATAAACAGTCCTAACCAAGGAAAGAAGTAACCTACTAGGACGGAAAATCCAGAATGGGTACACTCAATCCTCTAATAGGGTCACCCATAGAATCAAAAAACTCACACGGACGGAGAAAGTGAAATCACCACTAATCATGAAATAAAATGAAAGTAGTAGGAACATATAAATTACATAACCAAGTTATTAATAACCTAGGATAGTGCCTCCAAGTTTCCTATTCAAAACATTTTTCATAAATATAACTCTATTCTACGCTTTGCTAGTTATCCACAATCACCATTTGTTCCTATTATAATTGAACGCATACTTGATTTATCAAACCCCATATCCACTAAAGTAAAAAATATTAATACTAATAAAACATATAACCAAATTGATCATCTTACAGTTAATCACACCAATATTAGTATCAAATATCTTAGAAAATATATGTTCCAAACTCTGGCTATCTCCGTTTCAATTTATTTATTTCATGGACAAATTACCAACTCCAATTACATGACTATAATAATATTTAAAAAATTGATTGTAACCTTCCATCGAGAGTAGAAAACTATGAAATTACAACCCAAAGACAACTTCACACTATTCCACATACCATGCTTTAGCTATTATTTCTAAACCATCACAAATTCATTATTGTTACTTAAAGAAAAAACTCAATCTGTATACAAGTTGATGATAAACTGCTTTGTATTCTGTTCCGAAATTGGTTCACATCTTGTACACATAGCTAACCATAATAAGAAGATCAATACACCTTCGACTACAACCCAAGGATTTTCTACAAAAGGTTTTATCCTTCAGTTTTCTCAAATTCTCCCATGATGCCCAATTCTAATATCTGGACCCTTAATGTATGGATACTCCTTGTTTCTCAAGCCACATAAAATTGTTACCTAAAATATATGACATTTTTTGCCACACTCTAAATCAAAACTCTGAGGGAAGGCCCTTTTCTTATATTCTATTAAAAATAAAAAAGTAAAAAATTTACGAGTCAATCATGTGTAACTATAAAATGTAACGACCCAAAAAACCGAGCCGCGACTGGCACCCCCATGACACTGCCTATGTGAGCGACCAACCATCTAAACCTTATCATTTAAATTTAATATCGACATAAAGTAAAGATGTAGACTTAAACTCTAAATAAAAGACAATTCAATAATTCTAAAATTCAACTCTATTAAATTCCCCCAAAATCTGGAAGTCATCACCACAAGAAAAATCTATGATCAAGTTACTAAACTAAGAGTATTCTACGGAGCCTAAAAAACAAATAAAAAGTAGTCTATTGCCGAAAAAATTAAAAGGCAGTCAAGAAATGAGGGAAGCGATCCAGTCCCAAGCCTAGAAGCATTAGCTACCCTGAGATCGCGTGTGACAAGACTGGCTTGGGAATACTGTTGAGTCGAATGATGACGGCAGTTTGCTGCACTCCCCAAATAAACAAAAGGAAAACATAAAAGTAGGGGGGTCCGTACAACCACAAGTATGAGTAGTATATCGGGCCCACTCAAAATAGAAAACAGGTAATATACAAGTAACATCATAAAATCAACTAATATCTTAGCATGCAGCATTTACAATTACATAATCCTTGCGGGTTAACACCACCAAGCACATCAATGAGGATCGTGCCTCCTCATCATTACGTTTGGGAAATATGTCTTTAGATGAGTATATTAGTATCTTTCAAGATCCATATGTTATTACTCTCGTTTCGTGTCGGTACGTGACACTAGCTCCTCATTCTATCCTGGTGTCGGAACGTGACACTCCGATCTCATATGCTTCTATCGGTGTCGGAACGTGACCAACTCCGATCTCATATTCTAGCATGGTACTGGAAACGTGGCACCGGATCCCATATACTATCTGGAGTCGGAACGTGACCTCCGTCCTCTATTCTAATGCCCCTACCCCCCCCCCATGGGGGTACGGAACGTGGCACCCGTCCATATACTATCCTGGTGTCGGAACGGACACGCCGATCCTCATATTCTATCCTGGTGTACGGAACGGGGACACTCCGATCCTTCATATCTATCCTGGTACCGGAACGTGGCACCAGATCCCCAATCTCACTACTTTCGTCATTAAGGCCTTCTTTTATACCAAGGCATCGTCATTACAAAGTAGTTAGTAAGATTGGGTTTCTTCAAGATTTTAAGATTCAATAGCTTTATCATGCCTTATTTATCACAATATGTATCTGTATATAAGATCACAGCTGCATACACGCAATTAAGCATATAGAAGACTTAATAATTACACTCAACACATCCCATCATTCGCCTATTAAGAGTTTACACGACATAGGTAAAGAAACCATAACCTACCCTCCAGAAGAATGTGATCAAGCAAGCAAATCCTCAATTTATTTGTTTGTCCTCTTCGTTCCTCTCTCTCTCTTTACTCGTCTACTCTCTTTTCTTTCTGTATTTGTTCTTCTATTTTCTTATTCAAACCCTCTTTCTTTTACCCTAATATTATGTAATAGGGATGAAGATGGAATAATAACCCACTATGAACTTAAGGTGTTACTCTTTTAACCCCCAACAAGTAATTATGAACTTATTAACATTAACCCTCTCAACTTTAGTAATTACAGGAAGCATAGTCAAAAAAACGTTCCCTGCATTAAAACGTGGTAAAGAAATCCGACTTAGAACTGGGATTGCGCTAGCCCGTGACGAGCCGTGCGCTTGCGACGGTCAGGTAATGACTGTCCGTCACAAGTCCAGAGACTTTGTGTTTAAGTGGTTGCATGTGACGGGCCGTCGAGCCTGCGAAGGTCCTCCTGCCATGCCGTCGCGACGTTAGAGAGCGATTGTTAGTACCGGAATTTCAGATTCTAAGTGTTTTGAAAACGGACACCCTCCACGACGGTCCGTCACATGCCTTGACGGGCAGTCGTGGCCCCGTCACCTCTGCCAGTTTTCCAGAATAAAAATATGTTGCTCAAAACGCTAAACAGGTCGTTACAATAGATACCAATTTCCCATCGTTCGTCCCCAACGATCACAAGAAGGAAAACAAGGGCGAAAAGGAATACCGAAATCTAGTTAACAGATGTGGGTATCTACTCGCATATCTCCTCTTGCTCCCAAGTGGCTTCTGCAATCGAGTCAATTCTTCCATTGCCACATTGATGGATGGATGCAATCTCTCTTGACCTCAACTTCGCGAACTTCTCTATCTAAAAAAGAAACAGGTTCCTCTCATCAGACAAATTCTCATCAAGAAAAAACTGATCCAACGCGATAATGTAATTTCCATCCACATGGTATCTTTTCAACATCGGACACATGAAACAACAGGATGGTACTCCGGACAGGCCCTGGAGGTTAAGGCTACTAAGAAGCCACTTCCCCTAATAGTTTAAGTACTTCAAAGGGACCACTGTACTGGGCGGGGACGTAGCTTGACTCTTTTTTTTACCAAACCGCAGCACCCCGTTCATTGGGGGAAACTTAACAAGACTTGTTCACCCTCCAGTGAACTCTAGTCTGCTAACCTTTCGATCTGCATATTCTTTTTGTCTACTTTGCGCCGCTAGAAGCTTTTCTTGAGGGACTTAAATTTCTTCATCGAATCCCTCAAAGATCGGTACCCCATGGTCTAACCTCGAATGCATCAAAACCAACAATGGGGACCTACATCTCCTACCATACAGTGCGTCAAATGGAGCCATATCAATGCTTGAGTGATTAGATATTTTGTATGAAAACTCCGCCTAAGGGTGAAGCCAAGTTATCCCAATGGCCACCGATAATTTATCACACATGCACGAAGCATCCTTCCAACACAATCGTTCGCGTAGGCGGGAAAGAGGGAGGAGGACGGGAAAGATTCTTCCCAAACTCCCCTTCCGGCCCGCACGGAGTTGTTGAATCTTTCTGGCCGTCTTGAACGCCAGCGGCTCCTTCGCCGGTACTAAGGTCCAACCTAGACCCAACTCTGCATGCAATTGGTTTTCCAAAACATAGAAGTAAACTTTGCGGACCTCTATCGGATATGATGGACAGTGGAACTCCATGCAATCGAACAACTTCTGAGATGTAAGTTTGGCTAAATCTCGGCATTGTAATCACCTAACGGAATGAAATGAGCAGACTTAGTTAATCTGGCCAAAATCACCCAAAAATGGAGTCGAAACTTGCCCCAATGTCTTTGGCAAGGGGGGGGGGACCCCCAACCACGAAGGTTCCATTGATGCAAATTCCTCCCATTTCCCATTACGGACATGAGGCATTCTCTGAAGTGTTCCTCAGGGCCTTTGGTGTTCATACTTTCTTGGTGACAATTTGGACATTTGGCAAATAAAATCCACAATATCAGGCTCATTCTCTCAACCAAAAAGTGTTGCTTTAGGTCACGGTACATCTTGGTTGCACCCGGATGTATCGAATACCTTGAAACTATGACTCCTAGTCAGGAATAGTGTTGATCAATCATCGACGCGTTGGTACACATACCCTTCCTTAATCCTCAAAAACAACATTCCTCGTTCGATTTTTCGCTTCTTTAGCCTCTCCTTGCAACCTTTATCTTCGGATCCGGATCAAATTTTTCATCATAAACTGATTCCCTTAATCTTGCAAGGAGAAGATCTTGGCCTCCACACAAGCTAGAAATCCTCCCTCTCATTTACTTCTCATCTCATAAGGTCGTAGCAGAATCTGAACTTCTCGCTAAATGCGGCGTCTAGAAGCCTTGCAAGTGAGCTAGACTTCCCATGATTCCGCCTTTCTACTTAAAGCATCCGCTCACAACATGCGCCTTCCCCGGGATGATCACAAGATAGTGATGTCGTCAGTCCTCAGTGGTTCCATCCATCTCCTCGTTCAAATTCAAATATTCTATGATGTGAAGGACTACTGAGACTACGATGATCCGAATATAGACCTCACACTAACCCCATATAAGAGTTCTCCATTGCCTTTATGCAAACACCACTGCAGCCAACTTAAATCATGGGTCGGATACTACGTTCATGCACCTTTAATTGTCTTGAGCATTTAAAGCAATCACATTTTTCTCTTGCATTAGCACTGTACCCAAACCCGACTAGGAGCATCACAATAAAAATGTAGGGGGGGGGGGGAACAATGAAATTCTGACCTTACTCCACTGGCAAAGTGAGAATTGTTGCAGTAGTCAACAGAGTATTGAGCTTCTGAAAGCTTTCCTCACACTCGTACGAACCCGGAACATTTACAAAGGGCACATTTTCCTTAGTCAAGTCGTCAGTTGGGAAGCAATAGAAGAGAAACCCCTTGACAAATCGGACCGGGTTAGAGTAGTTAGCTAACCCAAACAAAGCTCCTTATTTCTGACACATTAGTAGGTCTTACCCAATTCTTCACTACTCAATCTTAGACGGATCAACCATCCACTCCCATCCTAGAAACCACGTGCCCCAAGAAGGACACTCAATCTAGCCCAAAACTCACACTTAGCAGAACGTGGCATAAAGTTTTTTCTCCCTCAACGTTTCCAATACATTCGCAAATGCTCCTCATGTTCCTTCTACTTCTTGGAGATATCAGTATTATCATCAATAAATACGATCACCCAAAGAGATCTAAATATGGCTTAAAAAATCCCGGTCATCAAAAACTCATGACGCACAAGACAGGGGCATAGTAAGGACAAAAGGACATCACTACAAATTCGTAATGCCCATACCTGTCTAAACGCAGTCTTGGCACCATCCGTTGCTCGTATTTTCAATTGATGATAACCATCTCAAGTCAATTCTTAGAGAAGACACAAGCTCCTTGCTAACTTTCGAACAAGTCATCAATGCGACGGAAAGTAGAGGATACTGTTTCTTTATAGTCACCTTGTTAAACTGCCTGGGGGTAGTATATGAACATCCGAAAACTCCCATTCTGTCTTTCTTTCAAACAAACCGGAGACCCCAAGGGAAGATGCACTTGGGTCTAATTTGGGGGGGGAAGCCTTTGCCTAAACAATCTTGAAGTTGGCTTTAACTCTCTTAACTCCGCGGGAGACATTCTATAAGGGGGTATAAGAAATGGGGCGATTACCCGGCTTCAAGAGATCAATACAGAAGTCAAATCCCTATCTGGGGGCATAGCAGGAAGATCGTAGGGAACACACCATCACAGAACTCACGGACCACCGGAAACCCGATCAATCGAAGGTACTTGCGGTAGTGTGATCATTGAGATGTGCCAAGAAAGGCTAAAAACACCCTGTTTACTAACCATTTGTCTTAAGCACGAAGAAGGAGATGATAGCACGGATGATTGGACGTGTAGCACCCTCCCACACGAACGGATCGTCCCAGGATTGGCTTAAACTCACCGTGTTAGCAGTACAATACAAGATCGCAAAATTGCGGAGAAGCCAAGTCATACCCAGAATCACATCAAAATCAAACCATCTCTAGATAACCAAATTACAAAGTGTTACTCCCAACAAGTTCAACCAAAACAAGGGACCTATATCCTTTCAACTAACCACAGACTCACCCACCGGAGTAGAAACATGAATAGGTATCAAGTAATTCACAAGGTAAATTTAGACCATTAGCAAATGAGGAAGGATACATAGAAAATGGGGATCCCAGGATCAAACAATACAGAAGCCATGCAACACAAACCAGAAAGATTACCTGTGATGACAACATCCAGATGTGTTTCGCCTCTGATCTCCCAGGGAAAGCAAACAATGGGCCCTTTCGTTTGTTTGTCCGTTTCCCCGACAATGCTGTGATTGTAGTGGCCCAGTTATTGCCCATCACAACGGCCATTTTGGTGACCACCATTACCTTGACCACCTCGAATCCCCGGAATAACGGCCTTGCCTATGACCACCTCTACCTCTAACGTTGGGGGTTCAAATCGCTCTGTTTTTGGACAATACCTTTGATATGCCCAGTTACCCAACACACTACACTCTATAGATTCAACGCATGGGTCTCTCGAGAAAATGTTGACCGTTCTGAGGTGGACCCCCCAACTACAGTCTGTAGTGAAGACTGAATGGGTCGCGACTGAGTAACCTCCGGAAAACCTGTTCCTCTAGAGTAAGAACCATTAAACTCACCCCCTTTTCGAAACTCTTATGATGTTCGGATGCGTGGTTGAATATCTGGCTTCACTCCTCCACCTCGTACCACGAAAATCTACCACTTCTTGGAAGGATTTTGCCGTAAACCGCGACCTGGTAAGGCTGAAATTCGCCAATTCTGATCTTGCAAACCCCTTCACAAACGGCGAATCCGCTCTTGGGGACTGAAACATAGTTGGGTGGCATATCTGGATAGTCACGAAAAATTAGCCTCATATGCATTGACGGACATCCTACCTGCTCTAGGATCAAGCACTCGTCCCTTTTCCTATCTCTCAAGGTACCGGGGAATATATTTCTCCATACAACAAGTAGAGAATGATGCCCAAGTCAAGTTCGTGCCTCGTTGGTTGACACTCAACATGTGACCCGCCACCACATTTGGCGTTCCCTTGAAACTGGTAACTACGAACTCAGACACCCAAACCGTCTACTATACCCATCTTGTGGTAGTAGCCTCATGACAGCTCAACCATATTAAATAGTAAGCATTCATCAGATTCGCACCCTTGAAGAATGGAGGTTTCAATTTCAAGAAGAAAACTATAAAAAAGTGCATGTGATCATTTGTCATTATAGGGCCCATTAGTCAGTTGGAAAAAGTGCCTATGTCCAATGAAGCATCCATACGAGGGGCCCATAGTGGCCTGCATGTCGTACCTCTGAAACCGGAGGGTGTTGGCCTGCAGAAAAAACGTTGGGGGTGCCTGACCCTGACAGACCCCCAATAAGATAGCGAGAGGCACCTGATGCTCATTCTGGGGTGGTAGGTTGGCCGGTGGCATTTCATCGTTCTGTACTTGTTCATTCCCCCCACCTCCCCATTCTCTAATACCTCCTCAGTCGGTGGAGGAGTCACAGCCCTAGCACCAGATGGTCTAGGTGCCGTCCTCTCCCCCTGAGGACTTCCGCCACGACCCTATACCGCGGCTTCTTGCCACTGTTCACTCGAGCTACAGCCCCAGTGGCTGGCTCAGATGACATCTTGTCTTCCTCCATGATGTTGAGGTTGGCGTAGTCGTTGCTCTAGTTCTAAACATTGCGAAATAGAGTGAAGATAGGTCAGATACCAATTGTATCACCTAGATACCAAGGGATCCAAGTAATAGCAAGAAAGAAAGAAGGATGAAAATGAAAATTTTCCTAAAGTCTTATAGCTTCTCAAAGAAAAGTAAAAGGGGCGTCCCCCTACCGTTCTAAGACTCACTAGACCTGTCTTGTGTGATGAGGACCAACGAACCTAATGCTCTGATGACAAGTTTGCACGGACTCCAAACCGAGCCGCGGAACTGGTCACCCACATTACCCTCCTATGTGAGGCGAAACAAAACCCATTAAACCTTATTCATTTCAAATTTAACTTCGACTAAAGTAAAGCGGAATACTTAAAATCATATAAAAGACAATTCAATAACTTCTAAAATTCAAACTCTCTATAATTCCCCCAAAAATGGAAGTATCACACAAGACATCTATATCAATTTACTAAACTAAGAGTATTCTAAGAAGCAAACAACTAAAAGCTAGTCTTGCCGAAACTGAAGGATCCAAGACCATGAGGAAGGAGATCCAGTCCAGCTAGCAGAATTAGCTCACCCTGAAGATCCGTGTGACTGTGACAAGACTGGCTGAATACTTTTGATGTCGAAGAGATGACGGCTCGAGGCACGTTTTGGCTGAAATCCACAAATATAAACAAAGGAAAACATCAAAAAGTACGGAGGTCCGAAACAACAAGTACTGAGTAGGTATCATCGGCAAACTCAAAATAGAAAACAGTTAGAAAACAGTATATATCAAGTCACATCATTAAAATCAACTAATATCTTAGCATGACAGCAGGCTAGCATGTTATAATTACCATAATCCTTGGTTACAACACCAGCACATCAATGAGGACTCACGCCTCATCATCATACTCGTTTGGGAAAACAGTTCTTAGATTGGTAATTAAGATTCTTTCAGATTCATTATGGTTTTTACTCTAGTGTCGGTGACGTGACACTCCGATCCTCATTCCTATCTGGTGTCAGGAACGTGACACTCCGATCCTCATATTTATCCTGGTGTGGAACGTGGACACTCCGATCCTTCATATTCATACTGCGTACCGGAACGTGGCACCCGACTTTTTTTTTGTTTTCCCCCCTTTCCCATATACTATCCCCTTGGGGCGAAAGTGTGACACTCCGATCCTCATATTCTATCCTGACCAGAACGTTGGCACCCGATCACTATACTATCATGGTGGCGGAAGTGGGACCTCCGATCCTCATATTCTATCATGGGTGTCGGAAGTGACACTCGATCCTCATATTATCCGTAACGGAACGTGGCACCGTCCCTAATCTACACTACTTTCGTTCATTAAGCTTCTTTATACCAAGCATCGTCAGTAACAAAGTAGATTAGGGTCTTCAAGATTTAAGATTCGATTAGCTTTATAATGCTGATTTTATTCAAATCAGTTATATGTATAGAAGATCACATCAGCATACACGAAATTAAGCATATAGATACCTTAATAATATACTCAACACATATAATTAGCTATTAAGGGTTTACTAACGAATAGTGGTAAAAGAACCATAACCTACCTCCACCGAAGAATCGTGATAAGCAAGCAAAATTCCTCAATTTCTTGTGTCCTCTTCGTTCTATCTTTCTCTACGCGTTCTGCCGCTCTTTTTCTTTCTGTCTTGGGTCTTTCTATGTTCTATTCAAAACCCTTTCTTGTTACCCTAATTTGCTTTCTGTCTGTGTTTTTCTACTTTGCTTATTATGTGTCTTATTCAAAACCCACTAATTAACTTTAAGGTACATCTTTTAACCCCCAAGTAATTAGATTATTAACATTAACCCTCTAAACTTTATAATTAAAGAGGAGATAGTCAAAAACTTCTAAAACGTGTAAAAGAATCCGACCCAAACTGGGATTGCGTAGCCGTGACGGGCAGTCGCGCCTGCGATGGTCCGTCCGTGTCCGTACAAGGTCCAGAGACTGGTTTTATGTGGATGGCCTGTGTGAAGGGACGTTCGAGCCTGCGGACGGTCCGTCCCCCCCATGCCATTCCATCGCGACGTTCAGAGAGTCGATTTTCATTACCCAATTTCAGATTTTCTAAGTGTTTGAAACGACCACCTCCACGACGGTCGTCGTGCCCTGACGCTCATCGTGGCCTACGTCACCTCTGCCAAGGTTCCAGAATAAAAATCTGGTGCTCAAACGACTAAATAATTCGATCATGTACATTTTTCCCCCCCCCCCCCCCCCAAATGGATCGATACCTGGATGCAATCAATCCATTTATTACATTAGAAATTCATACTTTGCAAAAACGTATCACCAGGAAAAGCAGGGACGATAATGAAAAATTTGAGTTGTAAATAAAATTGTATGATCCAACACCTTATCTATCTATATTTTCGTATACTTTGAAGATTTTTACTGAATTTTGGTACTTATTATCCATTGGATAACCTCTCATAAAACCGTACCTATCCTTCAAAAAAAAATAAAAAACCATACTCATTACTAAATTCAACACTTACAAAAAGACACTTAACATCATGCTTCAAGTTGAACGTATGTATACTCAGTCTTAAGTTTTATTCGAATTGATTTACCAATCAATGATTCTATGACATTATAACTGTAGAAAAAAAAATTACATAAAAACCATGGTCCTGAACCCAATTTCAAACCCCCTCTTAAGATGTTTGTTAAGCCTTGCAATAAAATAAAGTATTCTTGCTCTCACTTATTTCTGAAAGCTACCTCACATTCTCAAATTTGATCTTCTATAAACTATGCCTCTATCTCCTTTAAATTCTATTTGAGCGGTTACCTGAGCATCTCTCACCAACTTTTCATACAACCACGTACACACTGATTAATAGGAAATCACACCTTAGTTAACATCAAGTAATCTTATCATACAAAATTTATTAGCCACAATTTTTATAAGTAGTTACATCTCAATAATAATCATCAATACTCGTATACTATAATGCGCACAGAAGCCTTATCATACCACGGAAGTTGAATCTTTTCCATTAACATCACACCTTAAACTAATATACCAAACAAATTCAAGGGAAAAACCTAATTTTATACGCACATTCTTAGTGACAATCATCAATTTCCTTCACCCATTATGCTTTAAAAGGGTCTTTCTTTATTCATAAGCTTGTCCTTTCCCACTAACAACCAGTCCCTTGAAGCTGAAGATAAAATCATCTGGGCCTCATTTAAAATCCTCAGAAAACCATTTCACAACCTTATGCTCGATGATCCTGCAAAATATGACCACTTAAAATCATTCTTAAGCATAATGCTTAACCCAAGCATCGTTAGGTAAAAAATTAGTGATTTCTCAAATTCAAATGCAACACCAAATCCCTTAACTGAACATGTGATATAACTGACCACCCTTAAGTAGGTAGTATAAGATGCAAATCTAAATACTCATTTCCACATAAACACTTAGTACCAACCAGAAAGTTTTTTATATCCTTCACTGAACACAACATACCTATCGAAAGATTATACCAAAAATAAGCCCACACATTTCAACATTTTGAATAACTGCAACACATTCCAAATCTGTTGTCTTTAGACCAAGAAATTTGCCTTCTTTCTTAGATCGTGTCGATAAAAAAAGGAACACATTCATTACATTTAACGAGAGTAAAGTATTCGTACTATATACGTAGTCGTATAATGATGGCTTTCATATACAATCTGTCCATGGATTCGTAGTAAAGATTTAACTAAAGTGGCGCACCGAATTCCATTCATAATAACAAACCATAAATATGATAAAATTTCTAACCAATTGTATTTTCTACGTATGAATTTATTTTTGTAGTTTTCCTTATGAAATGGTTCATGTTGCTCAGATTATCCTAGTGAAAGTATAAATTTTGACCTCATAGGCTAAAACACATGCCTTCCTTCTCTATATTCACAAAAACCATCTCTCGCCATATCGTCAAAATTTGGGATATTAACAGGATGCGGATGTTAGAAAATGTGTGAAGTCGTATGTAGTTCTTTAATAATGGACAAATCAGCATGCGGACTATCACCATATTTTGCGTCACCCTAAAACTAGTATATCATAAAACTCAATACTATGTCTCTTGACTATATTCATTTATGTAAGAAACTCAAAACAAGACAGTGAAAGATAAACATTTTCATAATCAGTACCAATAAAGAACAAAGGGTTTCGCTCTATAACTAAATATAAATCTCAGTCCATCACAAGTCATTATTTGCCTGTAGTCAATGGAAAATTACCTATTTTCTAAGGACTTAATTTTTTTTTCATTTTGGTGATGCTATTTAACATCTAATACTATATGATGAACCAGATGTGAAATAAAACTTAAGAAGTTTAATACGATTGTATATACCTAGATAACAATGAATTCAAGTAGTAGCACGAAAGAAAAGAAGGAGTAAAATTTTCGGAGGTCTAATAGCCTCTCCAAGAAAAGTAAAGGTGTCCCCATACCTTGTCAAAAGACTCTACTAGACTTTCCTTAGTGATGAGATCACCAAACCTTAATAATCTGAACCAAGTTGTAACGATCCAATCTAGTCGTGTAGTGGAACAACACTTGACTCCTAGGTGGGTTAACAAAAGAATTCCTCCCCAACATGTATAATAATTCACCTTAACAAATTACTAATCTAATGAGGAAAAATTTAAATATCATTAATGCAGACACACAAATCAATTATAATCTACTATATGTTCATTCTAAAACATGAAGTCATCCCAATAAGTACATCATGTCAAATATAAGTCTAAGAGTATTAAATACACATTAATTAAATAAATAGTGTATGTCGAAAAACAAATGATTGTATAATGTCATGAACGAGAAATCCAACACGAGATTAAAAAAAAAGAGTAGATCAACCAGGAAACTGATATACTTGAGACTGGCTAGAACTTAAGGTGAGTCGAATTTGCTGGTACACTTACAGCACTCCATAAAAGAAAAACAATGGAAAATACAAGTAGAGCTCAGTATGGGTCAACATGTAACGAGTAGGTATCATTGGTAAACCAAGATTGAATCTAACATATATTAAATAATAATACAAAATCAACTATGAAACTTAGCCGGTAGCTAGCAACGCTTAACATGAACAAGTCACAACGGAAACAGTACACAATCATTCACAATATCCAGTACACATATGGGGACCGATTATAGTTTATAGTGGGTCAACTTCACACTTTTATAACTACTCATATATAACCATTAGGGTAACAATAAACATATAGAGAAGAAGGAAAATAGTAGCCTCTGACCTTAAATTATTTGACGCACGATGACCACCCGATTTGCTACGGTTTTTAAAATCTTGACTTGCCTTTGAACATTGATACTCAAGGATATATAAGTTATATGATTATCATAAGGCTGACTGGACTCATGAAAACAAAGGGATACATATATTAATATTATATTTTATTGTTAATTTGAAAAAGGATAAAAATGGTAGCAGGTTTGCTATGTCTTGACATAATAACATACAATGATTAATTAATGATAGAGTAATGATGAGTAGAGAATTATGACGTTCTAGAATAGTGAATGTTTGTACCATCGAATTGATAGTTCGGTTTATTAGTTCGAAACCTATTTCTTTCTGTTAAGTTCTTTATTCTTTTGAAAATAACAACTAAATCTAAGGTAACAAATTGACATAGGTATAAGTATAGTATTGTTATTACGAGAAATAAAGACTTCTTAACTTTAGGCTGAATAGAGAACAAAAACATTAAATGGCTATGACCTCAAGATTAAACAAGTTGAGTTCGCTTGGTTTGATATTTTTATGTCAAGTCTTCATACATTAGATTGATAGAGCCAGTACACATTCATTCACAATATCCATTTATAATATATGGAGAAGGTATTTTATGAGATACAAAGCTATATTCTCAAACGACAAAATGGATCATTGCAGTGTCGGTAAGGCTAATTCCTAACATTAATGATGAACTAATGTTACTTAAGTGATGATCACACATGTGTTAATGATTAAAGATGATTGATGAACATTTTCGTGGCCATGTTGAAGACATAGGCATTCAAACACTATTATATTATGTTTTTAGTTGCTCCATTGCAGTAATTACATGATA
This sequence comes from Solanum habrochaites, assembly GCA_027704765.1. Taxonomy (NCBI): domain Eukaryota; kingdom Viridiplantae; phylum Streptophyta; class Magnoliopsida; order Solanales; family Solanaceae; genus Solanum; species Solanum habrochaites. The sequence continues at coordinate 8,742,537 of JAKWJA010002498.1, read as the reverse complement.
TTCCTTTTAGCATCTTAAAGTGGTTATGCACGATATCATAGTGGAAATTGTTTAGTACTAACGCATACATTTTCCTCATATTCACTTGAATTCCCCGACCATCATGGTCATCAGTTCGTGATAATGTGAATTTGTAAAGATTTCTAAAGCTTTTGTGAGGAGGTTTTCTATGCTTCGAAGCACAAAAGTTCATTGTATTAGTTCTATCATGAATTTCGCTTTAGGACCGGACGTAGGGGCTAGGCCAATTTATCTATTTGATTGGATGGTGGTGATGAGAACAGATTTCAAGGCTGCTTTTTCTTTTCATTAATAGAATGTTTGGACTTTGAAACATTGTTAACTCTATGTTCTATTTTCTCTGTTAATGAGAGCTAATTTGTTTTGTATGGAATTTCTTGGGTTCTATGTGTCATGTTATATCTACGGGGTTACCGTCTAGGTTCTTTAAATTATGCTTGTAGAAATTTTCTTAATTATTTGGGGCCAGATGTGAAATGCCCATCCCAAAAAACACAAATTGATTGATATGCCCCAACCTGTTACTAGACCCTAGTATTTTTTGAAGATTTATAATCAAATAAGAAAATATATTTTTTCAATATGCATAAGTATTTACATAGAGTATGTTATGGAAACAATTTCTTGACATATAAAACAAAATGGAGAACAAACAAAATGAGGGAAAAATTTAACCAAAGAAACATACGTCATGATACAATTTAAAAACTGTTGGATTACAAAAAATATAAATAATTAAATTGACTAGAAGACATATAATTTTTTAACTAAATAAATCCATAAAATATTAATATTTGACTTCACCTTCTTATTTCAAAATGTAGTAGATTAGATTATACAGGTCTTGCTTTGATACTTTTCTTTAATGTTAAAGTTCAGATTAAATTTAAGATATATGTATTTTCCCCGGAAAAAAGCTGCGAGTGAAAGATATAAATATATGATTAAATTTATTTTAACTTTTACGTGCAAAGAGGTTCTCTTGTAAAACCGTGCAAACCAAATACATTTTATTAACAACCAATAAAAACATAAATGAATAATTAAATAAATCACAAGCTAGTAAACAGTAAATTTCATAATTAATAAGTGAGTGAAATAACAAATTTTGAAAAAATAATTCATTGAACGTTACTACTACGACACTAATATAAGGGAAAAAATAGATTGTTGTGGAGAATCCTATGACACACTTAGTAATGAAAACCTAAAAGACAAATTTTCTAGGGGACAACATGAGTACATAAAGCAATACTAATAAGAAGGGACATATACTAATCCAAAGAATTTATTTATTATTAGAGGGTTTCAAACATTGATCATTAATATTGTTTAGTGAAACATCATCCAAAAGTCATGAAATCATCAACATTCAAGTTAAGTAATTCAATCAATGATGGACTTTGTGGAATGTCAAAAGTGTAGTTCTGACAGTCATTCATTGAGTAGTTCTGACAATTATTCAGAGTTAGTGGTGAGACTCCTTGCATTAAAGATCATTCTTTTATTGATTTTTAGTTTTTTTGTGTACAGAATGTTGTGAGGTTTGTCCCAATATTCATTATAGTATTAGGTATAGACTTCTCGTCACCATCGTTCTTTTTCCTTGTTTCACATATTAATTGAAGGTTCTTATAAGATTACGTCACATAGATCTTTGAGATAGAAAAGATTCATCTCAACAGAAATAATTTTTCCATTTAACACTTCATGCATCTCATTCGGAATTTCCTTGAACCCAATTTACTTTCTTACCCTTAGTAGTTTTTTCTACAACTTCTAGATTCTTTTCTTGGTGAATTCTTCCTTTGTAAACATATTTTTTTATCTATCAAATATTTCCAGTGCCTTTAATCTTTGAAAGGCGTTGACTGCTGCAGCAAAGATTCCAAGAACACCTTCATATAGGACTAATATGTGATGAGAGCATTTAAAGTTCTTCTACTTTTCAACGACCCTATGTTTCTTTTCTGTTTGATATGACACATTTCTTTAGCTTCATTTTCAATCAAAGGAAATATTCATTTTTTTAGGCATGGCTAAAGATGAGGTATATGGGATTTATGGGTTTGTTCAAGAATTCCTTGTATTTTTCTGGTAGTTTGTATATGAAAATTTTGAAATCTTTAATGTGCGTGTAGTTTTGAATATAATGTTTTATTAACAATTCATTATCTTGGAATGAGTTAAATGATAGTTATTATCTTAATTTTATGTTGTTTTTAGAGTTAGATCTGGGTCTATATAGCCAAATATTTTTAGTTAAGGCTTTATATAAGGAAAAAGAATTAATATTATTTATGTTTGAATAAGTAGTATCCCAATACATGGTTCATAAACTTATTATAAATATGATACTAATAGATTACATAATTTTTCCAATTTATGGAAGAAAGTTATATTTAGATAAATTTTCATACTACTTACAATATTTTAAAACTAAATCCTACCTCATTGTGTTTTTATAATCAGATATGCATCAAACCTGTAAAGATCTTTGTAACTATTCATCACCTAAGAAATAATCTAAGAAATTAAAACAATCACTTTTGGAAAGAAAGGGGAAGTAAGTTTAAGAACTAAGTTTACAGTTTTTGTCATTTTCAAACGGCCATAACTTATTGCTCAGTAAGAGTTAGAGGTGATTTTTAATATGGTTGGAAATCCATTGAAGATATATTTCCAACTCCTCCGAGTTTATGCATTTTTGATATCGTATGATGGAGATATGTCTATCAGATGTTGGGTTGTCAAAGTTAGGAAAGTTAAATTCCGTATTTAAGTAAGGGAAACTAGTCATTTCACCCATTTATTTCCTAATTTGTTTTAAGGGTTTAATTGGGATATAAAGAAGTATTAAGTCAGTTTTGAAAAATCAATTCACGCTTAGGGCTTGTGAGCAAAGAGAAGAAAAGAAGGAGAACAAATGAAGATGAAGGTTTCGTCAAGAATGCCAAAATATCAGTGGTGGAATCGTCGAGGGTGGGGAGTTTAATTAGGTATGTTGAGGCCTTTTCGGTTGGGTTAGTCTCTTCCACCATACAACAATGTATTTCAATTCAGCAATTTATGAGTGTTTACTGCTAAAAAGTTCATGTTCGTGAAGCAAAAGTGTCAAACTATCATTGATTGAATTGTTGGGTTCCTATTGTTGGTTTATTCTTGTTTCTTCAGGTTTTTTCAAAGGTTCATCAAGTTTGTATTGAGTTTACCAATACTCCCATACGTTTGAAAGAACTAGGGAGGTTTGGAGATGAAAAAGAGGTGAAAAATCCACTAGATGTACTTGGGCAAGGAAAGGCGCGTCACGCCTACAGTGCACCCAAACTCGACTTCTTACATTGAGTCCTAGTGTGGCATGTCACAGTGCTACAAATTTGCCTCATTCATTAGAGGGGGGCACATATCTCCCTAAACGCACCTGGATTGGCTATTTTGGCCAAATTTTCATACTTTATCCCTTTTAATATTTCTAAGGTATATTAACATCTTCAATGATTTTAATTACTTCAAATGATTTCTAAGAACCTATAAACCATCAAAGAACACAACTCATAACCTTGAATCCATAATCAAATTCAAGGAAAGTAAAGATCAATGTCTAAATACTTAAGACTCAAGTTTAAAGTTAACAAGTAACTCAAAGAAATGTTTTTAAAGTCTTCCAAGAGTCTTTATTAAATGTTTAAAATTCATTTTATGACACAAGTTTCAAGTTAAAGTGAAAAGACAAAAGTGAAGTATTTTCTTCACATATATAAGTGAACTAAGTATTCCCTAAGAATTTATAAGACTAAGTTTCAAGTTAGTAAGAATAGAGAGTTCCGTTCATTTTCTCTAGTTTTAAGGGGATCAAGTACTCCCCAAAAAAATCTACAAATCTTTTCACAATGTATAAAAAAGGAAACTAATTTCCAAAAGAGTTTTGAACAATTAAAAAGGGGGACATTGATCCAAGAGAGCTTTTTTAAAGCTAAAGTGTTGAGAAATTATCTTCAACCCAAAGAAACGAAGTTTAGTTTTAAAAAGCGTCATGTGCAAAGTGTATTTGGGGTTGTTAGTCTTGAGCACCTATGATGGGAGGAGAGTTCATTTAACTCAATCTCCAGTAATGTGTAGCCCATCAAGGAGTAGCTTAGGATTAACGGGTCCATAATTTTGGATCATGAAGTTAAGGTAAGATAGTGGATCCACTAGTGAGGATTTCTATGCGACGACAAAGTATAGAACAATTATGCAAAATGGGCGAGATGTGGTATCACCACTAGTCTATAGTGGTGGCTGTCGTGTAGAGAATCTCATACAAAAAATATATTACTTTGATATATAAATACAGTTGAGTTTTGTTATTGAATTTTTTTAATGAACTGAGTTATTTGTACGAATATACAACATTTATATATATATATATGTATACATACACCCACCCACACACACACACATTACATGAGTCTTTTTTTCTTTATATTAAGTTCAATATTTTGTAAGTTTAGCAGATCCAAGGTAAGAGTTTCTTCTTATTATTCTTATGCTTAAGCTATTGTTTAACATTCCAACTAACATAATCGTACATTTAATGTACTGGTGCCTATTGGCATTCCTCGTCTTATGATGCAGAGGCAAGTAACCTTGATCAACATCCAGCGCCTCAATGATTAAGTTTGAGGATTCAGAGTTAGTGGTGAGACTCCTTGCATTAAAGATCATTCTTTTATTGAGTTTTCGTTTTTTTGATTACAGAATGTTGTGGGGTTTGTCCCAATATTCATTCTAGTATTATATGTTCTTAATAGACAGATAGTCAGTCAGATAACTCAGTTTTAAGTCTCTCATTATCTAGAATTTCAGATATTCTATTTTGAGACTTAAGTTGTCATTTGGATGTGAGACATTTATTAAGTTATTTAATGAGGAATTGTCTCGCTTTACTAGAATTAAGTCTCTGAGAGTTAAGTATGTCAGTATAAGGGTCCTCTCAAAGACAACAATGTATATTAGGTGTTGGCACATCAAGGGTTGTAGCTCGGGTCGTGGTAAATCCGTGTCTGAGCAAAAAGTTTCAAAATCCAAGGGAGTCTGTGAAGGTTGTGTCTGTAGCAGTCATAGTAATGGTATGAAGCGCGTCACATTCTAATGATTAGGAGGCTACAACATGAGGAATGTTCTCAATGTATCATATCCATTTTCATGAATTAGAGTTTATTTAAACAAATTCTCTATAATTCATGCTTGCGCGTGTTTCAGATCACCATGCCTCCACGAAGAGTAACAAGAGGTCGTCTAGACAAAAGGAATGTTGAGGAAATAGAGGTATGTAATGCACTAAACGTTCACCTCTAGGAGAAGTCACTAATGTTGATGTCCTTGATGATATCAAGATGTAAAGCTAACCAGTGACTAATGATGTCGGGAATCAAAGAGGGGATCGATAAGAAGAGGCTGACACCTAAAGGATTCGTGAGTTATTGAGAATGAATCCTCCGAGCTTCACTTGTTCAAGCACTACAGGTGATCCAAAAAACATTGTGGAATAGTTGAAGAAGGTTTTTGATGGTATGCATGTCCATGATGTTGAAAGAGGTCGCAGTTATATGCATACCACTGACCAAAGGTTGGCAGGACTGGTAAATTAGTTGAGAGTAGGGCAGAGAGAGATGAAGGATGCTCCACCCCGAGTGGGATTGCTCTGAACATTCTCTTTATAGTGGTTATATCCGCAAGAACTAAAAGAAGATAAGGTACTGGGAATTCCTTACATTAAAATAGGAGTACTTCAATGTACATTATTATGGGGTGAAGTTCACCCAGATGTCCCACTATGCTAATAAAATTGTTGAGGACATGAGGAGGAGAATGAGCTTGTTTGTCGCTGTCTTGGGTCGTGCTTCAAACAAAAAGGGTAGAGCTGCAGTGTTGATATGCGACATGGACATATAAAGGGGAGGTGTATGTATGTGTAGCCAAGGTCAAGGTAATGGAGAAGAAGCTACGAGATAGAAAGAGTATAGGAACCAATAAAGAGAAGTATGAAAAATTTGTAAGCCGAAAGGGTTGTTTAATAAGCAACAATTTCAGATGAAGAAAAAAGTTGGGATGCATCATCATATGCTGGCTCATAAACCAAGAAAAAAAGGTTGAGACATCATGGCCAGAAACTGCAGAATTCATAGATGGACCAACACAGGTCTCAAGGAGTGTGGCACAATGAGGTAGTTGGCTAAGGTGGTTTACAAACTACACACGTAAATGTCATGCAGGGAAGACAGGTTGCTTCAAGTGTGGTAAAGAGGGGACATTTATGGCAAAGAGGCCCAAAGAATAGGGAAGGTAGTTAGATACCAGGGACACAAATCACACAATCTCATCAATTGATCTTTGCAACAGACAAGGTTCACCAGAGAAGCCACTTCTGGTTACTAGCGGTAGGCGGCAAATTGCCATATATGTAATCACTAACGCCAAGAGCAAGATAACTCTCCAGATTTGTAAGAGTTATGATCAGAGTCATTAAATTTGAGTGTTTATTGTTTTCTATACCAATGAACATGTTTATCTTTGTCAACTCCTTATGTTGCAACATACTGTTAAGATTTCTTTCTACGAAATTTTGTGGAGACTTTCGTGTTGCTACCCCTTGTTGGGAGATCTATGCTAGGAAAAAATTTCTCTTGTGAAGTCCTATTCTATTTTCATAGCAACCACTATTGATTTAGGAATAGAGTTGACATGGTATGGTAGATTTTTATGTCATTCTAGTGCGGAATGGCTTCGTTCCTATTATACACCAATAGATTGTAGAACTTGAGTTGTCAATTTTTAGATTCATAATAATCGAGTCATAGAGTGGAGTAGTAGTTAAGTAAAGCCTAAGGATCGTTTCATTTTGTACATCAAGATGAGATAGTAAGTATCAAAGGGGTGTATCTATCACTGTCCGAGTTAATTATTCAAGTGCTGAGGTACCTTCCATTAAGTAAGTTTCTATAGTAAGGGAGTTTCGAGAAGTATTTCCTGATGATCTACCTAGAGTCCCTCTTGAGAGAGAAATGACTTCGGCAAATAAATCATTCCAGATACTCGTCCTATCTCTATTTAACCATATGGAATTGCACTAGCAGAGTTAAAAGAGTTGAAACAATAGATGAAAGATCTTTTAGATCAAGTGTCTCAACATGGGGTGCTCCAGTCCTGTTTGTAAGAAAGAATGATGGTTCCCTTAGGATGTGTATAGACTATCGCCAAATAAATAAGGTTACAATCAGGGATAAGTATCTTTTCCCAAGGATAGATGATTTTTCCTATTATCTTTAGGGTGCCACCTGTTTCTCGAAAATTGATCTCACATCTGCTAACAATTATTTAGAGGGTTATTTTGTGGAATTGTGACATTCCATTTATAAATCCTTAGAACTAGATAAATGCATCATTATTTTTCGATTATGTCTTTTGGGTTGACCCAATGCAACCAGCACCTTTCATAGATCTTATTGAAAGTCGTCAGACGTTATTTAGATATATTTGTTATAAGCTTCAATGATGGAATACTCTTATTTAAGAATGAAGAGATCAAGCTGTCATTCTCAGCGATAGTCCTAAGAGATTGAATGATAAAGAGTTATATTCCATGTGTCCAATTTTGAGTTTGGATAAGTCTTTGGTCCACATAGTTTCCCGTGATGGGATTATAGTTTACAACCTGAATGATAACACGCAGTTCTAGAATTATTGATCCATGTCTCAAACTAATATAAGGAGTTTCTTGTGTTTTGTTGCTAATAAGAAGGTTTGTTGAGGGTTTTTTTTGTTTCTCTTTTTCTCCTTTGAACCAAGTTGAATCAAAGATAGTACAATGGTTTGAAGATTGTGAGAAAAATTTCAGGAGTTGAAAAAAGACCCCCGGTCGGCTACTACTAGTGTTGACCTTACCAGACAAGTAATGAAGATTTTATAGTGCACTCTGTTTATATAGGGTCGGTTTGGGGTTGATGTGTAATGAAGAATGAAAAGGATATAAGTGCATGAGAAGACTAATCCAACCAATGACTTAGAGTTGGTGTTGTAGTTTTCTCCTTGAATATTATGGCAGCACTATTGTATGGTGTTATGTTGACATATTCACTTATCATAAGACTATGAGATGTGTTTACAGAAGTAGCCTAAAATCTTAAACATCGAGGTAGTTATAGTAACTCAAGGATTATGACATGAGTTCTTTACCACTAGTTAAAGGCCTAATGTGGTGTTGATCTTTTGAAGCAAGTTAATAAGGGAAGTACAAACCAATGTAAAAGATTAATGTGGTTCCTGATTTCAAGCAGGTTATAAATAGGAAGTACGCCCATGTGGATGAAGAAAATAGGAGTCATCCAAAGAGGTACACGTACTTGCAAGGCGTGGAGACAACTTATGGCTTCACAGAAGGAAGGGATAGTGGTGACAATGGGGTGAGTCATCATTAGTGTCAGAATGAAAGAGAAGAAAGATAAAGACCCAATGTTCACAAGCAAAAAAGTATTGGTTTTTTAAAAAAGGGGAGATGGTGTGTAAAAGTATCAGGTTGAATATTTGTTTCTAGGGGGGATGGACTCCAAAGAGAGGATATTTAGAGTAGGTCATAACTGAAGATAAATCAATCATCTGGGGTCCACCAAGATATCGCGAGATTTGATAGAGGTTATTGGGTGAAGTATTGAAGAAAAGACATTGTTGAGTTGTTGCCAATGCTTGAACTGAAACAATGTGATGGAAAGCAGTTAACACACCAAGGCATGTGTGTTGGCTCACGATATCGAAATTCTATAATGGAAGTGGGATATGAATACTATGGACTTCATCATAGGCTTTCCAATGTTTCGCAGTCAGAATGATTCAATTTGGATGATTCTCGATAGAATGACAAAAATCCACCCAATTCTTGCCCTTAAAAATCACTCATTTGGCTGAAGATTATGTGAAATTATACATTCAGGAGGTTGTGAGAATTCATGGAGTCCTAGTGTCCATAATTTTAGATAGAGGTGCACAATTTACATAAAAGTTTTGGAAGTCTTTCAAAAAGGTATGGGTTCAAAGATAAACTTAAGAACTGCTTTAAATCATCAGACATATGGGCATGAAGAGCGTACTATCCATACCTTAAAAGATATTTTTAGGTATTGTGTGATTTTTCAAGTGGAATTGGGATGATCACTTATCTCTCATTGAGTTCGCTGATAATAACATCTACTATTCGAGTATCCAAATGGATTTATTTGTAAATCTTTATGGTAGTATATGCAGATATCTTCTTAGGTTGTTCGAAGATGGTAAACCAGGTTGATAGGACCAAATATAGTTCACCAAGCCATGCATAGGGTAAAGGTGATTCAAGTGAGATTGAAAGTGGCACGGAGTTGCCAAAAGTTCTACAAAGTTGCTAGGAGAAGATCGTAGGAGTTTGAAGTGGACGATTGGGTATATCTAAATGTTTAAACCATGAAGGGTATTATGAGGTTTGGTAAGAAGGGGAAAGTTAGTCCCCCGTACAGTGGCCTTCATAAATATTCAAAGAGAGTTGGGATGTAGCTTACGAAATTAGAGCTACCACAGTTTTAGCACTAGTAGCCATGTTGAAAAAAGTGCATGGGTGTACTTCATTGATCTTTACCAACTGAAAATGATGGAAAAATCAAGGGACATATTATCCTATGAGGAAAATTCCGTAACATATTTAGATTACAAGTTTGAAAGATTAGAACAAAGGACGGTGGCATCATATAGGTCCTTTTAAGGACTGAAGTGTAACATAGGGGTCAGACGAAACCTCTTAGACTATAAATATATATTTATAAATGACTTAAATACTTTTAACTATGTATAATAGTTTTTGACCCCCTTATACTAACTCGCGGTTATGTTCTCAGCTTTTAAACCCCATAAGCAAAAAACCGAATCCGCCACTAATCTCTCACATGAATTAAAAAAATAGATATTTCTTGATCATAATAGAAAGTACTTCACATATACTGATAGAGGGAAAAACTCTTTTATAGGATTATCCTTAAAATCATAATTTTTTGATATTACCATTATATATAAGCAAGTAGAGAGGACGAAACATGGAAGCCATCTAAAGGACAAAAAGAAGTCTACATTGTACAGTGAATGCTTTAATTTTCTGCTCAAACTAGCCTAATTTTACTTGCATAATCTTTTATTCCACGTGTAAGCAACGCCAAACCATCTCTTTCAGTGATAGTTGATTTTGATTGGTTAAAGTTTCTGGTGCCTTTGTAGTGGTATCGTTTGTTTTTGACAACTTCTACTTATTATTCGTCATCTGATCCTTAGACTCCATAAAACACAATTTATCGGACCCCTTCTGACCAGGGACCACCACTTATGTGGCCTTTAAGATGGATGAGTTGGCAAAAGTGGGTGATTTCACACTCCTTAAACGCGAGTGAGTACTATATGTCAATTTAAAATGTTAATAAAAATATAAAAATAATACAAAAAATTAAAAAATAATTAAGAAGGACCACATCTTCTTCCACCATATTCAACCTTCAACAAACAACCATCTCCGTGCCAATTCTTTGTTTCTCTTTTCTATCACTCTGTCATCAGATCCCTACATTTGAAACCTTTTGACTCCGTTGATTCACTCTAAAAGGGAGAGGTCTATTGTATTGGTGACTCGTCGGAGCAGAAGTTTGGCAAGAGGTAGTGAGTGAGGCTAAGGTTGGAGGATCTAGTACAACATTGAAGAAATCACTCGCCGTCCAGATTATAGTGGTATTATTATGGAAGTCAGATGCGGTTTGTTTTGAGCTTGTGTGGATGGAACAAGCTGATAGGTGGTGTGGGGCGGCGACACCTTAAAAAAATAATTTTTTTTATTTAGTTTCTAATAAGGTGCTTCGCGTAGTTTTATTCTATTCTACAAATTTGTGTGAGGTAAGGGAATTGAAAATTTTTATGGGTTAAAATAATTGTTAAATAAATTTTTGGATATATTGAGATATTTTTATGGTGACAAAAATTTGAAATTAATGGAGAGAAAAGAGGCTTATGAAGTTTCAAGTGAGGAACAATGTTTAATAATTATTATAACTTAAAATTTTTGAATGGATTGAAAACATAAAATGAATGGTGATTTTTGTGATATAAGAAAGTGGTGCTAATGGTGAATAAGATGTTGGGATGAGACCTCTAATGTAAAAACTGAGACATGGTAAAGAAGATGAAAGAGGAAAGAAGAGAAGACAAAAAAATTCTGTAAAAATAAAAAATTAATGATGTGTATTTGAATATGATGTGGATGACGAGGTGTAACTTTTGTTGGAGCTTGAAGCTCAGACAACGCCAAGGGGGTTTTAAAATGTGACATTCGTTGAGTGTAAGGGCTCATTTTCATAAAATAGTTAAGTAGGAATGGTTAAGAATACAAATTTATACAAGTTATAGGGTTCCCCGATACCATTTTCCCCACCATGGAATCTTCCATACTTTCTCTTCGGTGAGCCATGAAATTTTTAAGCTTTTTAAAAAAATTCTTTGCATTGTTTTTCCGCTTCAATGGTTAGTTTATGTTTGTGAGATTATGATATACCTACTTTATCAATTCAAAATCTCAAATGAATATTTGTTTTCAGTTCTTCAGTGGTATTTATTACAATTTTTCCGATTTGCTATGATTTTGCTTATGATGTTTTCTAATTTTGGTTGATTCATACTAAGAGATGCTTGGGAATTGGTTTTGTGCCCCTGATATATTCTCACTTTTATATTTTTTTTCCTTGCACGTTGACATTTTGATAGTCACAGTATGTATGGGTTATTTGTTTTCTGCTTTTTTTATTGTGCATTTCTACTTGTTACAAAGTTTATGTAATTTTGTTGTCTAACTGGGTTTTTTTACTCATGCATGTTTAACTTTAGATTTTAGTTGTTTTGCTCTCTTCTTTATGACACACACCCTAATTTTTTTTAGCTTGTGTAATTACTGTGATCTTGATATGTAAATGATCTGTTTTAAGGATCGGAGGGGGAACTAGATAAAAAAAGGACCTATACATGTTCTTCTCGAAGCCTTGTTGACAAGAAAACTGTTTATGTAAGTATCAAAGAAAATATGCAGAATACATATACACAATTCAAATACAAAACTCCAAATTTGTACAGGGTACTATATGCTAGAGATGACAAAGTGAGATATATGAAAAGAATTTTATGATGGTAAGATTCAAGATATTATATGAGCAAAGTCGAAAAAATGTATGCTGGTGAGCGGGAGACAAGATTTGCTAGAGGCAACTCGACATGCTGTTATCATGGAAGAAATGAAAGCAAAGTGTGGTGTTCCATCTTAGCAACAGGTCTCCGAAACTGAACATTAATACAATCAAAAAAGAACAAAAAGTGAGTCTTCTTCATACTAACTACAGTTAAGATTTGGTTCTGGTCCCTGGACTTTGATTACTATTGATTGAAAATAATGTGTCTTAGATTTACCTGGTTCTCATTGGCTTCAATGTGCTTATGTTGTCAAGTAGAAAAAAATATATCTTCCCATTTGAAAATTTATTAATTGAAAAAAAGACAAATACGTTTGGATTCTCAGGATAATGATATAGTCTCACTTGGCTAAGATATGCGGACTCTTCACTTAAGTTAAACTCATCGTGCGGAATTCTTCAAAAATACATTACTTTGGAGAATGCAGTACATACCGTTGACATTTTTGAAGAGTCCAGAAACAGTCATCGGTAGGGAGAAAAACCATCAATTAGGATAAATGGAATGAAACTGGCAAAAGATGGGATGTGGTGTTCAAATTTTGTTGTTTCATAATAGTGGTACTGATAAAATAGTTAAATTTATAAGATGTTTTCGTTAGAAGTAACTGAAATAACTTAGATTTAAACTCTTGATATCAGTTGATTATATTCGAATTTGATATTAATTTTTTGTATTATTGTCCGAGAAAAATATGAGAGGATCTACGAGGTGACTCTATTTAAGTGTTGTTCCGATTATTAGAGAAGGTTTGTCAGTTTATAATGTGATTTTCTATGTCCTTTAGTGTGTGGACGTTATAATATCATTTTCATGAAATCTCAAAGCGACTTGTTTCTCTCTCACTTTTCACACCACATATTTTTTCTGTTTAGGAATTGGGGAATGTGATGAGACTCGAGAAAGCCATGCGCCACTCTGGATATTAGTTATTCAAAATTCTCATACTAATACACCCTCGGAGTTGTTAAAAAAGTTCATTGCATGTGATAACTAAAAACAAGTGAGCATATATATATTTAAGTGTACGGTAGATGTAGAACACATGTTATTCTATTTTATTAGGTTCTGCAAAAATTAAAGTGGTGTAGTTTCGTTCAATACGAAGTTCAACCAATTTATTGTAGTGAAAACAATAGAGTAAGGATGATTTCTTAGAAAGTATAAATAAAAAAAACCTTTGTATGGAAAAATGCCACACTTATCATGAACTTCAGTTCCCTAGGGATAGAAGTACATTTTGAATATTTAGAAATGCTTATAAATATGATCTATTGTACCAAATTAAAATAAGTGGTAAATAAGGATAGATTAATCCTATGAAGAAGAAATTTCCAGTTCATATTTTAGATGACCAAGTTTGTAAGATGAAAAACAAAGGAGGTGGATCAGATTGGTCCTTTTAAGGACGAAGAGTAGCATTTACTTAGGGTTCACCGAACACTCTTCGAACGAAAAATATTATTATTTTGATAATGATTAAAATTTATTTTTTAAAATGAAATAGATGTTGGATCCCCTTGTACTAATTCGCGGTTCTGCTTCTTAGATTTTTAACCCCCTAATCAAAAAATCTAACTCCGCCACTAATCTCAATGATTTAAAAACTACATATTTCTTTGATCATAATAGCATACTTTCACATATCCTCATAGAGAAAAATAATTTTATAATGGATGATCCTTAAAATCATAATTTGTTGATATTACTCTTATATATAAACGAGTAAGATAGTACGAACATGGCATCGTATAATATTACAAAAAGCAGTCTAAAGTTTACCGTGAATGCTTTAATTTTTTGCTCCAACTAGCCTATTTTTATTTTCCATAACACTTTTATATCCACGCGTAAGAAACTCATACCATCTCAATAAAACACAATTTATCGGACCCTTCTGGCCATCGACCACACTTATGTGGCTTTAAAATGGATGAGTTGGCAAAAGTGTGTTATTTCACACTCCTTAAGGCGAGTGAGTACTATATTTCAATTTTAAAAATGTTAATAAAAATCTAAAATAATAGAAAAATTAAAAAATAATTAAGAAGACCACATCTTGTTCATCATATTCCACCTTCAACAACAACAATCTCTGTGCCCAATTCTTTGTTTATTTTTCTATACTCTTGTCATCAGATCTTTACATTGGAACCTTCTTGACTCCAATGATTCTCCTCTAAAGGGAGAGGTTGATAGTAGTGGTGCTCGTCGGAGAAAGTGCGGCGGCGATGGCTAGGTTGGAGGATCTAGTTACAACATTGAAGAGATCTTGTCCAGATATAGAGGTATGGCATCGACGGCGGTAGTTTCATGATTGTGTGGAGGCGACGGCCACATCGGGTGGTGTGGCGGCGGCACCTTCAATATAATTTTTTTTCTTTAGTTTCTAATATGGTTTCCTTTTCTTAGTTTTTATTCTCATTTCTATAAATTTGTGAGGTAATAAATTTAAAAATTTTGATGGGTAAAAATAACTGTTAAATCAATATTTGAATATATTGAGATATTTTAATGGTGACAAAGTTTGCATTAATTGAGAAAAGAGGTTTATAAAGTTTCAAATAATGAACAAAGTTTTAATAATTATTATAGCTAAAATTTATGAATGATGAAAACATAAAATTTAATGGTGATTTTTGTGATATAAGAAAGTGGTGCTAATGGTGAAGATGATGATTGTGATGGTTACATCTAATGTTAAAAATTGAGACATGGTTAAAGAAGAATGAAAGAGTAAAGAAGAGAAAAAAAATTTCTTAAAAATAATTAATTAATGATATGTCATTTGAAATCTGATGTGGATGACGATGTGTCACTTTTGTTGAGCTTTTGAAGCTCAGACAACGCCAAGGGTGTTTAAAATGTTGACATTCGTTGAGTTCTAAGGGGTCAATTGATAAATAGTTAAGTAGAAGGGTTAAAAATACAAACCGATACAAGTATAAGGGTCCACCAGACCATTCCGCCATGGAATTTTCTATTACTTTCTCTTCCGAGACCTGAAATTAGCATATCTTTTTAACATTTTTTCTTGCATCTGTTTTTTCTCTTCAATGGTTTATGTTTATTGTTTGTGATGATCATAAATATACCTACTTTTATCATTCAATGTCAAATGAATATTTGTTTTCTGTTATTCAGTGGTATTTATTATATTTTTCCGGTTTTGGTATGATTTTGTTCATGATGTTTCTAATTTGGTTTGATTCATACTCAGAGATGCTTGAAAATTTGTGTTCGTTCCCCTTATTATTCTTCTCAATTCTATATTTTTTTTCCTTGTCAAGTTTACATTTTTGATAGTCACAATATGTTGTGTATTTTGTTTTCTGTTTCTTTTTTTGTGCATTTTATGTTTTTTAAATAGTTTATTGTAGAATTTTGTAATTTTATGTTTCTAACTGGGTTTTATTTACTCATGCATATTTAACTTTAGATTTTATTTATTTTGCCCTCTCTTCTTTATGACAGACACCACTATCTTTTTTAGCTTTTCTTTAATTAATGTGAATCTTGATATGTTACTTAAAATGATCTTTTTGAAGGATGGGAGGAACTGGATAAAAAAAAAAGGACCTATACATGTTCTTTTCGAAGCATTGATTGACAATAAAACTATATGTTATAATCAAATAAATATGAAGAATGCATTATACACATTCAAATAGAAAACTCCAAATATTTGTAGGTACTGTATGATAGAGATTACAAAGTGAATGTTTTATCGAAAAAAAAATGATTTTCGAAAAGAGTTCATTTTATTTTCGAGGTATTTTAACTCATTTTCAAAACACTGAAAAAAGAAAATATATTTTGAAAATCTTTTAGGGTTCGGGAGTCTTATTATGTCACTTAGGTAAAGGTGTGAGGCCCGTAAGACACGCCGCGTAACGTAACGATTTCCGGCGATATAAAACTTTATTTGACTATTTTTGGTTTTAACTTTTGCCAATTTGAAGTTGAAATTTAGTAGATTTTACTTGGATACACATTTACAAGTTTTGAAATATTTTATCTTGCCAATTATCATTTTTTAAGGTTCAAGCACTGTTATATTCAAACACACTGTGAATATTATTTTTTAAAGATTTCGTTAAGCTCACTTTTTTAAACATTAACTCTACGCTAGTCACTTTAAATTCAAACATCTATCGCATTAAAGTTTCGATTTTTAGTTTTTAAGTTCGATAAAGTGAAAGGCGTTAGGTGGGGTTTGGAGTTATTCTAACCCTAGACTAAGGCGTTCAAAGCGAAATATAAGCAAGTAGCAAAGCGAAATAGACAAAGAGAGAGAGAGAGAGAGAGAGAGAGAGATTTTGGGTCCAAATTCGGGTTCTGTCCGCCTTGACCGAATTTTTGACCCACCTGTTTCCGGGTCTTTTAACCCATTTTGTACCTGTCCTAATCTAAAGGTACAAACATAATTACAAGAAAATTAAAAAAAAAAAACACAGGGCTTCTGCCCATTACAAATAAATACAAAGAAATAAACGTAAATAGAAAAATCCTCCAATTCGCCTTCTTTAATTTTTCTTCAAACTTCACGGCATTTAGCTTGTACATCCGCCCCGATGGGTTGACTCGATAGAATCTCCAAGCCTTTTATGTCTCTTTGGGATGCAAGAAAGGAGTCCACAAGGGACTTGTATGCAATTGTGTCGCACGGAAATTATAAGAGAAGGGAAAGAAAGAAGAAAAAAAACGAGTTAATAAATGGGGTAGCTAACTTGGAATATAGGGAATAAACTAAACACCAATTGAAAAGTTTCACACCAGAAAGGAAGTAAAAATTCATATGCGCACATAAAAAATGGAATCCTAATATTTGACCGTCATTTAAGTGGGATGAATGCCCAATCTAAATCATACTAATTAGCTCTCCATTGCGTAAGAAACGACGCCCATCTTGTATTATCAAGGAAGAGAAAAATCAAATTCATTCATAACAAGAAATCATGGAAAACATAATAAGATAAATTTTGATAAAAAGAGGACAAAAGCATTTCAATTGCCATTCAAACGTCATCTCTTCATCCCTGTGAATCGCATAAAGAAAACAGTAATACGTAGAGAAAAGACAGATAATCAAAGGCAAGGTAAAATAAGCAAGCAATATCCCCGGAAAATGGATCTTTACAAGTCTCATATCCATTAATGATGACTAGCGAGACAGACTATACGGGAAGAACGACGATTTCGAAAATAAAGAAAATAGAGAGGATAAGCCTTCTTATATTGTTAAACCATATACTTTGAAGGAAGCTTAGAAGAGAAAGGGATTTTCAAGAGAAGAGATTTTCTCAGACACAAATCCATTAACCTCAATACAAAACTCGATACCAGCAAATGCACAAACTATCCGACGAACAAAACAACAACTAATCTTAATATGCGCTTTCAAAGCCAAATATCATAACAAGAACCGGTATATATATCGATCAAAATGACACATCACGCTGCCTAAAGAACAGTCTAAAAGTGCTGAAAGGCTAACATTCAATCAAGGAAGAATATAAAATTTAAGTAGAAGCCAGAACACAAACAGAACACAAACGAAACAGGGAAACCAAGAAAAACGATACACGTATCTGTAGCAAAAGCTTTTGGATTTTAATGAAAGAACAGTATCAAAGAAAACAATTAGAACAAATACATTTGCTACCAAAAGGAAAGCAAACCTAAACATCACTACTAATACGAATCAGATTCAACAGAGAAGATTACAAGTAATGAGTATTGTCTTGATGGGTCACATCAAATGGAGTCAAGGCGAGCCGTAATCCTAAGAATAGCGTCAATGACACACTCTCCTCTCAAACTCGAATCAAACCTGACAAATAGAACAGCCTATATTCACAGAAACAGGCCATATATACTCACAGTCGAACTTTATAGACAGCAGCAGCATCCAAATTACAAAGCGACGACAACAAAAACAAGGATATTCTTGAAACCGGAAAACAGAACGAAGAGATAAGATGGGGCGAAAGAATTACATAAATGAGTTGTTTACCTCTTGAGAAGCAGCAAAACTGGGACGGAAGTGAGCAGGAAGCAACGACATCACCGGAACGCTGCTGCTTGAGAGCGACACACGAAGAAACTCAAGTCAAGGAACGCGGCTATACCACTTCTTCCTCTTTCGACCAGCCTTCCAACTCTTTTGATTTTTTTTTTGTTTTAATCCCTCTAAGATGCTCTTCAAATCTTACAGAATGAAACACACAAAACACAAAGATTTTGCTCGGAAATCCTGTTGTCCGACCTAAACTTTCAACAAAGATTCCAATCTAGAATTTCGACCTCAAAAATTTCCAATCTCAAAATTTTCAACAGAAGTTCTAGCCAAACTTTCCGAATTTCTAACCCCTTTTTGTGTTCAAATTATATTTCCGAAAATCCAAACTAAAATTTTCGACCTCAAATTTCAACGCTCAAAATTCTAACCAAAACCTCCAAAAAAATTTCTCCCCCAATTTCTGAAGCAAAACGGGGTTTAAATAGGAAGAACCACTAGGGTTTTCGAGGAGAAGGCGGGTTTTCAGGACCATTTTCGAATTTCAAATCTAACACCCTATCTTTAAATCCAAAACACAAAAATTCAAAAAAAAACGGAAGGAGATGGAGGGTAGGATGAATTTCGCACACAAACAACCCCGTCCCCGTTGCGAGCTACGTGTCCATATCTGGCGTGGCAAGGATGGGAGTTTTTCGCTTTGTCTCACTGCCAGCTTCAGCTGCAGGTGTCCGTTTCGGAGTCTGTTCCTCAACGCGCCATGGCTAGAGGACGGAGAGATGAGTAGAGCGTGGAGATGAAGGGGGAAGCGTTGCTTGTGTCGTGGAAAGAGAAAGAAGAAGAGGGAGGTGGGGGTCGCTTTGTGGGTTTTTCTGCTGGGGGGCTAGGGTTTCTGTTGGGGCGTGAGAGGGGAAGGATTGGGTGCGGGTAGGAGTTGGGTTGGTATTAAAAGATGGGCTGGAGTTTTGGCTGGAAAGGGCGTGGGGCCGGATTTAATTAAAATGGGGAAGGAATAGGGCTTCAGAATGGGTTGGTTTCGATATACACAAGATATACCGGCTATTATACACATCTAATGTTAAACATTATATCTTATATTTTCGCAAAATATAACTAATTAATTAAGTGATGTTGGAAAAACTCATTGAGCTCGCTAATTAAATCATACCGCTCGGTCGGAAATTGGGTGTGTCACAACTGTCCCATTTTGCTCGGGTTGATGCCAAGCAATTCGAGGAAACAATTGACCACCCGATTTTTCCCAATCCCACCATTCGTTTTAAAGGAAGGAATTCGCAAAGGGTTAGGATTATGGGCTGAACCCTTGAAATGGGTTTTCCTACATATCTTAGTATATGAGAATTCCAGGCCACTTTGTAGTTTCGATAAGCTTGTTATCACAACGATTTGAAAGAATCAAAGCCAACGTCGATTACCGAATTATGAAGGTATTGAAAATCTTGAAATAGTGGTTCGGAGCGATTATTGGAATAGAGCCTAGTTTTCAACATTTGAGTCCAGCCTACATATCCTTAAACCTAGGAATTAGTGCTGTGTGGTAGTTCGACTCATCGGTGGAAAAGAGAAATCTATTATGCTAGATAACCTTTGATTTTGGACAAGTGACATACACGAGTATGAAAAGGAGGCTTTTAATCTATTAGCCATGAATGTTGGCGCGCGATTCACACCATATTAAGAACTTACACGTAAATTATTTCGCGAAGATCTTGGCTTATTGTCGCTCAGATTGCAAAACTTCTTTCGATAAATTGAAACTTTCATATCGAGACTGAAAATGACAGAAACTAAACAAGACCCCGCATGATCGTATGGGTGGATCGATTGTGGTGACATCGCTCCTCTGCTCGCCGTTCGTAAGAGTTTGATATTTCGCTTTTGACTATGTGCCCAGTTCGCTGCTAAGAGAAAAATTTCCCGTTGTGCTGGCATCCTTTTTGATGGTCGGGTGGGGGATATGCGGTCGTGTTCAATTGTGTCTTGGGTTTTATTTTTACTCGTTCTTGTTTCCGTTCGTCCGCACCCTGTGGTTTTGGGAGAATTCCTCCTGTTGGCTGCTCTCACAAAGACTGAAATCAACTCGTCAGCTTTAAAAATGCATTAGGATGGTGACAGTGTCTTTTAACCATGTCCGCCCTTCATTGTTCTCCTCCATATTTGACGTCGACTTCGATCGTCTCACATCCAGAAACTAAGCTTATGCTTTGTCTTTGCAGAATAATCTTCAATCACACTAGTCTTGTGTTGAAATAGATAAATAAATGTTTGAACGGCGATATGATGTCTCTTTTTGTCGTCATCTTCGTATGCTCTCTTGCTGTTTGCTTTTATCAACAAATCAAAAGAATGTGTGAGGGCTGATGAAAATATGCGCTCGGTTGTCATCTGATGTCCCTTTCTTTATCCGTATGTACCTTGCGGGGCATGAATATCTTCCCGCGATACATAAATTCATGCGAGGTATAATCTTTTCATTCTCGCAATGCATAACTTATCGACAGCGCGGCATGGATCTTCTCGCGAGTGCAAATTTCAACGAGGTCATGGATTTCTTCTCGTGATTGCATAAATTTTTTGCTAGTATGAAGTCTTCTCGCGATGTGCAAATTTGACGAGGCAGTAATTCTTCTCGTAATGCATAAATTCCAGCGAGGTGGTCAACATTCTTCTCGCGATATATACATTTGACGAACATAATTCTTCCTCGTCGAACGTAATTTCAAGCGAGGTATAAAAGTCTCTCTCGATATATAAATTTGACGATGCAATGAAGTCTTCTCGTCACACAATAATCGGGCGAGGCATGAAATATTCTCGCGATGTACAAATTCCAGCGAGGTAATAAAGTCCTTCGTCAGCGATATAATAATTTTCAAATTCGCGAGCATGAATGCTTTTCCGCGATGCCTGAACTTTCGCAAATGCCATGATTTTCCGCGATCCATGATTCCCCGCGATGCATGATTTTCCGCAATGCATGTTTTTCGCGATCAAGTTTTTCGCAATGCATGATGTCGCGGAATGCAATGCATTTTCTTTCTTGATCAATGATTATCCACCTCGCAATGCATGATTTTCCAAAAACGCGAATGCATGATTTTCCGCGATGCATGATTTTCCCAATGCATTATTTTCGCTATGCAATTATTTTCCATAATGCATGCTTTTTTTGCGATGCAATGATTTTCAACTGCGGCCTGGATGGCTCGATAATATTCCAACTTTAACGGTGGATGGGGCTCGATAATGTTCCAACTGTAACGAGGTGGATGCTCGATAATGTTCCACCAAACGTAACAGGTGGATGACTCGATATGTTCCATTGTAACGAGTGGAATGGTCTCGATAAAATGTTCCACTGTAACAGATGGATGTGCTCCCCGATAATCGTTCCAACTGTAACGAGGTGGATGTCGATAATTGCCACTGTAACGAGGTGGATAGCTCGATAATGTTCCAGCTGTAACGCGGTGGATGTCTTGAAATGTTCCAACAGTAAACGAGGTGGATGGCTCGATAATTTTCCAACTGTACCAATGTGGGATGCTCGATAATGTTCCAACTGTAACTAGGTGGAATAGCTCGATAATGTGTCAACTGTAACAGTTGGATGTCCTCGATGAATGTTCAACTGTAACAGGTGGATGGCTCGATAAGATTCCAACTGTAACGAGTGGATGGCTCCGATAATGTTTCAACTTTAACGAGGTGTCTCGATAATGTTCCAACTGTCATGAGGTTGACGGCTCGATATGTTTCCCAACTGTAACGATGTGTATGGCTCGTAATGTTCAAACTGTAACGAGGTGGACGGCTTCGATAATGTTCCCCTGTACCGAGGTGGATGTCTTCGTAAGTTTCCAACGGTAACTTGTGGACGGCTCGATAATGTGCCACTGTAAGAGGTGGATGGTCTCGATATGTCCAACTGTAACTAGGGGGATGTCTCGATAATGTTCCAAGTTTAACGAGGTGGACGGCTCGATACATGTTCCTGCACAGATAAAAAGACACTTTTTCACAAATCAATTGGAGGAATTAAAGGAATAGAATAAAATACGGGTGGAGATTTTCTAAGGTTTGTTGAGGAGTCCCACGATTGTTCAGTGACGCCTTTGGTTCATTCTTGACACTTTAGTTAGCCATTTTTTGTGACTCAATGTTCCTGCATCCAAAGAAAAATTCTTAGTTTGAAGTAAAGACTGATTTTGTGTTGGTTTTTGTTCTCCCTGCTCCTTCTTGCAGTGTCTGCACGCTCGCCCATTCTTTATATGAAATATTTGATGGTATTTTTGTGGAGGACCCTCCTCAAAAATTTGTCCTGGTTACAATATCGAAGAACTCCTCTTATAACTTGCTCTGTTACTCTGAGGTTGATCCACTCTGGAATGGTTTGAGGTCCTCCTCAAAATTTTGACCCAATTTCCGTCATAAGTAACAAATGACATTTGTGACTTTTTGATATCTCTCAACAATTCTGTACCATTTTCATTATTAGAGAAATGGAAGTTTTGGCAAGACCGACCGAGGCCGACATATTCCGCCTACTATCTCATTCTTGAGAAATCCAAGTCGAACGTATTCAAACGTAGATTTTTTTCTTCTGTTTTGGGCTCTTCAAAGAAGTCCAACTTCAAATGAATTTTTAGATCCTCTCAAAAATTCCTGTCCCACTCCGTTTCCATTATGAAGAAAATTGAATCTTACTGGGTTTATGAACCGAGCGTTGTAGCGCCTATCGCCCTATGAGGTTGTGATGTCAATTTTCTCATACAATACACCTTTCTGGAGTTTTTTAAAAAAGTCATTTGCATGTGAGAAATAAACAATTGAGCATATTATAGTTATTTTTACTTGCAACACATGTGCTTCTATTATTAAACGGTTCTGCTAAAATTAACAGTTTTTAGTTTCTTTAATATAGTTTCTATAGTTTCACTTTTAGAGAAACAAGAGTCAGGATGGTCTATGCAAGTAGAAATAAAAATAACAAAACTAAACAAAAAACTCACACTTATCATGAACTTCAGTTCCTAGAATTACATTTTGCATATTTTTTTTAAAGCTTATCAATAGAATATAATGTTATGTTGCACATTCAATACTCGCCGGCAACTAGGAAGTAATAATAGTTAAAATTAAAGCAGGGGTGTATTATGTCAACCTAAGATAAAGCACACGGCGTGGGACAATTTGAAGTAAACTCAACGATGTTCTTCGAGAATCATACAACCTTTTTGTGACTTCTCTGGATGATGTCCAAATAAAATTGTGTAGTAATGCATTTAAGTGTCCTGATGTTCCGAGTTATCTTATTTTGAATAGGTCTTTCTCATTTTATATCATAGCATGAACTCTAAAAAAACTATGATCGTGCCTGAGTCTATACCCAATGGTTAAACTGGACCTATTGTCTTAGGTGAGCAGCTTGTCCTCAAATCTGAAATCAATGTGGTTAATGTTAATGTGTGGACTCATAACGGCAACAACAGCTAGGTGGGAAACGGGAGTAAGTTAATGATCCGCAAGAGTGGTCCTTATGATTAAGCACCTCTTGTAAAATTTTCTTAGATGTAGCGATAATTAAGAAAATTTCAAGGGTCTCTCATATACCGAGAAAGAAAATCACCAGCTAAGTGTTTGCATGCCAAGATTATGAAACTGCGTTCTGCTGAAGGATTGAATGAAAAAGAGAGTCCTAATGTGATTGTCCTTAATTGGTAAGTATAAGCTACTCTATTGTAAACAATCCGTGTAAGTGTGACACCTAATTTTTTGACGCGACCTTTGACCATGTTTTAGAATACTATTCGATTACATACGTATTTTAATTTTAGAATTTTAATCGACTTTGCTTGAAAATTATTATTTTCTATGTTTTACTCAATAAAAAGTATCGTAAATCTTATCAAATATGTTTTAAAATTATAATGAATTCCTATATTTTCAGTTTAAATGATTTTTTAATTAATAAAAATATTTTAATATATGTAGTATTTTAATTAATTAAATAGTAATTCCTACACTTTCCTTAATTTTAAATTCTAGCCTATTCTATCAAATTTCTTTCAATCTCGCCACTTCCAATTAAAATTTGTATTCAATCATAAGGCCAGTCTTTCATTTCAATTCTAGCCCACCTTAATTGGAATTTTAGGCCATTCCTCATATCTTTGTCCAATCTACTTTCAAACATCATCTTTTGATCTCATCGCGTCCATCGTACATAAATTCAATGGAATCCTAGCCTTTATCTCGTATCCAAAATTCCTACTGTCAAATTTACCTCATATTCTTCCGTAAATTCAATACCCTAAAAGACCAAACCAAAAAAACTCACTCTCTCTCCCCCCTCTTCCATTTTTTCCGGCGAGGGAGACAGCCGGACGATGACCCAAGCAGCCCCGCTGCTCTTCTCTCTCTTCTCCCTCCCTCTTCATCCTCCAGCCCTCTCCCTCTCCTCTCAAAAAAAAAAAAAATCAGCCGCCTCGTTCCCTTCTCTTCCCCTTTATCTCCTTCTCGCTTCTTTCTTCCTTCCTCTTTCCCACTCTCCCTCTTCTCACCCTCTTCTCTCTGTTCCTGCTTCCCGTTCTCCCTCCTTATTTCGCCTTCTCTCCCCGGCGAAGCACGTCGGAAGCGACACCAACCACAGCTCCACGACCACCGGCGAGATGCAGGGACAGCAACAGCCATCACACTCCGGCGGACAACAGCAACGAGCAACCGGCAGCGCAGGCAGCAACTTCAACCAATAGCAGCAGCAAGCCCCAAGGGACCTCAAGCGAACGTTTCTCCGCCAGCGAAACTCCGGCCACCAGTCATTGGTAACGTGTAGCAACCTATTTTATTATATGCAAAGCAAATCAGTAAAGGTAATACATTTTCATTCATCATTCTTTGTTACTTTCAATTCGTCCAACCTTTTATGATCCTTTTTCTATAAATTTTTGTTCATATGTTTGACTTGAGAATCATTATGAATTGATTTCTAATATGATTGGATGACCCATACATGTTCATTTCAATTTAAATAAACTCGGAATTTGCTCATTTCACTTATTTTAGAACGATTAAAGTTGTTGAATATCTTGGATATCAAGCAGTACTCATCAATTCTTGTGTATATCTTTGTAAATGATTATGTTGCTCATCAATTTTAGAATGAATGATACATTTATCTCAATCGTAGTTTATTTTGATTTGATAATTGATTGCTTGATTTCAGAATTAATTAATTATGCTAAGGCTCTACAATTTTTTTTTTAATTAATATGCATGTCGTTCAATTTTTTTATATATTAATATGCATGCCGTCACTAGCTCTAATTTTAATTTTTTTGAGAAATTACTAGTTCCTCACATTATGTAAGATAAATCCCTAAACGGCATGAAATATGCCTTTCCTTAATCATTTTACTTGCATACTTCGCTTTTCTTTAATTGTTTACTTGCTTATCTTAATCAATCAAATAGATTCGTACTCAGCTTTATTTTTGTAAAATATGATGATTTATGTTAAGGATTTTTGTTTTGTAATATTTTTATCTAAAGAAAATTATTCCCTCTCCCATTGATATTTGGATTGATTAATTCTTACTTGTTTGTGTATAACAACCTTGTTATTTCCTTGTCATCTTTAGTTGCTCATATTTTTGGCTTAAAATAAAAAATTACATATGATTTTAATTTTTTTATTTTAAAGAAAAATAGTTTTTATTCCTATTTTATTCTAACTTTGTTTTATAATTTGGTAATGAAATATTTTAAAACTATTCTGATTTGGCTCTCCCTAATTTAAAGAATATTACTCTTCCTAATTTATCCTAATTTATTTATATTTGGTAACGTAATATTTTAAAATCCGATTTTGGCTCTTTTTTTTTATTTTATTTAAGGGAAAATATCATTAATGTTACTAACTTTTACTAGTTTATTTTTTGTGAATAAAATATTTTAAGATTTTCTAAATTTGGCTCTCCTTTAAAATAAGGAAAATCCTTATTTCATTCATCCTTTAAATATTTTTTTCCTTAGTGTTTTTCCCCTCTTTTTGCTAGAATATAAATAGACCCTTTTACTCATACATGAACACCACCATTTCAACTCTCATCAAAATTTCTCTCATTACTCCTCTCTTCTCATTGCTCTCCTTTGCTACTTTAACCACACATAATATTCCGGAAATATTCAGTGTTCCTTCCGCTATTTTGCTACTTTGTTCGATTAAAAGGGGATCAATTTGTTTGTCTTAACCGTTAGTATTTTTAACCATTTATACTATCATTCACATTCAATATTTGAGTCAGCTTTGTCCTTTTTTTTTTAATGTAGATCCGTCATTAATAATTGCATATGGTCCTCAACCTTGACTAATAAGCGTGATTCTTGTGTAGTTATTTGATTACTTTGACAGGTTTCAACTGAAGTTCAAGTTGAAGATTAATTGAGAAAGATTTATTAGTTGTGTATTTGAATGTATATATATAGTTTTTATTTTTGCCCTATTTTATTTATTCGCATGTTGTAACAATTGTAACTCTAAAGATGTATATATACATTTTTTGGGGGGGTCGTCTAGGGGAGGGGATTTATATGCTTACTTGTTCATTAAATTTTTTAGAAATCATGCCTATAGTTTTGTTCTTTAATCGCCTAGATTTAATATTTGGTAGTATTATAATCAATCAAGTTTCATTTGCTGACGCTTTTGTTAACAAGTCTTAAATAATAACTGATTCCATAATTTTTTGAAATGTTAAAAAATCAAATCCCATAGATCTAGTAGTTGTTAGATGTTAAAAAAATATATTTAAATTTTCATTTGTCCCTTATCACTTAGAAAACTATGCTAAGTATTAACTTATTCATATATTTTACAAATCATGCTATCTATGTTGACATGTTATTTTTTTTAAACACCTAAGAAATAACATGTCTATAGGGTTGTAAATAACTTTTAGCATATCCATAAAAAAATGTGTTTGTGCAATTTTGAGCCCTCCCCTAAAAATTATTACTATTATTTAAATAGTAATCCTATTTTTTTCCCATTCATGATGCAATATTTTTTTTTATATTAGAATCATTTCTGCATTAACTTGATTTAAAAATATTTCATATCAAACTTTGGGGGTTAACATAATCCCCTTTTAAAAAACTTTGGCTTGATTTTGACATGTTCCTTTTGAACTATTAGAAGCACTATCTCCTAACCTATCGTTAGTGGGACAGTCAAGGAAACTACGAGGCCTAGTTTCATATTTTTAAACCCCGACGCATCCTCGGAAGTACCACCTACCCTTGAATTCAAAGGAATATGTGTATCTATCTGTTTCTGTGGCTACATGTAACTAGAAATCTAATCTTTTTAATCATTTTCAAAAATAAACTATTTTTTTTTTAAAGACCGACCGCAAATCAAAATGTTTTCTATGGTGGAGTAGCGCGATCAACCATTCGTGGCATCTATCCCTACAAGAAACAACATTTTTTTAAAAAAAAATAACAATTTTCATATTCAATTTGCGCATTTTCAAAACTTACTTTCTCACATACTAATGCTTAATTTGTTCGCCATTTGTTTTAGAACATAAGTCTTATATATGCTAACTCAAGATTTGATTGTTATTTTGCTATCATTTTAGCGTTGCATTTTTAAATTATAAATAGCCTTAATTTTTACACTTGTTTCACTTAGCAAGCCAGATTAAATAAATAATAAGTGACCTTGACTGCTAATTGTAACCCCCCCATAGATGCATGAATAAGGCCTGGACCCACACTTTTGGACCTCGAGGGATGCCTAACACCTTCCCTCGAGTAATTTGAACCCTTACGCCAACTCTGGCTCGTTGACCTTAGGTAGACTTAGTTAGTTTAGCTAGGTGGCCTAACGCATCCTTAATTCGTTTAGGTTGCGACTCTCAAACTCGAAACCCAAAGGAGTTGTTAGGATCGTGCACAAACCCGTTGTCTGGCGAAAATGGGGCTCGACAAAATGCTGCACTCCGCTGGGGAGATTAGGTTCTTACCATTACGTGTTTTCGTGCTTATTTATGTTTGGGTTTACTTCATTTGTGTCATTTCATTGTTTGTTAGGGTGCTTACCATGTTTAGTTTATTTTATTGGCCTATTTAGAGTGTGTTCTCTCCATGTTCCATCCCTTTCCTTTTCTTATTGTTTATTATTCATGTTATCACCTCTTCTTTTTGCCTTAAAAAGAAAAAACAAAAAAAAAAAAAAAAAAAAAAACAACAAAAAAAAAAAAATTTGCTTAATTACATGTCTCTCTCATACCCTCTTTCCTTATTTTTGTTGCTTTGTTATATTTTTAAATCCTTTTTTATTCATGCTTATGTATCTATTTATTGTTTATAAACTGTCCTATATGTTACCTCTTTTTCAATTCATGCTAAATGTTTATTGCTTTTGATATGGCATTTCCGCTCATACTTCCCCCAATTGGGACCCTCTTTTTTCTTTTATTTTGTTCTCGTTATTTGTTGCCTTTGCACTCTCCAACTACTCCAATCCTATTCAAATACCCATTATATAGGTTCGGCAATATCGTGGACGAACATATTTTTTACTACCACCCGCGAGCCCGAGCCTCTCGCCATAGATCCCTTTCAGCTGTGTCCAAGCCAACTCTTATAAGTCCCTGTTTAAGTCATACTGCTGCAAATCCCTAGGTGGTTGACCCTGGTGCCAATCCACTAATTAGTAGTCACCCCTCGTCTAAAGGGCCCCAACACCCTTAGACATTTCAATCTTTATGTGTCAACGTGATAAATAATAATTAAATCAAGCCAACGTTGTCAAAAATGCAGTTAGAAGTCTTTGTTACTTTGTGTTGTCAGGAGTCTGGCTCACCTCTTTTCCCCAACACATACTTTTCGTCAAATGGGTGGTCAAAGTTATCCAACTTTAAGATGGTTTTGGCGATGAAAAAGAGAGAACATGCGCGCAACTCCTCACCAACCGACTATGACATTACCCTAGAAATGAAGGACGCAAGCTTGTGCCTGAACATTTTGGAGCGCAGAACCATATTAAAGTTTTTTTTTTCTTCATTCCCCATTGTTATCCCTAAGCCCTTTAGTTATCTTAAGATTTATTTCATAAATAGAAATTAATTTCATATTGAACGGTCTTTTTATGTTCTAACTCTAAACTCCATTGGCAAATAAGGCTTGAATTATTATGTGCATCACTTATGTGTCGCTTGGGCCTCCCATCTGCTCAACTAGGCTCCTTTCATTTAGGTCATTTATCTTAAATAACCGTTTTGATATCCCAATTTATGCCATGTTCTAACTGGGCTTTAATTTTTTTTTTATTATTTTATTTATTTTACCCTTTCCCCTGTTGATCTGTAGACAATGGTTTTATACACACGCTCAAAGGATCATTTCCTCCTCTTCCTTTTGTGAGAATTGCAAAAGAAATGACGGGACTAATGCTAAGGTTATGTGCAAATATTGAAAAAATGTCTTCCAGACAAGTGTGGGTATCACACCTTGAGCAGAAAATAAATAAGTTAGAAGAAGCGTTTTGACAGCTGAGGGGCAAAGTTTTTTATTCTCTAGCAAATCCAAACTTTGGAGACGAACATTTGATATGTCACCTTTCGCAAGTCAAGTCACTTTCTAAATAATCTTCCTTGCCGTTACTCTACCTCTCACAGTCAAAACAGCTCCATTCAATGCTTCTAAACCTCAACATCCTACTTTACACCCCATTCCCACTATTCAAGATCCTCAATACTAAAACCTCTGACTCAGTTTCCTTGCATCATCACCCTCTCATGCCATTCCAATCTCTCCATATCAATGTCTCTATTTGTACCAAGGCCCTATGGCCATATCTTTATGACTGCGCAGACTTGATTCCATTTAGAGGGGATACTTAGCGCTGCTATTGGGTTTTGGGCTTATTCTAATAAAACTCTCATTTCCCCCTTTTCTATTGATAACTGAGGCGGAAATTTTTTGAAGGATCTCAACAATTCCATCAAGATTTCTCCTGGCACTTTTCATAATACTGGGGCAGAATTTTGAGTTAAAACTCAAATTTTTACTCAATTTTCTTCTCCACAAGCAGTTAGCCTTACAACGAAGATTAAATGATAGCTCCACTTTTGAGTCAGACGTTGTAAAGTCTCAACCTAGCTGGCCAAGATTCGCTCAGTCTTTATTAAATATCCTTTTCAATCTTCAACTTTTTTTTAATTATTTTATTTTATTTTATTATTATTATTATTATTATTTTTCTTTCCGTTCCCCCTTTTTATAAGAAAACAGACCTCGAAGAGGTGTGGAGGGCAAAGCCAAAGGAGCACGAATTCGCCATCATGGCTACAGATCAACCTGCCCCCTTTTTAGAACTAACATTTTCTTTGAATGTGAAATACAGGTACGTAGCAAAGGCAACCGCACAATCAACATCACCACCCATTTGATCCTCGCATACTGACACTCGTATCCTTCCAAAGGCGGACGGCCCAAGCTAACTGTATGCCCTCAAGCACTGCTGTGCTGACAAATTACATGTGCCTATATTGCATTATTTTGCACATACGCCTGATATCACACTAGTCAAGAACTACATCATTATATTATGCCCGAGAATCCGAAATGCATCATTGCATGTGCTCGATATTTCATGTGCCCGATGAAATACATCACGCATATGCCCAATATTGAACTTAATGCCCGAAGAATGCGTTAATGCCTGCTCTCGAATATTTTATTGCCCGAAAAAATGCATCATTGCATGGCTCGATATTTCATGTGCCCGTGGAATACATCATCGCAATGCCCAATATTGCTTATGCCGAAGAATTGCATATTGCATGCGCTCATATTTTATGTGCCCGAAGAATGCACCATTACATATGCTCGATACTGCATGTGCCCGATATTACAATATGCCCGAGAACTTGCATCATTGCATTGTTGCTCGATATGGCATGTGCCCCGAAGAACTGCATCATTGCATGTGCCGATATTGCTGTGCCCGAAGAATGCATCATCGCATTGTGCCTAAAGACTTCATTGTGCCCGAAGTTTGCATAAGCTCAGATTGCCTCGTGCTAGAAGTTTAAAATCGCCCGAATCAATCAGTAACAAAAGTATCACAGATGTCAAAACAGATCGCTCTCTTTTACTCTTATTTATATTCCAAAGCTGCATCTTTCATGCTGCGGACTTCAATTTCATGCCTGAGGACCCCTTATTTTATGGCTTACCAATGTCCCTTAGGTATCATCTGCTAAAGGCATCATCCTCATGGCCTGCGGACATCATATCATGGCCATAAGGGTTTAATTTCTGTCTATCATAACCAAGGTGTCATAGTCTAAAGACGTCATTTGCATGGCCTACAACACTTTTCATGACTGAGGATACACCCTGCATATCATGGGCCCTATACACATAGACTAAAACGTCATTTGTCATGGTCTTAAGCAAACATTCATGGTCAATATGGGAAATGGCATCATGTTACATTTAACCATTTTTTCCTTTTTTCTGCTGGCTCTAATTACTCTACTTACTCTACGACAAGTTACGTTATTCTGATTACAGACAAACCTGCCGTCGAACGCATCCCTCGCTTACAAACAAACGCTCGTCCGACAAATTCTTTTCTTGGCTACATCGCACTATAGTTTCACTACTCCTCTATCTAAAACAGCTACATGAAAGATATCTTCGATTCAACTCGCACTTGACTTCTATGTCGTTCATCTATGCTCGTCCTCCTTACAATGATTGCGACATCTAGGCTCGTCAGCCTTACATTTGACATCTAGTTTCGTCCCCTTATACACTGTGACAGTCTAGTCTCGTTCCGCCTTACACTACACATCTAGGCCTCGTCCCCTTACAAGAGGACATTTAGCTCGTCCGCCGTAAAATGCCATTTAGTTTTTGTCCTCTTATAGGACATGTTAGCCGGCCACCTTACAACAGGGGACATTTAGGCTGTCCGCCTTATAGGACATTTAGTTCGTCCGCTTTCTAAAATATTTTGTTCGCTTGATAACGATATGTAGGTTGTCCCGCCTTAAAACGATACTTAGGCTCGTCCGCCTTAATGACGTTTTACTCTCCGTATAATAGATAGTTGCGTCTATATTATATATCTTTAAAGTAACAATCTATTGAGGTTTTGACGTCATTCTTCAGAGATGGGGTTCAATCCTTCGAGAGTTGAAAGGCTATCAGGCTTAGCACTAGCTACACCTCAAACGATATGTTTATCACCTCTTTTCTATTTAGAACTCATATTTTCTTATTATTGGTCATTACTTTTATCTTTTATAGCTAAGATTTTAATCAAGAATTTGCGATATGATCGATCCGCCCTTGATTACACATTATCACGATATCCTCTATCACAACAAAGACCCGATCAATTCTTTGCTGTCATACTTCTTAATTGTGCTCAAAGGATGATTACCTTAACGCATCACGCTCTTTCTCGCTGTCCTCTGTCATACTCTTTTAGTCTTCTCATCTCTCTCTTCTCGCTACTCAAAAACTATCTTATCCATTCAAAGCCAATATCGTTACCGTTTCAAAACACCTTAGCGCTCTTTAACTTTTAAAGATTTTCATTTGCTCGTGAATCTAGAACTACCAAAACCACGACCTGATTCTCGTAATACCAGAGATATGTAGCGACTTAAAGCAAAATCTCGTCGTACCCTTTTTCAACTCTATACTCGTTTCAATGATCCAACTGACATCTCTCGTCGTCGGCACAAATCGCTACTAGTCAACGTTGGTTGCCTTACAATTATTCTTATTCTCAATCAACCAGGGCAGCTGTTGACACCTAAATTTTTTGACTCGACCTTTTACCATGTTTATAAAACTAATCGATTAAAGACGTAATTTGAAATTTTAGAAGTTTTAATCGCCTATGCTTGAAAAATATATATTTTAGTATCTTACTCTATAAAATTAATCGTAATATTATTAACATATTTTTAAAATTATTAAAAATTCCAAATATTTTAAAGTTTAAATGATTTTTCCAATTATATAAAATATTTTAATATTATGTAGTATTTTAATTAATAGTATTATTCCTACACTTTTCCTTAAATTTAAATTCTAGCCTATTCTACATATTCTTTCAATTCTAAGCCACTTCAATTAAATTTTAATTACAATCATGCCAGTATTTCATTTCAATTCTAGCCACTTTAATTGCATTTAGCCATTCTATATCTTTGTCGCCATAACTAATTTCAAAACCTCATCTTTTGATCTCATCCGTCCATCTTAAAATCAATTACAAATGAATCCTACCCTTTAATCTCTATCAATTCTACGGTCAAGATTAACCTCATATTCTTTTCCTAAATTCTAATCCCCTAAAGAACAAAACCAAAAAAACTCACTCTCTCTCCCTTCCCTCCCATCTCCCGAATGTTGAGATGATATGAGGGGTCTCCCTCCTCCTCTGCTCTCCTCTCCCCTCTTCCATTTTTTTTTTCCGGCGAGGGAGAAACAAGCCGACCAGGACCCAAGCACCACCGCTGCTCTCTCTCTCTCTTCTCCCTCCCTCTTCAGCTTCCAGCCCTCTCCCTCTCCTCTCCAAAAAATCAGCCGCCTCGTTCCCTTCTCTTCCCTCTTTATCTCCTTCTCGCTTCTCTCTTCCTTCCTCTTTCCCCCTCTCCCTCTTCTTCTCTGTTCCTCTTCCCGTTCTCTCCCTCTCTATTCGCCCTTCTCTCCAGCCGGCGAAGCAAGTAGGAAGGCGACACCAACCAGCAGCTCCACCGGCGAGATACCAGGTGACAGCAACAGCCAGCAGCCTCCGGCGGACAACAGCAACGAGCAACCGGCAGCGCAGGCAGCAACTTCAACCAACAGCAGCAGCAAGCCCCAAGGGACCTCAAGCGAACGTTTCTTCGCCAGCGAAACTCCGGCCACAAGTCATTGGTAACGTGTAGCAACCTATTTTATTATATGCAAAGCAGATCAGTAAAGGTAATACATTTTCATTCATCATTCTTTGTTACTTTCAATTCATCCAACCTCTTATGATCCTTTTTCTATAAATTTTTGTTCATATGTTTTACTTGAGAATCATTATGAATTGATTTCTAATATGATTGGATGACCCATACATGTTCATTTCAATTTAAATAAACTCGGAATTTGCTCATTTCACTAATTTTAGAACGATTAAAGTTGTTGAATATCTTGGATATCAAGCAGTACTCATCAATTCTTGTGTATATCTTTGTAAATGATTATGTTGATCATCAATTTTAGAATGAATGATACATTTATCTCAATCGTAGTTTATTTTTATTTGATAATTGATTGCTTGATTTAAGAATTAATTAATTATGCTAAGGCTCTACAATTTTTTTTTAATTAATATGCATGTCGTTCAATTTTTTTTATATATTAATATGCATGCCGTTCACTAGCTCTAATTTTGATTTTTTTGAGACTATTACTAGTTTCCATTATGGTAAGTATAAATCCCTAACCTGCATGAAAATATGTCTTTCCTTATATCATTTTACATTTGCATAAATTGGCTTTCTTTAATTGTTTACTTGCTTATCTTAAATAAATCAAAATAGATTCGTACTAGCTTTATTTTTTGGAAAAATTATTGATTATTTATGTTAAGGTATTTTTGTTTTGTAATATTTTTATCTAAAGAAAATTAATCCCTCCTCCCATTGATATTTGGATTGATTAATTCTTACTTGTTTGTTTATAACAACCTTATTATTTCCTTGTCATATTTAGTTACTCATATTTTGGTAAAATAAATTAAATCTGATTTTAATTTTTTTTATTTTAAAGAAAAAATATTTTTATTCCAAATTTTTATTCTTACTTGTTTATATTTGGTAATGAAATATTTTAAACCTATTCTGATTTGGCTCTCCCTAATTTAAAGAATATTACTCATCCTAATTTATCCTAATTTATTTATATTTGGTAACGTAATATTTTAAAATCCGATTTTGGCTCTTTTTTTTTAAATTTATTTAAGGGAAAATATCATTAATTTTACTAACTTTTACTAGTTTATTTTTTGTGAATAAAATATTTTAAGATTTTCTAAATTTGGCTATCCTTTAAAATAAGGAAAACAATATATTTCATTAAATCCTTGAAATATTTTTTTTCCTTATTTGTTTTCCCCTCTTTGCTATAGAAATAAGACCCTTTTATTCATTACATGAACACACACCCATTTTCACTCTCAATCAAAATTTCTCTCATCACTCTCTCTTCTCATTGCTCTCTTGCTACTTTAACAACACATTAATATTCCGGTAAATATTCAAGTGTTCTTCTCTATTTTGCTACTTTGGTCGAGTTAAAAGTGTGATCAATTTTTTTAGCTTAACCCGGTTAGTAATTTTTTACATTATAACTATCTTCAACATTCACATATTTGATTTAAGCTTTGTGTCTTTTTTTTTTGTGTAGAATCCATTCATTAAATAATTGCATATTGTCCTCATCTTGACTAATAAGCGTGATTAATTGTGTAGTGTATTTGATTACTTTGACAGGTTTCAAACTTGAAGTTAAGTTGAAGATTATTGAAGAATATTTTATTTGTGTCTTTGGATGTATATATATATATTTTATTTTTGCCTATTTTATTTATTCGAATGTTGTAATATTTTAACTCTAACAGATGATATATATAAATTTATTTGTGGGGGGTTTTTTCTAGGGAGGGGGATTTATATGCTTACTTTTTCATCTAAATTTTTTTAGAAATCAGGCCTATAGGTTTGTCTTCCATCGCCTAGATTAATATGGTAGGTGTGTATAATCTCATCAATTTTTCAATTTCTTGACGCGTTGTTAACAAGTCTAAAATAATAACGAGGCATTTTAGATTCCAGTTAATTTTTGAATGTTAAAATCAAATCCTAATAATCCTAGTAGGTTGTTAATGTTAAAAACTATATTTTAAATTTTCCATTTCTCTTGATCACGTCAGAAACTATGTGACTAAGTATTAATTATTCATTCATTTACAAAAATCATGCATAGATCTCTTACATTGTTTTTTTTTAACACCTAGAAATCATGTCTATAGGGTTGTAAATAAACTTTTACATATCCATAAAAAAAATTGTGCATATTTGAGCACTCCCCTAAAAATTAGTTAATATTATTTAATTAATCCTATTTTTTTAACACGCATTCATGATGCAAATATTTTTTTATTAATAATTAAAATCAGTTCATGCATTTAACTTGGCTTTAAAAATATTTCATATCAAAACTTGTAACATAATCCTCTTTTAAAACTTGGATTGATTTTGACATTATTCATTTTGAAACTAATTATAGCACTATCTCCTAACCTATCGTTAGTGGGAAAGTCAAAGGAACTACGAGGTCTAGTTCCATTTTTAACCCCGACGCTCCTCGGAAGTTACCCACCTACCCTTGAATTTCAAAAGAATTATTTGTATCCTATATGTTTATGTGCTACATTGTAACTAGATTCTTTAATATTTTCAAAAATACTATTGTTTTTTTTAAAGACCGACCTCAAATCAAATTTTTCTATTGTGGAGGAGCGCGATCAACAATATCGTGCATCAATCCCTACAAAGTACCAAACATTTTTTAAAAAAAAATAAAATTTCAATATTCCCAAAAAAATTTGGCGCATTTTCATCAAAACTTTAACTTTCTCCACATACTAATTTCTTAATTTTTGTCAGTTTGTTTATAAATAGTCCTTATATGCTTAAAATAAGATTTGATTGTTTATTTATTCTATCATTTAGCTTTGCATGTTAAATTACTAAATAGCCTTAATTGTTTCAACTTGTTATCACTTAGCAGGCATTTAAATAAATTAAATAAAGTGACCTTGACTGCTAAATTATAACCCCCACATGATTTGGCATGAGATACGGCCGGGACCCCCCACTTGTGGACCTCGAGGGATGCCTAACCCCTTCCCCAGAGGGTAGTTTGCACCCTTACCCTAATCTCTGCCGTTGACTTTCTTTAGACTTAGTTAGTTTCGATAGGTGCCCTAAGCACCTTACTTCCGTTAGGTGGCGACTTCCTCAAACTCGAAATCCCAAAACACAGAGTTGTTAGGATGTCGTGCACAAAACCTAACCCGCTTTTCTCTTCTTCTCTCGAAAATGGGGCCGACAGTAAGGATAGAACCAAAACTTCTCTGTCTTTAAAGTTTTCATGGAGCTAATCTTACAATATCAGTGTTTGATGGAATTTTGACATTTTCAACCCTCTTATTTTTGTGACTTTTTTTTAACCTTCTATTATGTTCAACAAGGATGACTGAAATGATCCTCTCTTTTTGTGTCCCCTCTCGAATGTTTTTCTTCATATAAACCAATAAAATTGATACAACATTCAATATAACGCTGCTCGAAATGGTTGATGGTTTGAATCTTATTACATTTTAATTCTTTAGTAAGAAATATTGTCTTTTCTTCCACTAGTGGTTGTATGTTTTTATTTGTTTATTCATAGACACAATTAAGATTCTATAATTGTGTTTCATTTATCAAACGTTTTCTCCTCCTATTTCAGTAAGCTTAATTTTTACTATAAACATAGTGAATTATGTATCTATTTAGGCTTCTTTTTTTTGCAATTTTGATGACAATTTTTTATTATGTTCAAAAGACCAGTGGAGGATATTGAAAATTATAGGGTTGTGCTAATACTGATACACCTAACACAAATATTTGATAACTATGCGGAACATAATGAAGAAGTTTGTTAAAAGAAGAAAAATGGTTTCTCTTTCTTTCTCACAATTAGTATATTATTCTCACTGTTTTTTTCTTGGGTACAAACCTTTTGTATGTCATTGCACTATTCCTAGACTATTGATATAAGAACAATTAGTCCATATCTTTTATTGCAAGTTAAATAATTTTTTAATATTTCTTGTTTTCTTCTTTTTGAGCATAGAAGGATCAAATTTTTTTTAAACTAACAATTTCAAAATACACTATAGAAAATATATTTTTAAGTACTTATATTCACTTCCACAGAGAGTATAATAGCCTTTACTACCAACATTAACAACTGTCATTGAAAATCCAATGTTAGTAAACTTCAGGGACATTTACACAGAGTACCAATTTCCTCATAGAATACATATTTATCGCTAATTATCTATTAATTCCGCGTTCAAGAATCTTTTTTTGTAGTGATTAACATCATTCCCCTTTGATAAAGTTTTTAGTTTTTTTTTTTTTTTGATAAATAAGTAACAACTCTTTAGTTTAGCTTCTTTCAAATAATTTTGTGAACCTTAAATTTAAAAACAACCTGAAAGACTATCTTTTTTGAAAAGTATATTCAGTAACATGTCTTTTTCTTCTTGATTGCTAGAAAAGTAAGATCGTCTTTATTATATTTTTTTGATATTTGTGAGTTCAAGAGCTCACAAAATTATGTTGTGAGATTTTAATATGTTATATGTAAAAAAATTGGTTTAGTACATTCCATTGTACACATTAAGATGTCACCTACTGCTTGGTTGATAATTTGCATTAAATTTTTTTCAAATCCATATGATAATCATAAAATGAAATTTCAGTGATTCTACTGTCTTAGTCCCCGACCTGCAAACATGGTGATCTAGAATCTGGGCAACAATCACCTCATAAGGTAAGTTATCATTTATCCCAATATCTTCAATTTTAATGATTAATGAAGGATCGCCCATGAACTTATTCATCATGGAGATGTGAATTGCTGCATGAACTATGGATAACTCTATTGTTAGGTCCAACTCATAAGATACACTACCTAGTTTTGCAAGGGTCGATGTATCGAGGACCAAGCTTCTACTTCTTACAAAATACCATAGAACCTTTAATGGGTGAAACTTTCAAATATACTCAATCATCTGCTTCATAGTCTAAATCAATTCTTCTTACATATGTGTAGGATTAGACTCTGTGTCATTTTCAACCTCTCTTGAATCACTTTCAGCATCTCCATAGCTTGATTATCTAAATGAGGTCCTTTCAACCCTGCTTGACTAAATTAAAACCATCTAATATGATATTTGTATCTTCTCCCATAAAGAGATTCATAATAAGCAATTTGTATAGTGCTAACTATTGTTGTAAGCAAATTCAATAAGAGGTAGGTGATCATCAGAATTACCTTTGAAATAAATCACATAATCCATCGACATATCCTCTAAGGTATGAATAGTGTGCTCTACTTGACCATTTATCTAAGAATGAAAGGCAGTACATAAGTTAACCTTTGAACCCGAGCCTTTCTTGAATAACATACAAAATTGTGTAGTAAATTGCTCATCTCTGTCTGAATAATAGTGAGAAAAATTGTATGAAGTCTAACCACTTCTTGAAGATACAACTTGGCATAGTCCTCTGGTGAATGGGTAGTCTTTACGAAAAAAAGTGGGTTAATTTTTTCATTCTATCAAGAATCTCCCAAATTAAATCATGTTGCCTGCGAGATCTTTGTAAATCTAGGATAAAATCAGGATTAATCATATCTCACTTCCAATCTAGAAGTTCTATATTCTAGGCTATACTACCAGGCCATTGGTCCTCTACTTTAAATTGTTGGAAATTCGAACACTTTAGACACAAATAATAAAATGCCCTTCATACTACCCAGCTAATACTTCTATTAAATCGTGATACATCTTTGTGGAACCCGGACGAATAAAATATCTAGATCTATGAACTTCCTTTATGATGCATTCTTTTTATTCAACACTCTTGCTACACATAATCTAACTTGATATCTTAATACGCCATCTCTCCCTTGTTAAAAAGTCATTACTCTTTTCTTATGAACAATTGTTTTTAATTCCTATAAAATTGGTTCTTGATCCTACTTCTCTTTTACTTTTGACACTAATGAAGATCTAGCCCCATTCATCACCACTGCTCTTATATATATGGAATCCGATAAATGAACTCCCAAGCGTTCAAGTCTGTGTCCAACCTTTTCTAGTTCTTTCTTATCTATCTCAAAGTAGGAAGTACTAGCTATACACAACTTGCTCAAGGCATCAGAAACAATTTGAGCCTTACCTGGGTGGTATAGAATACTCATGTCATAATCCTTTAGTAATTATAACCACCTCATTTGTCTGAGATTGAGATCTTTCATAGAAAATACGGGCAGAAGACTTATGATCAATGAATACATCTACATGAACACTATACAAATAATGACGTCATATCTTCAAAGCAAATACTACGACATCCAGCTCTAAGATATGAGTTGAAGATGAAGAAAAACCTTTCACGTGAGGAAGTCCTAGTTGATATTTTTGAGAGAAAGTTTAGGAGTTGAGAAACGAGAAGTTGTGTGTGCCAAAGCGCTATGAAGGAAATCATATCGTGCAGGGTGCTACTTTGAGGTAAAGGCTGATATGATGTCCCAATATCCGTACTTTTTCCTTCTACTTTGACTCTAGCTTGAGGTAATGAGTTCCTCTTGACTTTTCCTATGTTTTAGAGTCATATGTTTTATGTGTTCCCATGATTTCCTTATGTTGTGCATGTTCATGAAAAAATTGTTTTTTAAAGAAAATGAGTTGACATGATTGATTGTCATCATCATGTTGTGCATTGAGTGTGAATTCTCTATAGTCTCCAGGAGATGATAAGATGAACATGCTTTAGCTATGATTTTAAGTGTGAGTTCCCTATAGACTCCAGGAGATGATATAATTGTGTTTAACATACTTTTAGCTTGGAGAAGGAAACGCCTCCTTGAAGATGAGGAATTTTAAAATTTCACTACATTTTTGTTTGTTAAAGATGAAAAATTTTAAAATTTCATAAATTTTGGTTTGTTAGGTGTTGCACCTACTTTCATTATTGTACATTGAGTATGTTTAGCTTCGAGAAAATGTTTCCTCCTCGGTTGTAGAAATTTTTATATGTTTCATGCATGAAGGGTTGCTAGTCTTGAGGTTTTTCAGTTAGAAATGTCTAGAATCTTACCCGAGGACACGTTTTCCCAAGAGAGAGATAGAAACACCTTAGAATCTAGAGGGATAAATTAGAGCTAATTGAGAGGGCAACATCCAAAAAGGGAGTAAGTTTGGGAAGACTTCACCAAGCACTACCTCACCTCACATGACCACCATAAAGATTCGTGGTGAGGACCATGATTCATGGAGAGGTTCGTGGAGGGCTAGGCAGTATCAAGGATACTCTGCACCGAACAAGGACCCTTCCTAAAGACGGCTCGTGAAGGCTACAACAACCAATGGGAAGGGTTCATGATCCTAGATAGTCGTAAGGCGCGAAGGGTTGAAACCGTAGCCACTGTCGCGATAGGGACTATGATTCTTGCAATCTACATGGTCATGTGTAGTGTACTATAAAGTAAGGGTTAGTTGATTGTTTTCTTGTTTTAAGCTGGTCATCATTTTCATAGGCTAATTGTGTAAATTTTTGGATTTCTACGTTTGTTAAGTTTAATCCTAGCGGACAAATTTCATTGTATCAAGTTTGTTCATGTCTTTTTTGGGACATGCCGTATGGGCTAGGCCACCAATTTTATTCTATTAGATTAGATGTTACGATGTGACAAGCTCTCTAGAATTCTGTTTTCATAATAAATGTTTGGACTTTTAAATTCTTGTTTCACTCTCTACAGTTCTATTTCTTATGTAATGGAGTTAAATGTTTTGTATGGGAATGTCTTTGGGGGTTATATGCGTCATGTTACATCTAGGTTTGTTACCCATAGGGGTTGATAATTTGCATGCAGAAATGTGCGGAATTTTTAAGGTAAATGTGCAATGGAAAACATACCCAAAAACCTAGTATTGATATGCCAGAACTTGTTACAAGAACCTTAGTCCTTTTTGAATTGGATATATTTCAAATGTTTAGTAAACAAGAAAGATTTATTTATGAATACGTTAATTATTCCACTCGAGTTTATGCGTGGACAAAAAATCTTGACATCACAAAGGCGAACAACAAAATAAGAAAAATTTAACCAATGAACATATGTGGTGATACTATTTTAAATTGTTGGAATACAAAAATTAATTATAAACAATCAACTTACTAAATAAAATAATAATAATGTATCTTTTACTTCTCCTAATTATTTCAAAATAATTATTTTGTAGGACTTCCTGATTAATTTCTTTAATGTTAAAATTCATACTCAAATTTAGATGTATGGTTTATTCATCTTCAAAAGCTGAGAGTGAATTTATTCATTACATAAATCAATTTATTTAAATTTTAAAGTGCAAAAGGTTTTCTTGGAAAATCGTGTAAACAAAAAACATTTTTGTAAGAAAAATAATAAAAAAATTAATGATTAAATAAATCACAATATAGTAATATGTACAATTTTGAAATTTAAGAAGTGACTTGAAATAAAAAATTTTGAACAATAATTCATCAAACACGACATTAAATTACTACTCTTATTATAAATACAAAATAAAACTTGATTGTAGAGAATTCTATGACATTAATTAAACATACAAAAACTAAAGGACACAAATTTTGTTGGGGACACCATGAAACACATTAAAATAATACTTAAAAAGAATAGATATCTATTCCAACGACGTTAATAGTTATGGAGAGGGTTTGAATTTTGCTCATTATCATGTTTAGTGAAACCAGGTCATTCACAAAGTGAAAAAATCAACATCAATAAAGTGAGTAAATCAATACATGATGGACTTGGTGGAATCTCAGTAGAGTTTCTTCTATTGTTATTCATGGAATTGATCACATGAGGGGATCTCAAACTAAAGGATACAATTTTGGTGTCATAGCAGTAAATGGAGGAATCTATAAGTGGTGACAAGGACCATAATAGATGTCAATTTTATGAAGGAGTTGATTGAGGGACATTTGATGTAGAACCCATAGTCACCATATTCTTGTTTCCATAATTTACGTATATTAATAGAAGGTTCTTCTTATAAGTACTTAGATCGTTGAGATAGAAAGATTCATGTCAATGGAAATAATTTTCCATTAAAACTTCATGCTTCTTCATTGTAATTTCCTTGATCCATTTCCTTTCTTATCTTTAGTATATTTTTTTGCAACTCTTGATTCTTTTGGTGCTTTTTCTTTGTTGGGCCTATTTTTTTTTCTTCCATGCTTCCAATTCTTTAAACTTTTGAAAAGGAATGATGCGGCAACAAGATGGGAAACACCTTATAGGTTCAAGCACTATAGGACTATATTACAAGAGAGCCATTCAATGTCACAAAGAGTGTTGAGTTCTTCTGCCTTTTTCAACAACCCTATGAGTCTTTCGTGTATTAGACTTTTTCCTTTCGTTTCATTTTATCAAAAATAAAGTTACTTTTTTTCTAGGCATGCTAAAGAAGAGGTTATGAGGATAGTATGTGTTTGTTAAATACTGTCTTTGTTTGTTGTTTCTTGTATTGTAGTTGTCTTTGCCTAAGATGACCCTGTAACATAAATAAAATTTTTGAATCCTATAAGGTTTGGGGTCGGTTTGAATTCTAGAAAAATTCATAATATAAACAATAATTGTTTGAGAATAAATTTAAAATGGGAGAATATATACTTTAACTTGATGTGGTTTTTTGATGTGGTTAATTACTAACCAAAAATTTTGAGTCGATCTTTTCATATAAGGAAAAATAATAGTGTTGTGGAAGTTTGAATAAGTAGGTATCCATTAATACATGTTCAGAAGTTGATAGAAGAAAATAGGTTTCTTATAGAATTCCATTTACTATTTTACCTATTGTTGAAGACGAAAATTATAATTCCGTATAAATTTTAAACTACTTTTTCAAATATATCAACAAAACTAATCTCTACCTAAATTTTGTTTTTATTAATATATGAATACAACAACCTATTAACTGAAGGTAACGTGAAAATTTTCCTTACATTATTTGTAGGTAATATCAATATTCATTCTTGTACTAATAATAATCAAAAACAAAAAAATAATATATTTGGACTTATAAGGTGCAAAATAAAACAAGATAAATTTATTATTATAGAATTGATCTG
The DNA here is from genome assembly GCA_027704765.1 of Solanum habrochaites. Lineage (NCBI taxonomy): Eukaryota > Viridiplantae > Streptophyta > Magnoliopsida > Solanales > Solanaceae > Solanum > Solanum habrochaites. The sequence continues at coordinate 8,698,146 of JAKWJA010002498.1, read as the reverse complement.
TCATGATTCGAGTTATCCAATCATGATGCCCAACTTTAATAACCACTGTAGTGAAGCTAACAATAACATGGAATGATAAATAATGATTTTAAAGTGTTGTAAACAACCCGTTAAGTTCTACTTATTCTATTTATGAGGCATTATAAATTTCCTTGTGGGATAAGTATGAACTTGGTTTCCTATGCGGAACTAGTGAAATAGAAAATAGGTTTAAAGTTGAACAGCCCATATATTTTTATGGGTTCACAAATTAAGTGACGTCAATGGTGAAGTATTTACACTTCCAAAAAATCATAAGGTTGTAGTTGAGTCTAGAGTAATTTGATATAGTGATATAAGTTTCAAGTTAGATAAAGGTATTATTGCCTATAAATGAATAAAAATATTGAGGTTCTTTCGAATTCACTAGTAGTAGGTGACAAGTAGGTGCATCACCTACATGACTATTGACTGCTAATGGACCAAGTAGGTTCATCACCTACTAAGGACTCATTTGAACATGTATTACAAGTACACTACCTATATTTGATCCCATGTTGAATAAACTATAATGGAAAATAGACAGGGCAAAGGACCAAACTTTCAACAGTCCACAAGAAAGAATTTAATGGACAAGTAGGTGACATCACATAATTAAATGTGTTGGTGCAGATGAAGGCAAGAAAGGTGGCAAAAGATAAACCTAATAAGTTCAAAAAATTATTACCTAAACATCTCCTTTTCTCTTATCCAAATTGTAAGTTCTCAAATTCAGATATTCTCTATTTCTTTAAGATGAAGCAACCCCCAATTTTCCCATAAGGGTTATAACTATTTTCAACTAGTTTCTTCCAAAACCAGTTCACTAGATCACCTTCTCTCCTCTATTGTTTTCAACTATATAGACAGTTATTTAAAGGGAGTTGACTAGAGGAGCTATATTGTGTGGAAGCCAAGTTTGTCAAAATCTCTTCCAAAGCATAAGCGAAAGTTAAAAAATAGTAAAAAGGAAAATAACAATATAGATAGCCAAGGTAACGCCGGTTGCTTAAAACCTTTAATTATTTGTGACTTAAGAAGAATTCGTGACGTGCTTTAGTATAAAACTTAAGGGATGGACTTGAAAACCACAAATTCATGTCTTGTATTGATGCATTTTTGCGTTGACGGATTGTATTGTATGATTTTGTATGGGAGTAGGTCATAGAGGGTACTTAGAGAATGATTGCGGAAAGTTTTAAGGTTAAATTTATAAGCTATGGTGATGCACATAAATAATGCTTTTGGGAAATAAAATGTACATTTCATGGGGAAAAAGTGTTTCCTAAATAACTAAAACAGACAGAATTTGTGGCCGACTGGAATCTAGACCCCCAGACGAGACCGGGTCGTTGACCTCTCAAAGGTCGCCAACAAGCGTACTTACGTCAGTACCTACTTACATCGGTTAATTTAGCAGAAAAATTGAAACTTTTTTTATTATTAAACATGCTTGTAAACATTATTAACAGTTTATAATCGTTCATCATCAACCACTCTAAATTAAAGGAAATAACAACTCAAAGCGTAGTCATTAAGTCTTAATCGTGATAATTGACCAAAATGGACCAATACAAGTTGATCAAAACAAGAATAGAAACGCTTGTGACAAACCATTATCCACTAGCTCAATTCAAAAACTACGCAGAAATAAAACAAGTAGGAATCCTCGAATGCTTGAGGACCTACCAAACGCCGGGATGAATGCTGAAGTCACGGAAGCTGCAAACAAAGATCCTGCAACTCTATCGACCACCTGTGTCTACACTAATATGTATAGATTATAGGGTAGTACACACTTTTATTAAGTATGGGTATATGCAAGCCCACACCAAGGACATGCATGAGAAGAACAACTCTTTCCTACGACATGATTTTTGGAAGTCAAGGTCAGTAGACTTGCCAAATTGAGATTAGGAAAGTAGTGTGAACTTTCCAAATTGGTTAAGACGACCTCATCAGATGAACATGCATCATTATAAATATGTATTGCACAAGCATCATATAACCTCTTCATATAAGCACATATCATAGTTCTAACATTATAGACACCTTGCTTCTTCATTAATTCATTCAGATGCCATGAGACTTGGGACTAATGGACATGAAATTAAGAACTTTCCGAATTGAGGGCCCAATATATGGGACCCAACTAGGGAGGTATTCACTAGCAACAAAGAAAGAGTCTGCCTTCTATTCATTTATACGTACATCATTTTACATTTTCATCTAAGGAAAGTTGGAAACACCAGCTATACCGAAGATGTAGTTTAAGACATTCATCGGGTTGTTGTGCAATGATCAGAATAACTAATGTATACCCGAGTATAGTCATCTCTTTATGATCCAATCCGAACACTTTGGTATCATAATTTCGTTTATGTGCTTCAGTTAAAGGGTTTTGTCCTCATTCATTCAGTGGGACTTTAACTTTAAGCGACATTAGATCATGTGAGCATAATGAAATCCAGTGTCTCCCACCCCACGAAAAGAGGAGAATCACCGGGCAAAGGACCAAAAACCTGCTAGCGTACATGTGAATTTAAACCTCGCCAGATCCCTATATTGCAGTATAGGTTTCAAATATAGGAGATGTATGGAGGACCATACTGGGATAGACGGACAGTCTCATCTCATTGAGAGTTGCGGAACACTTCGCCCTTCTCAAAAGAAGGCATCACTCTCTAGGTAGAAAAATCTGTAACGAACTGTTTAGGTCGTTTTGAGGAAGCAGATTTTATTCTGGAAAACTGGCAGAGGGCCGGAAGGGCACGACGGGACCATCAAGGCACGACGGGGACGTCGTGGAGGGTGTCATTTCAAAACACTTAGGAAAATCTGAAATGGGTACTGAAAATCGGACTCTCTGAACGTCCATTGCCGGAATGGCAGGACGGACCGTCGCAAGTCGAGGGCCAGTTACAGGACATCCACTTAAAAACAAGTCTTGCGACCTTGTGACGGACAGCAGGACGGACCGTCGCAGGCGCGAAGGCCGTCACGGGCTACGCAATCCCAGTCGGGTCGGGATTTCTTCACGTTTTAAGGGACGTTTGACTTATTCCTGCTTTAATTATAAAGTTGAGGGTTAATGTTAATAAGTCTATTCTTGGGGGTTGTGAAAAGAGGTAAACCTTAAGTTAATTAGTGGATTATTAGTTGCCATCTTTAAACTTAATATATAATAATTAGGGTAAAAGAAAAGAGGGTTTGATAAAGAAAATTAGACAGAACAAGAGAAGGAGAGAGAAAGTCGAACGGAAAGAAGGAGAAACGAAGAGAAAACAAAGCTTGAGGAAATTGCTTGCTTGATCACTAATCTCGGTGGAGGTTAGGTTATGGTTTATGTTACGATATTACGCTAGTGAACTCTTAATAGTGAATATAGTGTTGTAGTATTGTAAAAACCCTGCGTGTGTGCTGAAGTGTATGCTTGCATGATATGATTATAAATGGGAGAATTAACAAAAGCATGTGACAGCTATGAATCCCAAATCTTGAAAGGGAACCCTATTCACTTGATATATTATATAATGAGAATGATGATGCCTTCGTATGAAAGAAGGCTGTAAATTATATAATGAAGAATAAGAGCCCTAGTATGGAAAGAACGGCTTGAATAAATTATATAATGAGAATATGATGCCTTAGTGTTATGAAAGAAGGCTTGATAAATTAGGGGCTGGGTCTGCCACGTTTCCTGGTCCAGGATAGAACATGAATATGAAGGATCGGCGTGTCACGTTCCGACACCAGGGATAGAATTTTAGAATATGGATCGGGGTTGCCACGTGCGGTACCAGGGCTAAGATGAATATGAGGATCGGACGAAGTGTCAGTGCGACAAAGGATAGAATAGGATCGGGTGCACGTTCCGGTTTGACCGGATAGGAATGAATATGCAGGAAGGGTCGGAAGGTGATCACAGTTCCGGACACCAGGCTAGAATATGCGATCGGTGCCACGTTCCTGGTACAGATAGAATGCGGATCGGAAGTGCACACGTTCCGGCACAAGGATAGGAAATAGAGGATCGGAGTGTGAAAGGGCGGATGAACAACGACGACACAAGAGGAAGAAAGATAATGATTTGAAAGATAATGAATCTACTCAATCTAATGAACTTAAATCCCAAATAAGTATGGTATTGAGGCTTGAGTCCTCCATGGTGGAACCCGGTTGTAGTTAGTGTGATTCATGTTGTTATTGCTACTGTGAGTATTGTAGTTGATTACATTATTATTGATATATACATGTTCCTATTTTGAGTTGGCAGATGATATTACTCAGTTTCGTGGGGTTGTCATGACCCCCCCCTACTTCATGTTTTCCCTCTTTGTTATTGTGTAATGCAGCATACGTTCAGTCAACTGCAACTAACAGAGAGTCATAGCCAGTCTTCACTTCAGCGGAAAAATTCAGGGTTAGCTAATGCGTTAGCTTGGGACTGGGTCTCTTCTTCAAGTTTGAATGCCGTGAACTTCCGGCATGGACTAAGTTTTTAGTTATTTGTTCTTAGGACGTCCTAGTTAAGTGAATTTGAGATAGAGTTCTTGTGATGATGACTTCCAGATTGTGGGGAGATACTAATAATAGTATTGAATGGTTTTATTAATGAGTTTAAGTATTCCGCATTATTTTTGTTTGATAGATCTTGACAATGTTAGGTTTAGATGGGTGGTTCGCTCACATAGGAGGGTCAATGTGGGGTGCCAGGTCGGTCCCTGTTTGGGTCGTGACCAAAAACTTGGTATCAGAGCAGTAGCGTTCATTGTCTCCTCACCCAAAGAAAGGTCTTAGTAGAGCTTAAGGGAACGGTAGGGGAAGCCTTTATTTTCTTGAGGGCTATAAGACTTTAGGAAAAATTTCACGCTTTCATTCTTCTTTCGTGCTACTATTGAGTCCAATTGGTCTCTGGGCGATACGAATTGGTATCTGACCATCTTCACTCTATTTCGCAGATGGTTAGAAATAGAGAAGACGACGCACCAGCTAGCAAAAAACAAGCGAGAAAAAGACAAAGAAACGACTGAGCAGCCACGGCTGTAGCTCGAGGAAGCGCAACGGCAAGAGGCCGTGGGAGGAGGCATGGGAGGACGTCCTCTCGGGGAAGAGGACAAGCACCTAGTCCATATGCTACTAGGGCGGTATGAATCCTCACCGAAGAGGAAGGGGGTGATAAGAGAGGGGGAGGAAGGGGAGAATGAACAAGGGCCAAAAGAGGGAAAAGGCCACCCCAAACCTACCCCAGAGGATGATCAACCAAGTACTTGCTTATCTTAGTGGGTTATCCGCATCAGGTCAGGGCACCCTCCAGTGGTTTCTGCACCAACACCTCCGGATTTCAGAGGTACGCTGCGGAATAAATATGGCTCCCCGCACATAAGATGCCATCATTGGGGAATTAGGCACCCTTTCCAGTATAGACGACTAGCTCTTATGACAAAATGATCAGCATGAAACGTTTCAGTAAGTGGTCTGTGGCCGGAGTGAAATGAAACCTCCAGTCTTACGGGCGCGAGCAATCAGAGGATGGCCTACGATTTTTGGTTGTGTCTGAGCTACTAAACACAAGTGGGTATAGTAGAACGGTTTTGCGTGGTGATGTTTCCGGTGACGCTATCAGTTTCAGGGTAACGCCAAAACGTCGCGTAGAACAGTAGCGAAAGAATAAAAGACGGAAAGGAGGTGGGAAAGGAGGCGAATTGGGAGCTTCGGGCGGGTTACATGGTGTTGAGCGGCAACCAACAGACGGCACCACCTATGACTTGGAATCATTCTCTTCCCTGTTTATGGGAAGAAGTATATCCAAGGATTTGAGAGACAGAAAAAAAAGGGGAAGAGCTCTTGAGTCTAGAGCAAGGGGGAGAATGACAGTTAACGGTATGAGGCTAAATTTCGCGCACTATACAGATTACGCCACACCAACTTTGGTCAGTCCACAAGAAAGGATTCGCCGTTTTTTGTGAAGGGGTGAGGTCAGAGTTGCGGGGATTTCAAGCCACAGGTAGCGGCTACGGCCAACATCCTTCCAAGAGGTGGTAGGACTTTGTGATAGAGGTGGAAGGAGTGAAGCCAGACGATTTCACCACGACATCGACATCGAAAAGGTTTCGTTTCGAAGGGAGGCGAGGTTTAATGGTTCTCACTCTAGAGGACAGAGCTTCCGGAGGGGGAGGTTACTCAAGTCGAACCAATTAGTCTTCACTACAGACTGTAGGTGGGGGGTCCCCTCAGAACGGTCAACACTACTCCGATGAGACCTTACATGAAACCCCGATAGTGTTAGGATGTGGGGAGGTTGGAACACAAATCAAGAGGTATTGTCCAAACAGAGTTACAGAACGACACTAGCTAGAGGTCGAGTGGGCATGGTAGAGGTCGCTTTTTCGGAGGGACGTGGTGGTCGGGTAATGGTGTCATCACAACGGCCGAGGTGATGGGCAAAATGGAGCCCACTACGTACGCACATTGGTAGGGGCAATGGCAGATAAAGAATAGGGACATGTTACGGCTTTTACTGGGAGATCGAAGCGGAGGCGTTTGATCTGATATCACAGGTAATCTTTTGGTTTGTGATGCATGGCTTGTATATTTGACCCTTGGCTCACGTTTTCATATGTATCTTAATTCATTTGCTAATGGTCTCAAAATGCATTGTGAATTACTTGACATGCCTATGTGTTCTACCACCGGTGGGTGAGTATGTGTGGTGTTGAAACGGTACATAGGTCTTGTTTGGTGAAACTTGTGGGGAGCAAAACACTTATGAGATTTGGTTTTTTAGAAATGGGTGACGTTGATGTAATTCTGGGTATGACTGGCTTTCTCCAAATTTTGCTGATCTTAGATTGTAATGCTAAAACTGTGCACATGGCCAAGCCTTGGACAGATCCGTTAGTGTGGGGAAGGTGACTAACTTCAATCCGGGCGTTTCATCTCATTCCTTCGTGCTAAGAAAATGGTTAGTAGGGGTGTTAGCTTTCTGGCACATCTCAAGGAACGACACTACCAAGTACCTTCAATTGAGTCGGTTTCGGGGTCCGTGGAGTTCGTGCTGATGTATTCCTGAAGATCTTCTGGTATGCCACCAGTAGGGCTATTGACACTTTGTATCGATCTTGAAACGGGCACACGCCCCTTCTATACCCCCGTCTAGAATGGCTCCTGCGGGGTCAGAGAGTTAAAGGCTAAAACCTCACGAGTTGTTGAGAAAGGGCTTATTAGACCAAGTGCATCTCCTTGGGGTGATTCCGGTTTTGTTTGTAAAAAGAAGAAAGATGGGAGTTTTAGGCTGTGTATAGATACCGGCAGTTTGAACAAGGTTTGACTATAAGAACAGTATTCCTCTTCCTCGCATTGATGACTTGTTCGATCAGTTAGCAAGGTGCATTGTGTCTCTCTAAGATTGACTTGAGATACGGTTATCATCAATTGAAAATGAGAGCAACGGATGTGCCCAAGACGCTTTAGAACAGGGTATGGACATACGGAATTTGTAGAGTGATGTCTTTTGGTCTTACGAATGCCCCGCTGCGGTTATGGTTTGATGACGGGATTTTTAAGCCAAATTTAGATCTCTTTGTGATCGTATTATGATGGCTATACGGAATACTACTCCAGAAGTAAGAAGGAACATGAGGAGCATTTGAAATGGTATTGGAAAGTTAAGGGAGAGAGAGAAAAAAGCTTTACGCAGGTTCTCTAAGTGGAGTTTTGGCTAAGATGAAGTTCCTTCTTGGGGCAGTGGTTTCGAGGATGGGGTGATGTAGATCCTTCTAGATTGAGGACAGGAAGGAATTGGGTTAAGCCCACAAAAGAAAATTTGGTCAGACAATACGGGAGTAGTTTGAGTTTTGTGGGGTTAAGCAGCTACTACGCCGCTTTGTTCAAAGGATTCTCCTCTATCGGCTTCCCAATGACGCACTTAGACTAGCAGGAATGTTCCATTGTTGGTCACGATTGAATGCCGAGGGAAAGCTTTTAGAAGTTAGACTTTGTTGACTACCGCGCCTATCCTCACCTTGCCCGGGAGTAGAGGGTAAGAACTTCATTGTTTATTGTGAGGCATCGATCGGTTTGGGGCCGTGCTTAATGAAGAGAAGACTGATTGCTTATGCCTCAAGACCATTAAAAGTGCATGAACGGTAACTATACAACTATGACATGGAATTGGCCGCGGTAGTGTTTGCATTGAAGCAATGGAGACACTATTTATATGGGGTTAATGTTTGAGGTCTACAGGATCATCGTAGCCTTCAGTAGAGTTGTCTTTACTCAGAGAAAGATTGAACTTGAGGCAAAGGAGAGGATGGAACTACTGAAGGACTACGACCTCACTATTGTATCATCCGGGGGAAGGCGAATGTTGTGGCAGGGCCTTGAGTAGGAAGGCGGGGGGGAAGCATGGGAAGTCTAGCTCATTTGCGGAGCCTCTAGACGCCCTTGGCAGAGAGTTCAGACTCTGGCTAACGACTTGCTGAGGTTGGAAATAAATGAGAACAAAAAATGAGACGGGCGGATTGTTTGTAGTGTGGAGTCAAGATCTCTTTTTGACAAAATTAAGGGAAAACAGTTCTGATGATGAGAAAAACTAAGGCGAATCGAGATAAGTGTTGCGAGGAGAGGCTTTTACATAAGAAGCAAACAATCGCGCGGACGGAAGGTGGGTTGAGGATTACTGGGAAAGGGTATGTGTCCCCGCTCTCGCATTTTGATGATTTGATCAACACTATTCTTGCAGAAGCACATAGTTCAGGTATTCTATACATCCGGGTTCAACCAAGATGTATGGAACCCCTAAAACCACAACTTTTGTGGAGTAGAATGAGGCGCACTATGTTGATTATGCCAAGGTCCAAAATGTCAACAAGTGAAATATGAACACCCAAAGGCCGGAGGAACATTAAGAATGCCATGCCTGAATGGAAGTGGGAGAGAATTTGCAATGGACTTTGTGGTTGGTCATTCCAAAGACATGGGGGAAGTTTGATTCCATTTGGGTAAGTGTTGGACGATTGACTAAGTCTGTCATCATTCGGTAAGGGAACTCACATGCAAGAGAAGTTAGCAAAAAAATTCTACATTCAGAAATAGTTCGATTTGCATGGGGTTCCAACTATCCATTATATCAGATAGAGGGTAAGCATGGTTACTTCTAAGTTTTGGGAACATCTGCCAGGCAGAATTGGGTACAGGTTGGACCTTAGTACGCGTTCCATCCTCAGACCGATGGTCATCTTGAGCGAACGATTCCCAAGTGTTGGAGGATATGCTTCGCGCATGCGTGATGGAGTTTGGTGGCACATTTGGATAGCTTCTTACCTTTGGCAGAGTTTTCGTTTACAAATAGCTATCACTCCAGTAGTGATATGGCTCCATTTGGAAGCATTGTATGGGGAGGAGGGTATGCTCTCCCATTGGTTGGTTTGGATGCATTCGAGGTTAGACCCTGGGCCGGTACCGATCCTTTGAGGATTCTGTTAGAAAAGGTGAGGGCCTTCAAGGAAAAGATTATAGTGGCCGCAAGTAGACCCAAAAGGAGAGCAGACGGAGGTTGAGATTGGAGTTCATGGAAGGTGAACAAGCCTTGTTGGAGGTTTTTCCCCATGAAAGGGGGGTTGATGCGGTTGGCAAAAGAGGTAAGCAAAGTCCAAGGTATATTGGACCATTTTGAGTACTAAAGCGAATAGGGGAGGGTTTGGTGCTGGGGCTATGAATAGCCTTGCCCCAGGGCTGTCCGGAGTGATCCGTACTTCATGTGTCATGTTGAAAAGATACCTGGGGATGGAAATGTACATTACGTTTGGAATTCAGTTTTTATTGATGAGAATTGTCTTATGAGGCGAACCCTGTTGCTCTTTTAGATAGAGAAGTTCGCAAGCTGAGGGTGGTCAAGAGAGATGCCTCCTCCAGGTGCAAAATGGAAGAATCGACGGTTGAAGGAAGCCACTTGGGAGAAGAGGCAAAGATATGCGGGAACAGATACCAACATTCTGTTTACGGATTCAGGTATTCCTTTTCGCCACCTTGTGTCCTTCTTGGTGATCGTTCGGGACGATACGATGGGTAAAATTGGATATATCATTGAATTTTAAAGACCTGTTTAAGTCGTTTTGAGAAGCAGATTTTATTCTGGAAAACTGGCAGATTGGTGACTGAGGCCACGACGGAAGTCAAAGGGGCACGACGGACGTCGTGGGGGGTATGTCGTTCAAAAACCACTTAGAAAATCTGAAAATTGGGTAATGAAAAATCGACCCAGAACGTCAGCGGAATGGCAGGACGGACGTCGCAAGATCGCGGCCCGAACAGGCTCCACTTAAAAAAAGTGCTCTGACTGTGACGGACAGCTAGGACGGACCGTCGCAGGCGCGACGGACCGTCACGGGCTACGCCAATCCCAGTTTGGGGTCGGATTTCTTTAACGTTTTAAGGGACGTTTTTGGACTATTCCTGCCTTTAATTATAAAAGTTAGAGGGTTAATATTAATAAGTCTAATTACTTGGGGTTAAAAGAGGTAACCTAAGTTTAATTAGTGGATTATAGGCCATCTTTTTAAAACTTATATATAATCAATTAGGTAAAGAAAGAGGGTTTGAATAAAGAAAAAATAGAAAGAAACCAAGGAGAGGAGAGAGAAAAGTCGAACGAGGAAAGAGGAGAAACGAAGAAGAAACAAAGATTGGGAATTGCTTGTTGATCACTACTCTTCGGGGGAGGTGTTATTGGTTTATGTACGATATTCGTAGTGAACTTTAATCCGTGAAAATGGTTGAAGTATTGTACACCTGCTGTGTGCTAGTTTGTATATGCTTGCATGATTATGCTTATAAAAATTGTGGATGAATAACCAAAGATGATGAGCTTATTGATCCCCAAATATTGGAAAGAACCCTAATTCACTTGATATATTATATAATGAGAAGATGATGGCCTTAGATGAACGAAGGCTTGATAAATGATATAATGAGAATAATGATGCCTTAGTATGATGAAAGAAAGGCTTGATTAAAATATTATAATGGAATAATAATGATGCCTTTAGTGTTGAAGAAGGACTTGATGAATTAGGGTCGGGGTGCAAGTTTCCGGTACCAGGATAGAATGAATATGGTGATGGAGTTGTCACGTTCCGACACCAGGATTAGAATATGGATCGTGGTGCCACGTTTCCGGTACCAGGATAGAAAGAATATGAGGATCGGAGTGTCACGTTCAGACACCAGGATAGAATATGGATCGGGTGCCACGTTCGGTACCAGGATAAATGAATATGAGGAATCGGAGAGGTCACGTCCGACACCAGCGATAGAATATGGATCGGGTGCACGTTCCGGTACTGCAGGTACAAGGAGAGAATGAGGAAATCGGCGGCCCGTTCCGGTCACCAGGATCAGAACATAGAGGATCGGAGTGTGCGACCGACACAAGAGGAGAAAGAAAGCTAATGAATCTTGAAAGATAATGATTACTTCAATCTAATGAATTTAATTCCCAAACAGCTTATATGGTATTGAGGCTTGAGGCCTCATGTGTGAAAACTCGGTTGTAGTTATTGATGAATCATGTTGTTATTGCTACTGGTTGAGTATTGTAGTTGATTTTACATAATTATTGAATATACGTTCCCTATTTTGAGTTGGCCGATGATGATATCTCAATCAGTACGTGTGGTGTAACTGACCCCTACTTTCATTGTTTCCTCTTTGTTATTTGTGTAATGCAGCAAACGTTCAAGTAAACTTCAACTCAACAGTAGATTCTAGCCAGGTCTTCACGTCATCGGAAAAATTCGAGGGTGAGATTAATGCGTCTAGTTGGACGGGTCTTCTTCTTCTTCAGTATGATGCCTGAACTCCGGCATGGACTAGCTTTTTAGTTATTTGTTCTTAGACCATCCTAGTTAAGTAAGTAAGTAATTTGAGGAAGATGTTTTTGTGATGAGACTTCCAGATTTTGGGGATAAATAAGAATAGTATGAATTGTTTTTATTAGGAGTTTAAAGTCTTCCGGCATTATTTCTGTTGATATATCTTGAAATGTAAGGTTAGATGGGGTGGTTCGATCAAATAGGAGGTAAATGTGGGTGCCAGTCGCCGTTCCATGATTTGGGTCGTGACAAAATTGGTATCAGAGCATTAGGTTCATTGGTTCATCACACAAGAACAGGTTAGTTAGAGTCTTAAGGAACGGTAGGGGGACGCCTTTATTTTCATTGAGAGGCTATAAGACTTTAGGAAAAATGTCACTTTCATTCTTCTTTGTGGGCTGCTACTTGAGTCCAATTTGGATATCTGGGCGATAGAATTGGTATATGACCATCTTCACTCTATTTCGCAGCTGGTTTTAGAACTAGAGCAACGACCGCAACAAGCAGCAACAACGGAAAGACAAGAAACACTGAGCTAGCCACTGGGTGTAGCTAGAGAAGGAGCAACGGTGAGAATGCGAGGCAGGGGCGAGGGCTAGGAGGACCGTCCTATAGGGGAAAGAGGACAAGCACCTAGTCCATCTGATACTAGGGCGGTGACTCCTCCAACGACGAAGGAGTGATAATAGAGGGAGGAAGGGGAGAAGAACAAGGGCAAAAAATGAGGGTAAGGAAATGCCACCCCCCCAACTACCCAGAGCATGATCAACCAAGTACTTGCTTATCTTAGTGGGTTTTCCCGATAGGGTAAGGCACCTCCAGTGTTTTCTGCACCAACACCTCCGGTTCAGGAGGTACGGACATGCCGGCTACGATGCTTCCCCGCATGGATGCATATTGGAATAGGGGGCCCCACCACATTTCAACGTCTGACTAATGGGCCTATTATGACACATGATCAGCATGGAACTTTTCAGTAAGTTCTTGAAATTGAAAACCTCCAGTCTTTAAGGCGAAGAATCAGAGGATGGATGCTACGATTTTAGGGTGATTGTAATGAGCTACTACACAAGATGGGTTTTATAGAGAACGTTTGGCGTTTGAGTTCGTGAGCTATCAGTTTTAAGGAACGCCACAAAACGTTGGTGGCGGTCACATGTGGAGCGTTCAACCAAAAGACGCACCACCTATGACTTGGAATCATTCTACCCTGTTTATGGAGAAGTATACCCAAGGACTTTGAGAGACAGAAAAAGGGGAACGAGTTCTTGAGGTCTCTAGAGCACGAGAGAATGACCGTTGTTAACGCGTGTATGAGGCTAAATTTTGGCGCCACTATCAGATTAAGCCACCCACTTTGTTTCAGTCCAAAAGAACGGATGCGCCGTTTGTGAGGGGTTGAGGTAGAGTTGCGGATTTCAGCCCAGGTAGCGGACTACGAAAATCCGTCCAAAGAGGGGTAGACTTGCTAGAGGGTGGAAGGAGTGAGGGTGAAGCCAGATGACTTCCCACGACATCGACATCGAAAAGGTTTTCAGGGGAGGCGAGTGTAAATGGTTTCCACTTAGCGGACAAAGCTCAGGAGGTTACTCAAGTCGACCAATTCAGTCTTCATACAGATGTAGTGGGGGGTCCACCTCAGGAACGGTAACACTACTCCGAGAGGACCTATACATGACCCCGAGAGAGTGTTAGATGGGGGAGGTTGGACACATCAAGAGGGTAGTGTCCAAACCAGAGTTACAAGAACCCCACTAGCAGGAGGTAGAGGTGTGTCATGGTAGAGGGCCGCTTTTCTGGAGGACGGTCGGTGGTCGAGTAATGGGTGGTAATCAACAATGGAAGAGGTGAGGGCAAAATGGCAATCCACTACTACGCAAATGGTAGGGGCACATGGGGGGAACAGATAAACGATAGGGCCCATTGGTAAGCTTTTCCTGGGTAGATCTGAACGCGGATGGCGTCTGATGCGGTTATTCACAGTAATCTTTTGGTTGGATTGCATGGAATCTGATATTTGAACATGGATCCACGTTTTAATATGGATCTTTCATATTGCTAATGGTCTACTAAAATTGCATTGTGAATCAATTGACATGCCTATTAGTGTTTTACACCGGGGGTGAGTCGTGGTAGTTGAAAAGGTACATAGTCTTTTTTGGTGAACTTTGTGGGGAGGCAACACTTTATGTAGATTTGGTTATTTTAGAAATGGGGACTTTGATGTTAATTCTGGGTAGTGACTTGGCTTTCTCCAAATTTTGCGATCTTGGATTGTAATGCTAAAAACTGTGAATTGGCCAAGCTGGGACAGATCCGTTAGTGTGGAAGGTGACTACACTTCCAATCCGGTGCGTATCATCTATTCCTTCGTGCTAAGAAAATGGTTAGTAAGGGGTGTTTATCTTTATTGGCACATCTCAAAGGACGACCACTACCCAAGTACCTTCAATTGAAGTCGGTTTCGGTGGGTCCGTGACGTTTCTTGATGTATTCCCTGCAGATCTTCCTTGGTATGGCCACAAGATAGGGATTATTGACCTTCTGTATCGATCTGAACAGGGCCACACGGCCCCATTTCTATCCCCCCGTATAGAATGGCTCCCGCGGAGTGTAGTTAAGAGAGTAAAGGTCTCAAATTCAAGAGTTGGAGCAGGCTTCATTATAGACCAAGTGCAATCTCCTTGGGGTGGACTCCGTTTTGTTTGTAAGAAGAAAGATGGGAGTTTTTGGATGGTGTATAGATACCGGCAGTTGAACAAGGTGACTAAAAGAACACGTATCATTTCCTCGATGAGATTGTTCGACAGTTACAAGGTGCTTGTGTCTTCTCTAAGATTGCTTGAGATCGGTTATCATCAAGGGAAAAATACGAGCAACGGATGTGCCAAAAGAAGGACTGCTTTTAGAACCAGGTTATGGAAATACGAATTGTAGTGATGTCTTTTTGTCTACGAAGCCCTGCTGCGTTCATGAGTTGATGAACGGGATTTTTAAGCAATTTAGATCTCTTTGTGATCGATTTTATTTATTGATTGATATACTGATTAAACTCCAGAGTAAGCAAAGGAGGAACATGAGGGAGGCATTAGAATGGTATTGGAACTGTTAAGGGGAAAAAGCTTTACGCCACGTGCTCTAAGTGTGAGTTTGGGCTAGATGCGTGTCCTTCTTGGGGAATGTGAGTTTGAAGGATGGGTGATGGTAGTCCTTCTAAGATTGAGACAGTGAAGAATTGGGTAAGACCCCCCAACCTAATTTGTCAGAAATACGGAGTTTTGTGGGTTTAGCTAGCTACTACCGCCGCTTTTTGTCAAGGATGCTCCTCTATTGATCCAATTGATCGAACTTGATAAGCCAGATGTTTCCATTTGTATGGTCAGATGAATGTGTGAGAAAAGCGTTTCAGAAGCTTAAGATTTGTGACTAACCGCGCCTATATCACTACCGGTATCGCGGGTAAGAACTTCATTGTTTATTTGATGCCATCTATTCGGGTTTGGTTGCCCGTGCTAATGCAAGAGAAAAGAACGTGATTGCTATGACCTCAAGACAATAAAAGTGCATTACATGTGATGAACGTAATATCCAATCATGACTTGAATTGGCCGCGGGGAGTGTAGGTGTTGCATTTGAAGCAAGGGAGACACTCTTTATATGGGGTTAAGTGTGAAGGTCTACACGGATCATCGTAGCTCAGTATGTCTTTACCAGAAAGATTTGACTTGAGGCAAAGGAGATGGATGGAAAACTAATGAAGGACTACGACCTCCAATATTTGTATCATCCGGGGAAGGCGAATGTTTTTTGTGGCAAGATGCTTGAGAGGAAGGCGGGAAGATGGGACGTCTAGCTCATTGGGCAAGCCTATAACGACATTGGCTAGAGAGGTTCAAGACTCTGGCTAACGACTTGATCTTGCTTGATGAGGTTGGAATAAATGAGAAGGGAGGATTGTTGGTAGTGTGGAGTCAAGATCTTTCTTTCTTGACAAAATTAAGGGAAAACAGTTTGATGATGGAAATAAGGGGGGCATCCGAGATAAAGTGTTGCGAGGAGAGGCTAAGAAGCAAACAATCAGCGAGGAAGGTGTGTTGAGGATAAGGGAAGGTATGTGTAACCCCGCCATTGAGATTGGATCAACACGATTCTGGCAGAAGCTCATAGTCAAGGTATTACTATACATCGGGTGACCAAGATGTATCGCACGACCTAACCTAAAACAACACTTTTGGTGGAGTAGTAGTAGAATGAAGCGCAAGTATTGTTGACCTTTATTGCAAGTATCCAAACTGTCAACAAGTTTGAAATATGAACACCAAGGCCGGAGGAAAGGACCCTTCAAGAATGCCCATTCATGAATGAAGTGGGAGAGAATTGCAATGGGACTTGTGGTTGGTCTTCCAAAGACACTGGGGAAGTTGATTCATTTTGGGTAATTGTGGACAGATTGACTAAGTATGCACTCATTTCATTCCGGGTCAAGGTGACTCACACTGAGGAGAAGTTTAGCAAAAAATCTACATATTAGAAATCGTTCGATTGCATGGGGGTTCACTATCCATTATCAGATAGAGGTACGCGTTTACTTCTAAGTTTTGGAAAAACATTCATGCCCGAATTGGTACTAGGTTGGACCGTAGTACCGCGTTCCATCCTCAGAACCGATGGTCAGCTGATCGAACGATTCAAGTGTTGGAGGATTATGCTTCGCGCATGAGTGATAGAGTTTGGTGGCCATTGGATAGCTTCTTACCTTGGCAGTAGTATCTTGTTTTCGTTT